>JAQQAC010013450.1:41321770-41405132 GCA_029783875.1 Phataginus tricuspis | reverse complement strand
TCTTTATCCATTCATCTACTGATGGACACTTAGGTGGCTTCCATATCTTGGCTATTATAAAAAGTGCTGCAGTAAATATAGGGCTGCATACATCTTTTTGAATCTGAGAAGTTGTGTTTTTTGGGTAAATTCCAAGGAGTGGGATTCCTAGGTCAAATGCTATTTGTATTTTTAGTTCTTTGAGGAATCTCCACATTGCTTTCCACAATGGTTGAACTAGCTTACATTCCCATCAGCAGTGTAGGAAGGTACCCCTTTCTCTGCATCCTCACCAGCATTTGTTGTTCTTAGTCTTTTGGATGCTGGCCATCCTTACTGGTGTGAGGTGATATCTCATATTGGTTTTAATTTGCATTTCCCTGATAATTAGTGATGTGGAGCATCTTTTCATGTGTCTGTTGGCCATCTGAATTTCTTCTTTGGAGAACTGTCTCTTCATATCCTCTGCCCAATTTTTAATTGGGTTATTTGCTTTTGGATGTAAAGGCATGTAAGTTCTCTATATATTTTAACCCCTTGTTGGATATGTTATTTACAAATATATTCTCCCATACTGTAGGATACCTTTTTGTTCTGTTGATGGTGTCCTTTGCTGTACAGAAACCTTTTAGTTTGATGTAGTTCTAAAAGGTTCAATGAACCCATGAGTTCATTTTTGCTTTTGTTTCCCATGCTCAAGGAGATGTGTTCAGGAAGAAGTTTCTCTCGCTTATATTCAGATTTTTGCCTATGTTGTCTTCTAAGAGTTTTATGGTTTCATGACTTACATTCAGGCCCTTGATCCATTTCGAGTTTACTTTTGTGTATGGGGTTAAACAATAATCCAGTTCATTCTCTTGCATGTAACTGTCCAGTTTTGCCAACACCAGCTGTTGAAGAGGCTGTCATTTCTCCATTGTATATCCATGGTTCCTTTATCATATATTAATTGATTACATATGGTTGGGTTTATATCGGGGATCTCTAGTGTGTTCCATTGGTCTATGGGTCTGTTCTTAAGCCAGTACCAAATTGTCTTGAGTACTGTGGCTTTGTAGTAAAGCGTGAAGATGGGGAGCATAATCCCCCCAGCTTTATTCTTCCTTCTCAGGATTGCTTTGGCTATTCGGGGTCTTTTGTGGTTCCATATGAGTTTTAGAATGATTTTCTCTAGTTTGTTGAAAAATGCTGTTGGTATTTTGATAGGAATTGCATTGAATCTGTAGATTGCTTTAGGGAGCATGGCCATTTTGAGAATATTAATTCTTCTTATCCATGAGCATGGGATGTGTTTCCATTTATTGGTATCTTCTTTAATTTCTCTCATGCGTGTCTTGTAGTTTTCAGAGTATAGGTCTTTCACTTCTTTGGTCAGGTTTATTGCTAGGTATTTTATTATTTTTAATGCAGCTTTGAATGGAATTGTTTTCCTGATTTCTCTCTCTGCTAAGTCATTGTTAGTGTATAGGAATGCCACAGATTTCTGTGTATCAGTTTTGTATCCCACAACTTTGCTGAATTCAGATATTAGACCTAGTAGTTTTGGAGTGGATTCTTTAGAATTTTTTGTGTACAATATCATGTCATCTGCAAACAGGGACAGTTTAACTTCTTCCCTGCCAATCTGGATGCCTATTATTTGTATGTGTTGTCTGATAGCTGTGGCTGGGACCTCCAGTACTATGTTGAATAGAAGTGGGGAGAGTGGGCATTCTTGTCTTGTTCCTTATCTTAAAGGAAAAGCTTTCAGCTTATCACTGTTAAGCATAAAGTTGGCTGTGCGTTTGTCATATATGGCCTTTATTATGTTGAGGTACGTGCCCTCTATGCCCATTTTGTTGAGAGTTTTTATCATAAACGGATGTTGAATTTTGTCAAATGCTTTTTCAGCATCTATGGAGATGATCATGTGCTTTTTGTCCTTCTTTATGTTGATGTGGTGGATGTTGCTGATGGATTTTCGAATGTTGAAACATCCTTGCATCCGTGGAATAAATCCTACTTGATCAGGATAGATGATCCTTTTGATGTATTTTGAATTCGGTTTGCTAATATTTTGTTGAGTATTTTTGCGTGTATGTTCATCAGAGATATTGGTCTGTAGTTTTCTTTTTTTGTGGTGTCTTTGCCCGGTTTTGGTATTAGAGTGATGCTGGCCTAACAAAATGAGTTTGGAAGTATTCCCTCTTCTTCTACTCCTTGGAAAACTTTAAGGAGGATGGGTATTCGGTCTTCACTAAATGTTTAATAAAATTCAGTGGTGAAGCCATCTGGTCCAGGGATTTGTTCTTAGGTAGGTTTTTGATTACCAATTCAATTTCGTTGCTGGTTATTAGTCTGTTGAGATTTTCTGTTTCTTTCTGGGTTAGCCTTGAAAGGTTGTATTTTTCTAGAAAGTTGTCCATTTCTTCTAGGTTATCCATGTTGTTAGCATATAATTTTTCAAAGTATTCTCTTATAGTTCTTTGTATTTCTGTGCTGTCCATAGTCATTTTTCCTTTCTCATTTCTGATTCTGTTTATGTGAGTAGACTCTTTTTTTTCTTGATAAGTCTGGCTAGGGGTTTATCTGTTTTGTTTATTTTCTCAAAGAACCAGCTTTTGCTTTTGTCGATCCTTTCTATTTTTTTATTCTTCTCGATTTTATTTATTTATGCTCTAATCTTTTTTATGTCCCTCCTTCTACTGACTTTGGGTCTCATTTGTTCTTCGTTTTCTAGTTTCTTTAATTGTGAGTTTAGACAGCTTATATGGGAGTGTTCTTCTTTCCTGAGGTAGGCCTATATTGCAATATACTTTACTCGTAGCACAGCCTTCACTGCATCCCACAGATTTTGTGGTGTTGAGTTATTGTTTTCATTTGCCTCCATATATTGCTTGATCTCTGTTTTTATTTGGTCATTGATTCATTGATTATTTAGGAGCATGTTATTAAGCCTCCATGTGTTTGTGAGATTTTTTATTTTCTTTGGTAATTCATTTCTAGTTTCATTCCTTTGTGGTCTGAGAAACTGGTTGATACAATTTCAATCTTTTCGAATTTACCAAGGCTCTTTTTGTGGCCTAGTATATGATCTAGTTTTGAAAATGTTCCATGTGCTCTTGAGAAGAATGTGTATTCTGCTGCTTTTGGGTGTAGAGTTCTGTAGTTGTCTGTTAGGTCCATCTGTTCTAGTGTGTTGTTCAGTGCCTCTGTCTACTTACTTATTTTCTGTCTGGTTGATCTGTCTTTCAGAGTGAGTGGTGTGGTGAAATCTCCTAGAATGAATGCATTGCATTCTATTTCCCCCTTTAATTCTGTTAGTATTTGTTTCACATAGGTAGGAGCTCCTGTGTTGGGTGCATAAATATTTATAATGGTTATATCTTGTTGTTGGACTGACCCTTTTATCATTATGTAATGTCCTTCTTTGTCTCTTATGAGTTTCTTTGTTTTGAAGTCTATTTTGTCTGATATAAGTACTGCAACTCCTGCTTTTTTCTCCCTATTAGTTGCATGAAATGTCTTTTTCCATCCCTTCACTTGTAATCTGTGTATGTCTTTGGGTTTAAAGTGAGTGTCTTGAAAGTAGCATATAGATGGGTCTTGGTTTTTTATTCATTCATTGACTCTATGTCTTCTGTTTGGTGCATTTTGTCCATTTACATTTAGGGTGATTATGGATTGGTATGTACTTACTGGCATTGCAGGCTTCAGATTCTTGATTACCAAAGGTTCAAGGTTAAGTTCCTTAGTATCTAAGAGTCTAACTTAACTCACTTAATATGCTTTTCCAAACACTATCTAAAGGTTCTTTTTTTTGTTTTTGTGGGTTTTTTTTCCTCCTCCTTTTTCTTCCTCCTCCATTCTTTATATTAGGTATCATATTATGTACTGTTTGTCCATCCCTTGATTGACTTTGGGGATGGTTAATTTAATTTTGCATTTTCTTAGTAATTAGCTGTTCTACTTTCTTTACTGTGATTTTATTACCTCTGGTGACAGCTATTAAACCATAGGACCACTTCCTTCTATAGCAGTCCCTCCAAAATACACTGTAGAGATAGTTTGTGGGAGGTAAATTCTCTCAGCTTTTGCTTATCTGGGAATTGCTTAATCCCTCCTTCAAATTTAAATGATAATCTTGCTGGATAAAATAATCTTGGCTCAAGGCCCTTCTGCTTCATTGCATTAAATATGTCATGCCACTCCTTTCTGGCCTGTAAGGTTTCTATTGAGAAGTCTGATGAAAGCCTGATTGGCTTTCCTTTGTATGTGATCTTATTTCTCTCTTGGGCTGCTTTTAATAGTCTGTCCTTATCCTTGATCTTTGCCATTTTAATCACTATATGTCTTGTTGTCTTCCTTGGGGCCCTTGTGTTGGGAGATCTGCACACCTCCGTGGCCTGAGAGACTATCTCCTTCCCCAAATTGGGGAAGTTTTCAGCAATCACTTCCTCAAAGACACTTTCTCTCCCTTTTCCTCTCTCTTCTTCTTGTACCCCTATAATGTGAATATTGTTCCATTTGGATTGGTCACACAATTCTTTCAATATTCTTCCATTCTTAGAGATCCTTTTTTCCCTCTGTGCCTCAGCTTCTTTGTACTCCTCTTCTCTAGTTTCTATTTCATTTGTTGTCTCCTCCACTGTATCCAATCTGCTTTTAATACCGTCCATTGTGCTCTTCAATAATTGTATCTCCGACTGTAATTCATTCCTGAGTTCTTGAATATCTTTCCGTACCTCCATGAGCATGTTAATGATTATTATTTTGAACTCCCTTTCGGGGAGAGTCATGATGTCAGTATCATTTAAATCTTTCTCAGGAGTTGTATTCATAATTTTACTCTGGACCAGGTTCCTTTGGCATTTCATATTTGTGTAAGGTGCCCTTTAGTTCCCATAAGCTCTCCTCTCTAAAGCTGCTCAGTCCCTGAAGCAATGTTGGGGATTGCCGGGGAGTGGTATTGGTGCCTAGGGGGAGGAAAGAGCTGTTTCCTGGTTCCTGGCTGCTATGCCTATCTCCACTGCCTGAACCAGTGGGCCAAGCACACATGTACAAGCCTCTGTGCTTTGCGTTTTTAGTTGTTGTAGACAGATCTTCCCTCTGGCTGGTCTTATGCCAGGGTAGGGTTTCCCAGTTTGCATGCCCAGTAGGGCTGGCCAGGAGAAAGGCACAGTTGTCTGCCTGTCATGGAAGGGGTTCTTGGAGCTGTGTAGGCAGGCAGGGAGCTGGCACACGTGAAGTTTGTGAAAGCTCCCAGTCTGCTGGGCAGAGTGCATCCGGACAATTTCGTCTACCTGTCCTTTCTCCTGAGCAGTAAGCTCTGTGCAATCCTTGCCCCTTTAGCAGCCCTCTTGCTAAGGGCTTCTTTGTTAGGAAGTCTCGCAGACTGCCCCCCTTTCTTTTGTCCAAGAGCAGCTGGATATGAATACCTGCTTTCCACAAGCAGCTGGAATCTTAGTCTTTCCAGGAATTCTGCCTGTCTTTGCTTTCCAACCCCCTAATTACGAGAGTATCATGCAAGCACTATGAAATGTACGTTTGTGCTTCCAGAGCAGATCTCCAGAGTTAGGTATTCAGTAGTCCCAGATTTCTCCCTTCCTGCTCCATTCCTCTTCCACCAGTCTGTAAGCTGGGGTGGGGAAGGGTTTCCATCCTGCAGGACCACAGCTTTAGTACGTTACCCTTTTCCGTGAGGTCTGCTCTTGTCTCCAGGCGTATGCAGTTTGGTGCAGTCCTCTTTCCTGTTGCTCTTTCAAGAGTAGTTGTATTAGTTATATTTTCATATTATATGTGGTTTTAGGAGGAAGCCTCTGTCTCACCTCTCACACCACCACCTTTAATGTAGCTAATTCTTTAACCAAATAAATATTGAGATCCCAGTACGTCTGAATTGAAGGGTTTGCAGTTTTAAAGATGCACATTTAAAACATAAAGTGTGCCTGTATTATGGTCACAAGTCAATTTAGTGGACAATGTTTACACATTTAAAGATAGAGAATATTGCAGAATTAAAAAAAAAAGTTGGAAAAATGAGAAATCTTAATTGAATAAGCCATCAATGAATATAATAGAAACAAACTTTTAGTTTTACAACAAAGGTGATCACCATAACTGGAGTATGGAAAACCTGTTTGGATATGGTAGGAATTAGTTTAGATCTTAAAGGGTAGTAACATTTGGATAGGCAGGGAAGAAATAGGGGATACTTCAAGTAGTGTGAGGAAACGTGTGAAGTAAGAATGCATATGACATACTGGGTTGGGGACAGTGAATATTTGACTGAAATAGGGCATGTGAGTAGGCCAGCATAGGGAGATTCTGGAAAAGAATAGATGTGTGTGATTGCAGAGGATCTTGATCATCAAGTGGGAGATTGGGCTTTCTTCTGTAGGCAGAGTTAGAAGAATTATATGGAGGTATTTTGAAAGAATTAACCTGTAAACTCTGAAATAGGATGAAGGTGGTGATACCTAAATACAGCATAAGATAAATGTTGTCCATCTCCATTTCATTCTGAATATTTGAAAATGTTAGGAAAAAAACGCAAACTATGTCACATTTCTGAGACCCTGATTTAGTGGATGTGCATTATGTTTCACCAACTACATGCACTTTTGGGGGAAGGAGACCTGGCATATTTAGGCATGACATTTCCTGCAGATTCCTGTTGTTGCTTCCCTTATCAGTGTTGCAATTTTACTACAGCACTTTCTAGCATTTTCCAGCTTTCTGTGGGTAAAACAGTGATCATATTTGTTGCCTCTTGCTATGACTTCTTCATTCTTGGATGTAATTTTCAAGTGACTCTTTTCTAGTCTCTTCCTGCTGTTCAGAGGTTGGTTGTGGGGTGATAGTGACTCCAGTTAGAATTAATATCAGTGGTGGTCTCAAAGTACCAGTCTCCTTATTCTATATTAATGAGGTCCAGCCTCCAAGCTATTCCTTTTTGTGCTGTAGAAAAAATGGTTTTTATACTTGGCATTGTTAAAGTATTTGTACTGAAAGTGATATGTTACAATGAAAGCCTGAAATATGTGTTACTGTTTTGTGGTCAGGAATAGTAGAAAGGAAATGTAGTATGGGATGGAAATCTTGTGCCTTTTTTATGTTATAGCAAGTGTGAAGTGGCACATGCAGAAGTCAGCTCACTGAGTCTTTAATTCAAAATGAGGTGCGTCATCTGTATCTGGCTGCCTTTGACAAAGTTTCACAAGACAAGAGCTCAGGCCAACTGACCAATTTTAAAAGAGAGACTGAAGACAGTAGTCTATAATTCTTGTGACTTACGGGTTGGAAAAGCCAACTGCTTCTGTTCAGCAGGAGTTACAAAGTCTCTTATCAAAGTCTCCTATTACCTTTCTTAGTCAGAGGATAGACGGCAGCCATGGGGCAAAGAGATAAATAATGTTACGTATCTGCCAGCCTTATTGCTTCAGATCACCCCAAGTCAGCCCCAATTAAAAAGATTATGAGAGAGATGGTTAAAGTAGGTAGAGTATGTGTGGAGAGTGTTCACTGGCACATGAAAAATAACTAGAAGTAAATAAACCATTTCTTAATAAGTTTTGGAGGGAGTTTTAGCTAATAAATCCTAGACTCAATTGAAAATCCCTTTGATTGTTCAATCCTTAAGGCAAGTTTCAAGCACCAAACTTGTATTAGCAAATGTAGGATATAAAAATTGTGCACTCTCAAGGATAGTCTACTCTTCCACCCAGCTTTAAATTTTGCCATTGGGACTATGGACAAGGAAGAACTATTCAACTGGAAATTGCAGGGGACAACAGAGGACATTGGACAAAGCATCTTCTTAAGAATGCAACCAGGGTCTCCTAATCCCTGTCCAGAAGGATCTATTCGTTCCCATGACCATTGACTGTGGCATCTGCCCCTTTCTTCCCTTATCCACATGGGGTTATTTTGACCCTCTATTTTCTGCTTCAGCTGGTACTAATCCATGAGGTACTAGAGTTGGCTTTAATGGGAAGAAAAAAAATAAAAGCAGCTGCTGTGCATCTCCCAGAAACCTCGGAGTCTGAGCAGGATGTACTGATGGGAAGGGGCTTTGTCAGTAGTAAAAAGACAGGAAGGAAAGTTTCTTTCTCCTGATGTCCTCTGATTCAATTCACATAGCTTGGAATTCAGTGTTTTTGGCAATCTGGTTCCACCAAGTACATAAAGATAATGCTCAATGGGATGACAGAGCAGTGAGATGGAAAAAATTGTGTCCTTGATGATGGGCATAGTCTGATCTCCTAGTCTAGACCAGGCAGAAGCACAGAAAGGGAATAACTGCTCTCTACGCCATGTCATTCTGGGACTCTCTGGAAGCATCATTGTAGCATTGACCCTTAGACAGCTACTTTAAAGGCTCTCCCAAGTGTGACCCTAAGATTCATTTCTGAAGTTTCATCCTTTATTTTCTCACAAGTATGGAATTCTGTGTAAGTCATTTGTTTTTCATAGTACCCTTGACCACATGTTGTACATTTCCCTCTGGGTCTTATACCATTTATTTGATGATTCTCTTGACTCCTCTCCAGCTGGAATCCTACTCTTTCATTACACTGTTCTTCCTTTTGTGTAAGTAAATAATAGGTAAGTAATTTTTTTTTCATCTCATGGAATCAGTTTTATTATTTAATTGCCAAGTCATACTATGCATGTTTTATGTTTCCAATTGAGTTACAAGTTCCAAAAGAATAGAAATGGTTTCCTACTTTTTTTTTATCCCTTTGACATTTATATCTGTCTTCAATAATTATTTGGTGATTGATTAATTGCTGAAATACAGTGGCATTTCTCACTCATATTGGATGAATATATAATCTAGTAAATTATCCATAACCAGCTTAACATATCTTTTTAAAGAATTAAATTACTTTTATCCAGAAGTCTTAATAAAGATACTTGTCCCAATTCTGTCATAAGGTGAAGAGAGTCTATTCATATTTTTCTATTCTGAATCAAGCTATGAAATGCTCTCAATTGCAGATGCAGCATTAGTCCACTTTTAGAAACTTTAAGGATAGTTGCTAATATGCCTCTGTTTTATATTTTTTTATTTCTTTTGCTTTGTTAATATTCTGGTAACTATATACGATATTGTTAGTTTTAAACAATCACAAATTATTTTTTTGTATTTCGTGAACTTTCCACCCATCTATTTTAATACATTAGTAGTTAAATAGTTTATAAAACAAAGATACAATATTGTTTTTATAAATACATTTTAGGTGGTAAGATTTATTTTGCCAAAAAAGGCACAGATATTTGAAAGTGAAAACATTAACTGCCTCTCAATCACAGATCGAAATTACATATTCACTAACTGCTCGTCCTTGGATATTGTGCAATGGATTTTCTCCCATGTGTTTGACCATTACTCTAAATCTGACTCTCAGAACTTTTATCTGTATTGCCAGGGGGCCTGATCTATACCCCAATATCAAAACTGAATCATGTTACGTAGACAACATAAATTGTTGTTTTCAGTTTTACACTAACTCTCCCACTGCTTCATACTTTTCTTAAAAATACAACCACCAGAAGACCTAATTAAAATAATTGTGACAATAGACTTTTCTCTTTCTATTACTTGAAATACATTGTAATCTGTGTGCATTTTCCTTCCCCCCCTTCCCATATCAATCTAGTAATCTATTTTTGTCTTAGGCAGACTTGATAAAACACTGCTGGTTTGCTCTCATTTCTTCTCCAGCAGCCAATAGTTTGAGTTCTCATTCATTATGTTAAAATAATAATTTTAAAAATGATATGTGTCCTTTTGATTGCCATATCTGAACCTTTTTGGCGTTTCAGGATGGCTTTCAAAATGACATATGTGGCCTAATAGTTGCTTCATCTCCAGCATCCCAGTGAGGACTGTGGCATGACCAGTGCTTTAGTAATTATGCTCATGCTTAGGAACTGGTTATAAAAGTTAATGCATTTGCATAAAAAAATGAAAAAAAACAGATTTGAATGGCACAACTATGTAATTTGGTCCATACAGGATCACATGTTGCCAGTGTAGTCCAGTGCTTATTATGACACAAATTTAATTTATGATATGCTACAGATTTCTTCTACTCAACTGGTTCCACTCCACTGTTTAGTGTCTAAACATTTACTCCTACAAACTGTGTGATAATCATCTTTTATATATTTCTATTAGAGGAGATAATTAAATGAGCAATCCTTTTTGCTTGTTAACAACATACCACAAGATGTGCCAAGTTCTTGACACACAAAGATGAATTAGAGCCCCTGTTCTCACAGTCTGGTAAGAAAGCAAATGTATAAAAAAAAAACATTTCATTCAGTTATATATACTGAAATAAAAGTTTTTGGGGACATGATAGATATAATACCTGATTCAGAATATTCACTAAAAGTTAGTTCAAACCAAACTCTCCCAGTGAATTCTAGATAGCACATTTTATATCCAATGTTAATGAAATGGTTCAGTATCTATAATAAAAGAACATTTTGTACCACTAGAAAAGTTGGAAAATGTGTAAGTTTGTTTAGTGATTTGAAGTCTCAGAATGAGAGGTACTAGGTGGTTCAACTTGATGATATGCTCTCCTAAATTATTTTTAATCATCTGGGAAATAAAACCCTGAGATTAATTTTCTGTAAGAAGTATGAACAACTTAATTTTACTTCCCTTAGATAATTTTACAGTGTTTTAAAGCATTGCTAATTGATCTCAGCAGGATAATGTTTCATCTCTGATTGGATAATCACACAATTCTGTAGTCATGGTATCCATTATCCTTTCATTTGATTTTCATTCTAATTTTCAAGGTCAGATTTTTTTCTCTGATATTTTGCTAAATATCTTGCCTTTCACAATTACCCATGTGTTCCTAAAAATTGGGGATTTTTTTTAGAGCTAAAGTTGTTTTAGTATGTTTATTAGTATAAATCACTTTTCGTTTTTTAAATGGCTTCACAGACTTTTATTGTATTTCTCCAAGGAAAATATGATGTATACTCAGTTCTCCTATATTCCTTTATGTATACTCTCTTTCAGGATTTAAATTGTATTTAACATTAAAAAAAAACGTATCCAAACTTTGTTAAGGTGCAATATATAAAATATATATATTTTTTAATCACTGTACCTGGCATGATGCTTCATATATGAATGATATCCACCAATCGAAAGAATGAATGCATCAATGATGTCTATAGGGAAAGCTTTGTAAATTTGGTTTTATAAATCTTCTACCAGGAGTTGAGATTACACCTTGAGTTTCATTTATGACTTAGTAGAAGAATAATTGAATTTTACCCTTGATTAAATTACTATTTTTTGACTAATTTTTAAGACATCAGGAATGATCTGATGTAGTTAATTTGCATTTAAGGAAGAGATCACTCTACCTCTTGTAACGTAATCACACCTAATTTGGATGCCTCAAAAGCAAGATTTATTATAGTAAAAATAAACCTGTACTTTGTTGAGCTAATAATAATGTCTGCCATTTATTGAGTGCTTGCTCAGCTTATAAATTACTTAAATATATTTTATGTAATCATATCAACAGCCCTGTACATTTGATACTCTTACATCCAAATAGTATGTATACATTATTTTGGCTACTCATCTTTCTAAAAATAAATTTTGATTGTCCTATATAACAATTATTCATATTCAAGTTTGGATTAGTATTAAATTAGTAAATTTATATAGTACTTACACATATTGTACTTACACATACAGTACTTTTATATACTGAAATAAAAGCTTTTATTTATTAAATACTTGTTACCTCTCCTTTCTTTATCCAGCTAACTCCTTATCCTATTTCAGATCTCATTTTAAACTTTACTTCATCAGGAGATTCTTTCCAGACTTCCTCTTATGACTAAGCCTGCATGTCTCAGTTTGGCTATTGGTTATTCCATTTGTCACATTATAATTCATATTCTGTAATGACTTGGTTATTGCCTTGGTCAACACCAAGTTATAAACTCCATGAGGGCAAGGATATGTCTGTCATTTGCAAAACTGTATCCCCAGAGTACTGTCCATGATCGCTGCTTAAAAAAAATAATAAAACTTATGGAATAAATAACCTGCCTTTCATAGATAACAACATGCAATTGTGTAATGATATAAATCTTTTTTTTTTTTATTAGTCATCTAGGCTTGAACTACAAGCTACTGTTTATTAACTGAGGGGCCTTGGGAAACTTACATAATCTACTTGAGTTTCAGCTTCCCTTTCTGTACAATGGGGAGAATCATATATGCTGTTTGGTATTTTGTGAGATATAAGTGGGAATATGAATACTTAAGTGCGTAGAACAGAATATGGTGCAACAATTAAGACTATTAACTTTCTCAAATTGTGAACTCTTAGAAAGCAAGGAGGGTGCTTAGAACTCACAGAGCAATGTTAATGCTAATCCTCAAGAGCTTCTGATGAATAAATTAGCTGTGCCACTTACTGTGTAATTTATTATTATGTTTCCTTTTAACTAATAGAGATGAGTGTCACTAAACTCTAACCTCTGTAACACAATTGGATTTTTATCTTGGATGTTTTCCAAGTAATCTTTTGCTGTATAATTCTTTACAATTTGGAATAGTTTATGTAGCCAAAATACCTTCATATTATTTGTTGATAATTTTAATAGCTCTGATAAAAGAGGACAAATAAAGAATACATCTTTCCAGCAAAAAAAAAGATGAAGTTTAATTTGACTAAATCATTTATTGTCGATACAGCTGTAAACTTACATAAAGGGTCTCTGGCATTTTCAGACACGTATTTTGAGTGTGAAGTTTCAGATACATTTTCCTGTGATCTTCTCAATTCACTAAACTTCACGCTCTTAAGTTATTTCTGTTTTATCTACAAATATGATCTCATGACCTAGACTCCAAGAATACATTCAAATGAGGCTATAATACAAAGGGAGTTTACTTCATTTGTTTATTCTTACATTAAAAAATTAATCATTGCTCAACCAACAATATTATGAAAATAACTTTAAAGTAGTTCTTGTCCAGCATACTCCAATCCCATGTTAATCTTTGCATTTTGGAATATCAGGTGAGAAGTTGTCAGGTTCTAGAATTTAAAAAAATTTTTTATCACTAATTTTTCTGCCTTCACCTATAGTTGTTTTTAAATCACCTAATCTTTCAAACAATGTATTAGTGTCATCTGATGGTGAAAGAAGATAACATTTACCCTCTTATTCATTCATTGAAAGTATTTCCTTTGTTATTACTATATTGAAGGGATTGAGTTCTTATTTTATCAGAACTTGCTAACCTCACTATCTCTTGCAGCAAACATCTCATTTATTAACCAAATTAATTTTTCAGAAAAACAACTATTTCAAAGTAAACTGTTCATTTCAGAATTATTCTAGTCCATTTGGTAAATCTGCTTTTAGATGTAATCATTTGCTTCAGAAACACATCGAAGTGGAAAGCACAGTGCTTTAATCTTGCATGAACATTTGATGAATTAAGATGAAAATTCTTCATTTTATTGTGTGAATCTCTGTTTACCTTAAGAATACTTTTAAAATAGTTAAATCTACTACTTATTGTAAATACCATGTATATTGGTATATATTGATGATTAGTTTATTATCTACCTTACTGAACATAGTAGGGTGTGTGTCTTCATCTTCTCCTGAAATTCAAACTCTTGAGAGCTGGTAGAAACAGTGTCTTAAAATTAGTATAATGTAGGTAGTTTTAAAGCTCCGATATCAATTAAAAAGTTAATTAAAAAGGTCAAATGTACAGCACCATTTATTTTTTAAAAATCAAGACTAAAAAGTAAATGGACAATCAGAATATAGTATTTTTTGATAGTGGGTTATATAATTTTCCCAGTTAATAATACATCCTTGTTTGCTCTGCATCTTGAAGTGGACATAGCTTGAGGGAAGTCCTAAAATAAAGGATTGGAAGAGACAAAAAATCGAATCCATGAGGAATGGCTATAGAACTGGGACCTATTAAACCTCAATGTGAAATATCTTAACTGTCTTCATGGGTTACACTGTTTACAAAGGATGGTAGGTATTAGTTCTTATGAAGGTTAAAAAAAAGGACAGTTGAAAATAAGAATTTCCTGAAGGTGAGAGCAGGTATATTTTGGAATTAATATTTTTGGAGTTTCACTTTGAAAGAGCCTAAATTCTTATCTTTCTACTGGTTTAGAAATAACTTAGTCACAAGGCAAGCAATCGATGAAGTAATCCGTTAAGATTCCAACCCATTATTATTCATGCATTGATTCACTTCATATGTTTTCCATTTTTTGTTTTAGGTATTTTGTTCTAGGTAATGTTTATTTTTTCATTTAAATCAAAGTTAAATCTGAGTGTAACAACTATTTGGAGCTTTCTTCTCTCTTTCATTTTATTCTTCACCTAACTGCTTCCTGTGAAATAATTTGGTAACTGCTTTTTCTCCTAGATGTATAACTTTATGATAATTGAAGTCCTGACCTTAATTATTTTTTAGGGGGTGAGAAGGGAAAGGAGCAGATTAATTCTAAGGCCACAATGGTAGTTTCATTAAAAGTATTTCCTTTGTTATTACGATATTCAAGGGATTGAATTCTTACTCATTTTATCAAAATTTATTAACTTCACCATCTCTTGTGCAAACATCTCACTTTTTAATCAAAGGAATTTTCCAAAAAATTAAGTTTCAAAGTAAAGCATTCATTTCAAAAGTATTTTTAAAGAATTGCTCAAAATTCCCAAACAGAAGTATTTTAAATTTTACTGAAAATGAACTTAAAGCATATGCCTTGGAGAAATAGTAAAGTGGATTGTTAAATATAATTAACCTTGGTTACTGATACTTAAACTATTTTACAAGTATTACTTTATGATATATCTTTAAATACTGAGGAAGCTTAAGGAAATTGCTTGTTATTTATAGAAACCATTAATATTTAATATTAGTAAAATTCTTTACATTTCTAGGTTTGAGAATCTAAAGTAATTGTTTTAAACTAAGTAAATACTTTATTTCTAACATATATAATTTAAGTCATACGACTTCTTGGTGCATTTTTCATTGATTAAACTAACCTAATTTGAAATTCACCACTGATCTTTTTTCTTACCACTGTAATTGAAAAGTTCACAGAGAAAAGTTAATGTTAACTTCAGAAACGTTCTCAGAAGTACAAGGCTGTTATTATAAAGATACAAAATTTCTGCCCTTTATATAGTTCTTATCCATAAATGACCATTGCTCATTGTAAAGTTGTATCTACATATTAGGAAGCATTTTGTATTTTTATATGTTTACTTAATATTGTCATTGATGTTTTCATTACTATAGTGGCTTGTAATTATTTGGTTTAATATAAAAAGATACTGCATGGAATTTAAATGGGATGAATATTAAGGCAAAAAGGAAACATACTTCACTTTCAAATTGCAATGTCTTTTTAGCTTTTTATTTTACAGTAATTTCAGACTTTCAGGTATATTGTGAAAACAGTAGAGCAAACTCTTATCCAGCTTCCCCAGTGTTAACTACTTATGTAACCATAGTGCAATTGTCAAAGCTACAAAATTAACATTTGTATAGTACTATTAACTATAGAATTTACTCAAAGTGGAATACCTTTTAGCTCATGAATTCATTTTTTGTATTGGTGTTGATTATTTATAATATAATAGAGAATTGAGAAATAGAAATGTAATTCTTCCTATCCTTATTAAATTTGTTAAGTTCCAATTTCTATATATGTCCATTTTTTTATTTAAAGTGAAATTGCGTTTTTCTCTGAAATGACTATTATTTAAAAAAATCTTTTATGTTTGTATACTTGTTTACTTTTAAGCATTAAATAATGAAGTAGTCAATTGGTAAAATATTTATCAAACATTTTTAGATATTTTGCATATTGATTTAATTAAAATTACATATGCACTTACTCTAAGTCTTATTGTATTTTCAAAGTTAAATAATAGAGCTGGAATTATAACATAATTTCTCTAACTTTAAAACTATGTCAATTTTTTACTGCATTATTTTTTTTAATATAAGTAAAGAAAACCTTTCCACCCAAAATGTATATTTTTTTCAGATGAATGCTCATGGTTAAGGGTTAAGTTGAAGTACTGAAGTATTGGGAATCATAGTAATGTAACTATGTTTGCTTATCACTGTGTTAATAGAATGTAACTTTGAAAATACCACATAATACCACATAAATAGTATTAATCTCAGTGTTAATTATCTGTAAAATATGAGTGTTTACTGATTTAAAATTGCTACAAAGATTGAACAATATAAAATACCAAAAGTTTTCTAGAACAAAGGATGACATATAATACCTATTTGGTAAAATTTTGTTCCCATATTTTTTCTTTTTTTTATTGAGATACAGTTGATATACAATCTTATGTTAGTTTCAAGCATACAACACAGTGGTTCACCAGTTACCCACATTATTAAATCCTCACTCCAAATAGTGCAGTTACTATCTATCAACATAGAAAGATGTTACAGAATAATTGGCAGTATTTTCCATGCTGTACTACCATCCCCAAGACCAACTTATATTATGATTGAGAATTTTTGTGCCACTTTATCCCCCTCTCCATCCCCATCCACCCACCTCAACCCTTCCCCCATGGTAACCACCAGTTGCTTCTCAGTGTCTGTGAGTCTACTGCTATTTCATTCAGTTTGTTTTGTTTCATTTTTATATTTTATGTGAAATCATATGTTATTTGTCTATCTCTGCCTGGCTTATTTCACTTAGCATAATACCCTCTAGGTCCATCCATGTTGTCACAAATGGGAGGATTTCTTTTTTAATGACTGAATAATATTCCATTGTGTGTATGTGCCACATCTTTTTCTACTCATCTATCGATGGACACTTTGGTTGCTTCCATATCTTAGCTGTTGTAAATAATGTGGCAGTAAACATAGGGGTGCATATATCTTTTTGAATCAGGGATTGTTTTATTCAGCTAAATTCTTGCAAGTGGAATTACTGGGTTGTATAGTATATCTATTTTTAGTTTTTTGAGCAACCGCCATACTGCTTTAAACAATATTCATGAATCAACATTAACAAAAAGGATAAAAACATGATCATTTCAATAGATGCTGAAAAAGCATTGGACAAAATTCAACATTCATTTATAATAAAAGCTCTCAACAAAATGGGTATAGAGGGTATGTACCTCAACATAATTAAGGCCATACAAAACCACAGCCAACATCATGCTCAATGGTAAAAAGCTGAAAGCTTTTCCTCTAAGATTAGTAACAAGGATTCCCATTCTCACCACTTTTATTCACCATAGTACTGGAGGTCCTAGCCATGACAATCAGACAACACAGAGATAAAAGGCATCCAAATATGTAAGGAAGAAGTTAAACTGTCACTGTTTGCAGATGACATATTATACATAGAAAACCCTAAAGACTCCACCAAAAAACTGTTAGAACTAATAACTGAATTCAGCAAAGATGCAGGGTACAAAATTAATACACAAGAATCTGTTGCATTCCTGTATACTAACAACGAACTAGCAGAAAAGAGAAATCAGGAAAGCAATTCTGTTTAGTTCCCTTCTAATACTTCTGTGTTACATGTATTGAAATAGAAGACATTTCCTTGCTTGTGACTCTTCTTAAAAGGGAAAGAGACATTTGTATCTACATATAATTTTATGAATCTAAAACTTTAAAATATGTATTAAAATAGTTGTGAATTCTTCTTTTCCCCCTCTTCCATAGAACTGCAGAGTAGCTCTTGTGGAAATCCAGGAGTTCCACCCAAAGGTGTATTGTATGGTACAAGGTTCGACGTTGGGGACAAGATCCGCTACAGCTGTGTAACTGGATATATCCTTGATGGCCACCCTCAACTCACCTGTATAGCCAATTCAGTTAATACAGCTTCATGGGATTTTCCTGTTCCCATCTGCAGAGGTAAAGAAAAAAGTAATGTTTATTTTTATGCTGACTGAATATTTGTTTGACACAGTAAAAACATTTTAAAAGTAAGAGTTGTAATCAGACAGTATATTTACAAAACATTTGGCACTAGTATTGTTCATTTTTTAAAATCTGAAGCTTAAAAAAGATACATATAAACAAGAAATAAATATATATATATATGATCCTATACTACATGATGAGTTTGCTCAGACATTATTTGTGAAATGAGATGGTAAAATATATCTCTATATTTATGCATACATTGTGTATATATTGGTCTTCATATGTGTCTTTGAATAACATGTATGATATTTAGAAATTTAATTAGGCTGTCAAAGACACGGATTTGTTTTCATTTTGAAATAGTGACTGAATCTGTGAAACTTTCAGAGATTTCTGGTAGGGGACTTAGCATGGGAGTTTGTGAAATTAAGAATGTTAGTTTATTTTCAAACTGATAAAGATTATTTGTATTATGGGGTAAACACAGTAACATACTAGGGTGAACAGGTTCAAAGTACAGAGCCTGGAAGATGGAACATATTCAACATTAACTGAATGTATGAATGAATGTGGTCCACATAAATTCTGCAAATGGACATCATTTTTTCCTGGACTTTCTTTTATAATAAAGATAAATGAATTGAATTTCATTTAGCTTTTGACATGTTTGTCTTGCCAATGGGTTTCAGCCCCGGGCAAGTTCGCTATGGATTCAATGTGACCAAAGAAAATGACAGCAGAACGTTCTTTGGGGTGAAAGGGTTTATTACCCGGCTTGTTCTCCCTGCGGTAGATCAAGCGCTAGCATCTCTGCCTCCGCACAGAGCACTGGGCCAGCTCTCTATATAGCACAGTAATAGCTTATTGCCTAAAGGTATGGAAACAGTAGCCTAAACAGGCCAGTTATATCATCAGGTGGTTTAAGTTCAGTGAGGATCCTGGCCATAGGAACCCCAACTTCCCCACAATGTGTTTCTATAAATGGGAGGTAGGATTGTCCAACTGCTCGTTTAAATTACTTTGTAGATTTTCTCGACCATGTGGCTGCAAATGTGTGCAGGAGAGACCCTTGAAAATCAGACAGTTTCTTATCCTGGCTTTAACTATTATTGTGTGAGTTACCTTGGTAAAATCATATCAGTTTGTTGAGATTCATTTATTTCATTTAAGCAATGAGAGAAAAAACCTCACCTGTTCCATCTGTTTTGAGAATTAAGATTGCTGTATCTGCCTCTTAGGACAGTGTCTTCTGTATGTTGGCATATTTTCAATGCCAGCTTTCTTTGCTTCTGCTCTGTGACTGCTGTTAGCTACCATTTATGTGAGCCCTTGTACTAAGTGCTAAGGCATTTATAAGCATAGTCACTTTTAAATTTCATAACAGTATGAAACAATTGCAAAATTTTAAAAATAATTACTCGAGGCTACTAAGTTAGTAAATGTCAAGAACTACGAAGAGTCTGAGATTTCATTTGCTTTGCAAGTTAACAAGTTTTTCTGCCACAGTTTCTTAGATGAGGATAAGACTCTTGGGTCAGAAACAAAGGAGAGTTTCCTATTTACTGATGTGTCAGGAGCCTTTGTCAGGAGTATCAGCCTTTGTGTTAGTTCTGCAAGCCCCACTTCTCATAGAACAATATGAAGTATGTGACATACTTGTAGTAGGTGGTATTATAGGAATCATGAGCTTAAAGAAATTGAATCCTTTATAATGGGCTTGCCTGCCCTTTACTCTGGAGGGAAGCCTTGTGTCCACCTCCCAAATACGTAAGCAGAATTGCTTTTCACATTGGTCGAGTCACTGATTCTGTCATCTGAAGCTATTTGCTATCGAAGCATCTTTGAAACGATAGCCTGGCAAAGAGCAGGACAGTGGAATCTCTGCTTATAAGATGGGCAGAAATGTTAGAGTCCCATGGAGAAATTTCTCCCAATTTGTGGTGTGGTGGAGATGCTAAGTTTGAATTCTGGTTCCAAATCCTGTGCTTGCTTTGATACTTCACAAAAATGATTTGCATCTTTCCTCAAAAATATTTTATTAGAAGAGGGGAAATATAGTTTTATATGTGAATCACCCAAAAGACATAGTCTACTTAATGGATAAAACTCTTTGAATCAAAAGGACTTAAGGTATACTTAAAATCAAGAGGCATTTTTAAGAGGGTTCAATGGGGCATTCTGAATACTATCTGAAAATTAATTTCTATTGTGAGACTCCTTCTCCATCTCAGTTCAGACAAGATCTTGTAGAGTTAGAAATATCTGAGTCTAAATACTGATTGTATCACTTACTGACTAGAGCCTTTAAGAAAAAATTGTATTATTTTCTAAACTCACTTTAGCTATAATAAGATGAATAGATAGAAATACCAACATTCCAATACTGTTAGAGTTTAATATGATAGCATATGTAAAGTGCCAGATATACAGTCATTATTTATGTTAGCTCTATCTTCTCACCTTTTCCTTAGTACTTCTTACCATCTCCTTCTTAAAGAAAGAAATTATTATGTACAAAAACTGGGTGGATAATACCAGTTATCCTTATATCAAGTCTAGCCCTAAAACCAACCCTTCTATTTTGTTGCTGTTTGGTTTGTTTTTGCCAGAGTATTACTCTATTTCCCTACTACTCATCCTGAGGTCAGGCTTATTTCCGTTGACTTCCATTCTAACATCTATTTTTTTTAATCTGTCAAAAGAATGGCACCCACTATTTTTGGAAATTCTGTCTGCTCAACTTAAGTCTGCCAAGCTCACCTTTTCTTCTCTTTAACAATAATACTAATGAATACATTTACTCATTCAAATATATTTACTGAGGACCTATCCTGTGGAAAGCATTATTTCATGTGTTGAGAATCAAAAGATGATTAAGAAACAAGTCTTTGCTTAAAGAACCTAGTTCTAGTGGGGCTGATCATTATATAATCAAATGATTCCCATAATGTGTGATAATTGCTTTAATATCAGAATCTGTAGAATGTGTTAGCCACCTTTATGAGGAAGATCTTCATTTCTCTCAGTAGAGTGGAAGGAAGTTCCAGTAGGGACAGTGCTTTGAGAGAAGATTTTACAGAGAACATGCTAAAACTACATATAGCAAGAACATTTTCAATGAGGCAATAATTTCCCTTTTTAGCCTCAAAAGTAGTTCTCATGTGCTACTAATATTCACTGGCTAAAGGTAGTATCTGTGAAGTCATACTCCACAGAGCACATGATCTAATTTTCTAAGGAACAATTTATTTCCCACTAACCTATTTTTTAAAACCTGAAGAATAGAGGAATAGTGTATTTGGATTTCGTTGTGTTTGTCATTCAGTTTTAAAGTGATGATAGGAGAATAATCAGTCCATGAGTTCCCTCCTCTTCTCGTTGCCACTTAATAGCATACTGATTCTTTAATTTATAACATTGCAGGGGGCTGATAACCATATTATGATCTGTTTATTGCTTTCCCTGGAGTTTACATAGAGTCTCTCCTTGATGAAACCCTTGCTTTTAGATAGTTCGTTTAATGATTCCTAGCAATGATAGTTTAATTAAGAAAAATGAATGTCACATCAACCTAGAGGGTATATTGCTGGGGTTTTTGTGCTTGTTCACAGACAGGGTGAATTTTATTAACACCATCTGCTAGTATTTGTAAAAAAAACAACTAACTGCCTGATGCTGGTCTAAACAATCTGTAAAAAGTGAAACTGAATTCCTGTGCTAGAAGTCTGGAATGAGAATACCTGGCACACATGCCTCTTTTGCACTCCCTCCTTTGATAGATATTTCCATGACATTTATCCCCACTGAGCTTTTATGTGGCCTCAGATGTGGCACTTCTCAACTCAGTGCTTCCAACTAATTAGAGCAGTTGGCAGAGAAGGTGCAATGGATATGCTATGCCTAAATTAAACATTATAAAATTCATAATGATATTCTATATTCAGAATGGCATTTCGATGTACACACCCCAGGGCAAACTAATAAAAATGTATTTAAATGTTACACATAAATTAGAGTTCCATAAATGTACCAAAACCTGGGTCCACAAAAAATCAAACCATGCAATGGAAGTTAATGTATTAATATTTAAGGATTCAATCGTAGATAAATTAAGGTTGGTTTGGAATGAATTTTAGATTAGTTAGAGAAAATTTTAAAAGGGTGTTATATTTTCTTGATGATTTGAATATATTCAGAGCCAAAAGTAAAGACCTTGGATTCCATATGAGATTTCAGGGAATCACTGATCAGTGGAGGGATGTGATGTAAAATGTTGACAGTGTTTATTTTGATCTGAGAGGCGAGATCCTTTGTAAAAGGTTTGGATGTTAGTGATGGAGATGTCATATAGTCAGTGGGTGCCATGTGACCTAAGACAAATATTTGACAGTGCAGATAAGGAAATGGACTAATGGGGGAACTGTTGCTCCTGAGGAAGCAAAAGAAATTGCAGTTAGCTAAATTAACAGTGTGTAGTGAAAATGGTCTTCTGGGTTTTATTCTTGGGAACAAGACTGCCTACAACTTGATAAAGAAAACAGCTGATGGAAAAAAGAGTAGTAGATTGCTTTGTCAGAACATGATTTTATTCTCCTGCTAGAGACCTTGATCAACAATTCTGAATTAAAGTGCAGTAACAAAATATGTAATTGGGATGAGTAATTAAAGGCAATAGTTGCAGAAGGGGAAAGAAGAGAGAAAGTTTAGCCAGATGTTTTCTATATGCAAATTATACTACAAGCCTTCCAAAGAAATAGTGACTTTTATCAAGATTAGAAGTAAAACAAAGAAAGCTAATAGTATTGAAGTAATATTTGTAAAGGACACATAGCTGAGAGTGTTTTAAGGAGGCTAATGGAAGGATGTTCATTGTGTTTATATATTCCCATGCTCTGTACTATGGAAACCATCTCAAAGCATTAGAAAACAGAAAGGGCCTCTTATTCTGTGTATCTGTCCTGATTACACATTTTTGCATGCATAAATCTGAGATGTGATATTTAGAAACATGACATTATACCAGTAATAGACCTAGTTACATTAACAATACTACATTAAAAATGCTACATTAACAATAGATTGATAAAACTCAAGAAATAATTACAAATCAAAACTGGAAAATATTTTCTTGAATTAGACAGAAGTAACTTAGTGTCATGCTTCTATTCATTTCCATATAGTACTGAAACATAATAATATCCCTCAAATTGAAAAGTGAAAATATTTTCTAATCTTAGATTTTTTTGTGCAAGATCAAAACAGAGTCCAGTTTTTTCTGTTCACTGTAACATTACTTTTTAACATTTTTATTTTGAAGCTGAATTCTGTTGCTTTTTTTTTAAACATTTTATGAAAGAAAATCTAGTAAATTGCTTTCTTTTTCATTAAATCCACTCCCAAAGGAGAGGATGTTTTAGTGTGACTCCATAAATCATATAAAAAATGTTAAGCGATAAAGTATTCTATGCCAAAGAAAAATAAATGTACTGTTAAATATCAAAATGTTATGAGTCATTCCATGCATTAAGAAATCTTGTTGAGAATTGGGGCTTATAATTTGATTTAATTGATTTTCAAAGATGGTTTTTTAAATATTATCTCAGGAAATATTTTTGCATGTACTTTGAGTTTCTCTACCCCTCTTGCTATTATTATCTGAGCAACTTATTTGGGCGTGGCATCTTGCTTTCATTAGCCCTGACATTTTACATAAAAGGATGTGGTCTTTTTATGTGAACTGCTGTATTTGATAATAATAAGGAAAATATTTTTTTCTGCGTGCCTTTTAGTAAACAAGTTAAGTATGAATCACTTGGTAATGGTGGCTATATTATCACCTCAAAGACTGCCAGCAAAATCCCAGTGATGTCAGGTCACAAAGAAAAAATGTAACAAGTGTCATCACTTGCTGCTCTCCCTGGAAAATGCAGCTGTCCCATCAACAGTAGGGCCAACACTCAGTTGCCATCTCATGTACCCTAATCTTGTTCTGAAAAGTCCATTTGTGTGATAAAATGATGAAAATGTCCTGAATAGACTGTTCTACTAGTATTCTGTATGATGGAACAAGGGACAAATGATTTGTTTTTAAAGTAAATGACTGTGAGCTTCCTGACATGTATTACCTGTGTTTTTTTAATCAAAATTTGAATATTTTTACTTATCTGAGGAGATTGTGAATGTTAGATTAAATTTGTAATTTTAAAAAAGTAATGCCTAGCACAAATAAGTTTCTCCAAACATGCCAATTGATTCCAATATGTAAAGTAACTAAAAATAATACAGAAATAATAACTGTCACTTACTGTGTTATATATGTGTTTAGAATACTTTAAAATACCTATTGACAGTTAAACATGTGCCTAGGGCTTTGCTATAATGAAGATTATTTTTTAAAACAAGAGGGTAAAAGACTCTGGAAAGAGTGGACTCTGGACTAATGAAAGCCCTGGTTTGCTATACATCTCTTCCACTGAGAAGATACAAAACTTTTATCTAGATAATTAGCTTTCCAGATCTCAGTTTTGCCATTTGTATAGGTGTCGAAATCCTCACAACTTTGTGGTATTATGATGAGGATTATATTAGTGAATGCATATAAAATATCTAATTTATAATATTCAACAAGTAGTAATTACTACTTTATTTCTATCACCATCATCAAAACAGGAGTTTGAAACAGCTCCAGAGAATGGACATATCTAGATTCTAGGATTGTATAAGCAGTGGAATTAATTTTTCTGAGTTGTGGTAGTTCAGGGGAACTTAAAGCCCCAGATTAGTCTAGAAAATTAAGTTGGAATCAACAAGCAATATACATCATTGGTGAAAATACATTTCTCAAGGGTAACACATTTCTGGAAGTTCTATCATTTGAAGTATATTCAGTAACTAAACTGATATCTGTTAAGAAGTCACTATGCATAGATCACACTGCTAAGTAAAATGATGGATGAAATAGCCCCACATCTCATGAAACTCATAGTCTCTTGAATATAAGAACTTTAATTTGAAAGATAATCTCTTTGGTGACCTGGGTTATCACTCAAATGTGCATACTCTAATTCCATGAAAAAGATAAAATAGCGTTCTTGTATAAGCAGTAGGTGTGGCCTCCCATGTATTTCTGATATTTAGAGAAAAAAAATTAGTCCTCTGTTATTATCCTATGATTGTCCTGTTCACTGCTGCTGCAAGTAACAGCCATGCCTTTGACATTCAGCTCACACATTATTTTCCCTGTTTGATATTTGTGAGTTGTGTCTTCCTCCATTCAGGAAACTATTTACTTTTTTTCTCCTTTTCCATCTGGTATATAATAACTCAAACACTTTTGTTTCTCTATAAGTTAAAATTTTTTCTTCTTTCATCTGTTATTCTTAAAACTTATTTTCATTGACAATAAATGAATGGTCATTAGATTAAATGTTATATGTTATAATGTATTGTTACTTTATAGATGTTTAAGTTTTTTTCTTCACAGAAGGATTTCTACTTTTCTCTATGTATAATTCCTAGAAAAATGCTGACAGTGTATATTTTGAAAATCAAAACAAGTCAGCTTCTTTTTGAAGCAACTGAGTCTTCAACTGTTAATGCCTATTTTGTATAACTTTGAGCAATATACTTCTATGAGAATATTGTTTGGGATTTTTTGTTTATTTGTTTTGACAAATAAGAATTTACAGTATTTTTTTCTAAATTAAAGATACAGATTAATTGAGTAAAGCTTATATTTTTGAAGTAGCTGTAACAAATAGCTCATAATGTTGCTTCCCAAATACAGAATTTTATGAATATTTAGCAATACTCATTTCTAACACGTATCTTCTTTCAAAACATGTAGGAAAAGAAAGTTATGTTATTTTGGTGCCTACAAAGCATTCACATGATTATATAGGACCAGGACTTAAAGAAAAACTGATGGAGCAGGCTTAGCCAAAAAAAATACATTGATAGCTTCAGAATTCCCCAAGGTGAAATAATGTTCAATGCATGATAAGAACCTTGAAAAGCAATCATCTATTAGGATATAAGTTCAGTGAACCACAGCAGTGACAATCTGCTATTCTGTTGGTCTTTGTAAAGCTACCACTCTAAAGATGAGGCAAAATAATTTAGGCCAAATGAATGGAGGAAGGGGAATGGTATAGCTCACCAAAGACATTGGGTAATGCCATGACATATTTCTTAGTGGACTGGATTCATGTGAAAAGTCCTTGTTTTTTATGCTTAGAAAGCACAGTGATAAGATTCACAGGAGTCATTCTGGAAATATGCTTCACACACTTTTGGTCTTGGGCTCTTTCTCCCCTGTGCAGTTTCATTGGTCACTCACTGTTAGTTAAGTGATGTTAGGGTTGTGTATGGTTGAGCCATTTTGTGATTAAAGGTATTCCATGTGGTTAGTAATGGAGGACAAAAATATAAATTTTTAAGCGTGCATGCTTTCAGAAATTTTACTTCTTTGGTGTATGGTTCAGTGTGCTTGAAATCTAATATATTTTTATAGTCACTTTCCTTAGGCTTTTCCCAGTTGTAGATTTGACTCAACAGAAAAGAGATAATTTTATTTTTCCTATATAAATGTTATGTATATAAAAACGACACTGTATATCTTAAATCCTGAAAAAGTATTGACAAATAAGTATTTTGTCTTATTTTTGTTCTAATATTTATATCACTAATTTCTTATGTTTTTGACCAACACGCATTTCCTTTCATTTACTGCTTATCTTATGTTTGAAGTTACCGTAGCACTCAAACTAAGTTAAAATATTAAGGTCACTTATGTATTTGTATTTAATTTATAACTAACATAAAAAAAGCAGTTGATGCAGCAAAAAAACATGAAACACACAGGAAATTAAATAAATGCAAATAAGGATAACCGTTCAGAGAAAATACCAGAAGAGTAAGATGAAACAAGAGCAAGCTTAATATACAAAAGTCATGTTCTGTATTCTTATATGCTTATTAGAATTGGACTTAAATTTTGGCTTTAATCCATCTGAGAACCTAAACAAATCTGGAAAACATGATTAGTTCATAGTATCACAAAGTAAAAGCAAACAATTTGTGATGGAAAACCAAAACTTACTAAGCAGAGTGAGAAATTTCTTATCCAGTACATCATAAAGGAGACAAACTTAATGATCTATATAATTTACAATATTAATGAATGTGAACTCAGGCGATAAACTTTCCAGGGTTATATCACATCTTATTACTGATGTATAAATGAGGTTTTGGTATTAAAAAAGTAGAGGACTGTGTTCATAGAATCAGAATAATCAAAACGCTCATGCCTAATGTCACTGATCAATGTGAGTAATATACAAACCCAAGTATCTAGATTTACTTCTGACCCAATTTTTGCGTATTTTCAAATTTGGATCTCTGTTGGTTTGTAAATTTGGCTTGGAAGTTAGTCATCTGAGAACAGAACCAAAGGCATAATGTTTCTGCATTGATAATCTTAATTTTCTTTTTACATTTTGTCATTAAATAGATGCCAAAAAAAATCCAGTTTATATTTACACATTTCATCCTGAAAATTCAGTATGAATGTATGCTTTATGTATCTATATGAACCAAGACTTTATGCTTAGAATTAATTTAAACTTTTAATTATTTATAAATACAATATCAATTACCCATATTTTCTGAGAAATGTTATATGATTACATTTCTCATAACTTTTCCTAAAGGACTGGTGCTGCAGAATGGTCATATCTATAATTTTAAAAATCTTAAAACAATGGAGATGAGGTCATTGTCAATGCAACTGCATATTTAGAAATCACTGCATTACAAAGTATCTATGCCTCAGTAAAAATATTAGGCCTCTTATTGCCCTATCGCTATTTTATTCAAAAGACACAGAATTCTGTGGTTGAAATGTTAATAATAATATGTGAAAATTGTAACATTTTAAAATTAAAGGAGAGATAACATCTTTGTATTTATACTCACCTAACAAATATCTGTTGATTGGTAACAGTTACTAATTTTAAGGAACTTAGGAATTACAGGAAGCACACATAAATAATTATATATGGTAGTAAACTGTAAGCATCTCCTCTACTGCATCTCCCAAGAAAGGTGCAAATATAATATCATGGAAAATCAGGGGCCGTTGAGAATCTTGCCTTGGTGGGAGGGAGATTAAGCTTGATGGAAACTTTAAAAATAACTAACATATTCATGTTGTATTGCTTCTTTCCTTTTTATCTCAAAACATTTAATAATTACTTTCTTTGGGATAGGGACAGTTTTGAAATCCTTTATATATAATAGCCTGTTTAATCTTCATACTCATGCTATATGGAGTGGATACTATCTGGATCCCCATTTTATATATTGGGAAACTGAGGCATGATGAGGTTAAGAAAATTTCCAAGGTTTCATAGCTAGTAAAAGGCAGAGCTAGGGTTTGAATTCAAGCAATTAGGCCCTAATACCATATTTTTAACCTCTATATTCTTTCCTTCCCATTGTCTTGACTACAAAACTTTCTCTTTCCACCTTTTCTTTAATTCTAGCCTATGTAAATACTTAACATTTTCCCTTAAACCTAACAACCACATACACAAAATGTCTTAATTTTATAACAACCTACTGTCTTGAGCTACTGCCTTGTTCTACTTTATTTCAACTCAGAATTTACTAAAAATGGTCTGTCCTTGTTTCTTTGCTCTTCATAAAACACTTTTTCAAACTTTCAAGATGTTTCAGTGGGTAAAAATAGAGAAAGCACTTTCTAGGGTTAGGGAATAAAGGTATTTAGTCCTGTATGATGTGGGTAGTCATGCGAATGTCTATAGTTGTGGTAATGAAACACATCACCTGGGGAAATTAAAAGTGAGTTGACTTTGGCTAGTGGAGACAAATGCAGGGAGTACAGATATATATTTCAGCTGAAGATTGGTTGAAAGCATCTTTTGTAAAGTTTTGAAGCCCAGACTAAAGGATTTGAAACTTACCCTCTAGGCAGGTGCAAGCCATTAAGTATATTTGAAAGTTTTTGAGACAGTAATATGTTATGTTGACAAAATGACAACTGCTATTCATGTAGATGTATCCATCATAAATGAGAAACCATCAGCAATAGGCAGAAAATTTGTGTCTTCCATTTTTGCATATAAGAATATTTGTACAGCAATGGGGTATTGGGGGGGACTCAATAATAAGGGTGAATGTAATAACCACATTGTTTTTCCTGTGAAACCTTCATAAGAGTGTATATCAATGATACCTTAAAAAAAAAGAATATTTGTACAGAAGTGGAGGATAGTTGAGAGAAATTTTTTCTTGCCATCTTATTTGTTCAGGTTTCTATAGACTGGGTGGTTTGTAAACAACAAATTTATTTCTCACATTTCTGGAGGTTGGGTAAGGCACCAATAAATTTCAACATGTGTTCAGTCTATGGCACCATCTAAACAACAATAACACAGCTAATATTTATTAAGTCATTATTATGTTCTAAGGATAGTTCTAAGCATTATATTAGAATTATCTCATTTTATCTTTGTAAATACTTACCAATTAGGTATTATGATTTTCTCATTGATAATATCCACTGATGCAATTGGTAGATAAAAACTTGCCAAATACCCACTAGAGTAGGGATTAAAACCTATTAAACTAGAATCATCTTCTGTAATATTTTTGTAAGATTCTAGAACCTGTGTGACTTTCCAACGATGATAATTTTCCTATGCACAATACTGTGAATTCATTGAAAGCAAGACTCTCCCAATCACTGTCAATGGGGAGTGAATCCACTATCACTAATTTAGACAAATTAAGATTCACCATCTGGGACATCTGTGAATGCCCAGAGGATAGGCTAAAATTCCCATTAGCAAGGAAAAAATTTGAGTGGCTGTTGATATCTACCTTAGTAATTAGCTAAAGTTTAGTTAGGAACATGCTGCAGTTGGCTCTGGAATATTTTATCAGAAAGTCCATCTTTAGATTCCTTGTGGGATTATCTTTACTTCTCCAAAAATTTTGGCGTCTTCAATGTGTGGTCTGTTTTGATTCAACATCTACTTCCTGAACACAGTATATTGATCCGGGATCATATTGACGGTTATTTCTTTAAAGATAAAGGAAAAGATAATTTTAAGTAGTAATCAAAGATTAAAGGATGTTATGTGGCATTTGGGAGTAGATTATTCAATGAGGACATTTTATGATTTCCTTCCTTAGCAATCCACAGTGATTGAAAAGTGAAAGTGTCCAATTTTATAGGAATAATTTGTGTGTATGAATCTTCTGAAGTTTAACTAAATTTAACTTTAGATTAACAAAGTAAATATTACAATTTATGGCCCATTTTCCTTTATATGCTATGGATACACAAGGTTCTGGGAAAATTAGTTTCATAAGATGACATTCTTCTATTAATCAAAATTTAAGTACTTTCAACATATCCATGTATGAGGCAAGAGTTAAAATTAAAGATGGAAAAGGAATAAAGGATAAGTAGGAAAGAGAAAATGTGAAAATGTTTACACTTGTATACCATAGTCATTGCTATTAAATTCAACATGAAAAATAATATTGGATCACTCCCACTCTTCCAGCTGTATCAGTGGAAATCATCTAACATGCATCAATGAGCCTTGCATTATAATCAATTTATTATTGAGGGATACATTAAACAAACCTGCTGAGTCTTTCCTAGATGTTTATAGAAGAAAACCATAGTAAGATTATGTCTCATGTTATTATAAATTATGATTTCCCACATTATTTTCCAATGACACTTGTTATTATATGAGTAAACAATCGAAACTGTTTGACTGCATAACTTGGAAGAATTTTTTCTCTCAATTTGTGTTTTCAGAGAAATCAAGACATCACTCTCACCTACAGTTATGTATAAAAGTGTCAGTGACCATCATTTCTCCATTCCTTGACATGTTTTTTTTTTTTAGTGTTGCTTTTCCTGAGCACCAGTGTTTTGATTATCTTATAGGTGTAATTTTCCTTCAATAATACTCTGACATAGCAGCTAGCAGGAGTGGTGAGCAGAGGTCACTTACATTGTTTTCCAACATTTGAACAATAATGCAGTCAGTTTATATTCCACAGCATTAATCAAGTGACCTTTAAGTGTGTTTACTATTATTTTGTAGGAACAAATTATTAGTGATGAATAGTTTAATAATTTAATGAGAACCTCAGTCTATTTCATTGATTTTTCTTAATTAAATTTAGGTTTACTTTACTCTCACGGATAATTCAGCTCAAGAGAGATATAATGGTCTTCAGTGGAGATATTTGAGATAAAGTGACTGCAGTTTAGGAAAAAAGTAATGGCTTCACAAATATTAAGAAACCTTGAAAGTCTTTTCATTTTATTTAATATCTAAAAATTGACTAATGTGTGGCTTCTCTTAGAATAGGATAGTTCACATGGCAATAAAAAAAATACCTCTACGTTCAGTAGCTTCATAAAATGAAAGTTACATATATTTTTCTCAGTCTACCTATTTAATGCAAGTGGTGGATGGGCTCTGCTTACCTTAGTCACGTCTACCACAGTGTACAGAGGCTCCATCTCAGGACATTGTTCCATAACTGCTATGGAAAAAAATAACAAACAAAACAAGAAAAAAAACAGAAAAAATAAGTACAAATAGCAATCAGGTAGTGTGTCTTAAAATTTTTGTCAGGAGGTGCCAGAGTATGTCCATTTTTCTTTCATTTACCAAACAAGTGACATGCCTGCAAATACTTCAAAAATGGTAGAGAAGTGCAAGCTTGCCACAAGTCTAGGAGAAGTAGCAGAATATTTGTAACATTCATGTTGCTTAACATATGGCCTTAAGGAACAGGTATTATATCTGGAGTTCTCCTTTGTCTTATTTAGAAAGAACCATCAATATTTGCTAACAGGCTGAAGGATCTCAGATTCTTGAGTAATGGAAAATCTCCTTAGAAAAATCTTGCTAATTTTAAGACATTATCTGGTATCATCGTTTTAATTTTTCTCCATTATTATTTTCTCTCCTAAATCTGGTGAAAGAAGGATTATTACTCCTAATTTAAGAAATATTTACCCTATCATTAGTTTTTTTATAGTGTGGCCATTAAAATTATATGCATATACATACATATTTTTATGTTGATATCTATATACACATATTTATAACCAAGTTTTCTGATCACATATCTTTTCACAGTACACTATTTTATATGCTGTGTCTAATAGGTTATAAACACCCTTAAGCTTAGGTTTGCAATTATATTCATGGTAGGCTCTTTGACTTTTTTATTATCTACATCTGTATGTTTATATATATTTACACACACATATGAACATGTTCATTTAACAATATACTATGAAGTCTTACAGCTTCCATACACATTGTGAACTCATTTGTTTTAATGGCTGCACTGACTCATTAACTGGATGAACATTTTATTTAAGAGCAGGTTTCTCCTCTGTGCTTCATTTTTTTTCATTTTAATAACTGTACCTGCCTCAAAGTATTGTGAGGATTAAATGTGTTAATATAAATAGAAGGCATAGCATTATGTCTGGAAGCTAATAAACATCCTCAAGAGTTTGTTATTATTTTCATCATCATTATTATTTTTAACCACAATCAGACAGTGTTCCTAAGAGATATTAAGATGTGCACGTGGAGTTTGTTGTGTTTTCACATAGTGGCAATGGCATGGGAATTGAATAATTTTCTTCAAACTTTTATAGGAGATGCCATTTGGTAACTTAATTTTAAATGGGTGCAAGAATGAATTAGGTGGTGTTTAAGAATCCCCCAGGAGGCAGGAGAATCTGGGTCTCATTTCACACACTGCTGAAAGTGTACAACTTTGGACAGCCATGGAGAAATTCTGGGACTATAGTTTTCCATATACAAATGAGGATGTTGGAAGAAATGGTCCCTAAGGTTTCAACAGCTTTAACTGTGACTTGGTATTGTGCAAACACAGAGAAGGCACACATATAGTTTCCCCCATAGTGTAGACTTTCGGGGGAAAGGCACCTCAATACCTTATCCAGAGCTAAGTTATGATGTATAGAGTGTGTCTTTTGCTCATAGTAGGCGCTCAATAAAATTCTGCTAAAACAACGTTCAATAACGTTCAAAACGCTAAGAGAATACCAGGCACAGAATGGGTCTTCACACCCATTTTTTGAAACTGATTATCTGAGTTCTTTTCTGTAGGAACTGCTCTAAAAGTTTGACAAAAGTGCTTATCTTTCAATATCAGAAAAAAAATCTAAATAGGTTTAGTTTTATTCTAATAGATATAATTTTTATTTTATTTTATTTTTTTATTTTGGTATTATTAATCTACAATTGCATGTGCAACATTATGGTTATTAAACTCTCCACTTGATCAGGTCCCCCCTACAATCCCATTACAGTCACTGTCCATAAGCGTAGTGAGATGCTGTAGAATCACTACTTGTCTTCTCTGAGTTGTACAGCCCTCCCCTTGCCCCCGCAACATTGTGTCTGCTAATTGTAATGCCCTTTTTTCCCCGTTGTGCCTCCCATCCCACCCATCCTCCCCAGTCCCTTTCCCTTTAGTAACTGTTAGTCCATTCTTGGATTCTGTGAGTCTGCTGCTGTTTTGTTCCTTCAGTTTTTTTTTTCTTTGCTCATATGCTCCACATATGACTGAAATCATTTGATACTTGTCTTTTTCCACTTGGCTTATTTCACTGAGCATAATACCCTCTAGCTCTATCCATGTTGTTGCAAATGGTAGGATTTGTTTTCTTCTTATGGCTGAATAATATTCCATTGTGTATATGTACCACATCTTTATCCATTCATCTACTGATGGACACTTAGGTTGCTTCCATTTCTTGGCTATTGTAAATAGTGCTGCGATAAACATATGGGTGCATCTGTCTTTTTGAAACTGGTCTGCTGCATTCTTAGGGTAAATTCCTAGGAGTGGGATGCCTGGGTCGAATGGTATTTCTATTTTGAGTTTTTTGAGGAACCTCCATACTGCTTTCAACAATGGTTGAACTAATTTGCATTCTCACCAGCAGTGTAGGAAGGTTCCCCTTTCTCCACATCCTCGCCAACATTTGTTGTTGTTTGTGTTTTGGATGTTGGCCATCCTTACTGGTGTGAGGTGATATCTCATTGTGGATTTAATTTGCATTTCTCTAATGATTAGCAATGTGGAGCATCTTTTCATGTGCCTGTTGGCCATTTGAATTTCTTCTTTGAAGAAGTGTCTATTCATATCCTCTACCCATTTCTTAACTGGATTATTTACTTTTTCTTTGTTGAGGTGCATGAGTTCTTTATATATTTTGGATGTCAACCCCTTATCTGAAATGTCATTTATGAATATATTCTCCCAAAGTGTAGGAAGTCTTTTTGTTCTACTGATGGTGTCCTTTGCTGTGCAGAAGCTTTTCAGCTTGATATAGTCCCACTTGTTCATTTTTGCTTTTGTTTCCCTTGCCTGGGGAGATATGTTCATGAAAAAGTTGCTCATGTTTATGTCCAAGAGTTTTTTGCCTATGTTATTTTCTAAGAATTTTATGCTTTCATGACTTACATTCAGGTCTTTGATCCATTTTGAATTTACTTTTGTGTATAGGGTTAGACAGCAGTCCAGTTTCATTCTATTACATGTGGCTATCCAGTTTGCCAATACCAGCTGCTGAAGAGGCTGTCATCTCCCCATTGTATATCCAAGGCTCGTTTATCATATATTAATTGACTGTATATGTTTGGGTTAATGTTTGGATTTTCTATTCTGTTCCACTGGTGTGTGGGTCTGTTCTTGTGCCAATACCAAATTGTCTTAATTACTGTGGCTTTGTAGTAGAGCTTCAAGTCAGGGAGCAAAGTTCCCCCTGTTTTATTCCTCATTCTCAGGATTGTTTTGGCTATTAGGGGTCTTTTGTGGTTCCATATGAATTTTAGAACTATGTGTTCCAGTTTATTGAGAAATGCTATTGGTATTTTGATAGGGATGGCGTTGAATCTGTAGATTGCTTTAGGTAGTATAGCCATTTTGACAATATTTATTCTTCCTAGCCAAGAGCATGGGGTGAATTTACATTTCTTAGTGTCTTCTTTAATTTCTCTTAGGAGTGTCTTGTAGTTTTCAGGGTATGGGTCTTTCACTTCCTTCGTTAGGTTTGTTCCTAGGTATTATATTATTTTGGATGCAATTGTGAATGGAATTGTTTTCCTGATTTCTCTTTCTGTTAGCTGATCATTAGTGTATGGGAAAACAAAAGATTTCTGTGTATTAATTTTATATCCTGCAACTTTGCTGAATTCACATATTAGTTCTAGTAGTTTTGGAGTGGAGTCTTTAGGGTATTTTATATACAATATCATGTCACCTGCAAATAGTGACAATTTGACTACTTCTTTACCAATCTGGATGCCTTGTATTTCTTTGTTTTGTCTGATTGCCATGTAAGACCTCCAGTACCATTTTAAATAACAGTGGGGAGAGAGGGCATCCCTGTCTTGTTCCCGATCTTAGATGAAAAGCTTTCAGCTTCTCGCTGTTAACTGTGATGTTGGCTATGAATTTGTCATATATGGTCTTTATTATGTTTAAGTATTTGCCCTTTATACCCATTTTATTGTGAATTTTTAACATGAATGGATGTTGAATTTTGTCAAATGCTTTTTCAGCATCTATGGAGATGATCATGTGGTTTTTGTTCTTCTTTTTGTTGATGTGGTGGATGATGTTGATGGATTTTTGAATATTGTACCATCATTGCATCCCTGATTTTACTTTTTGCCTTTAGTTACTATTTGGATGGTCTGCTTTCTTTGCTATGATTTTATTTTTTCTGGTGACATCTTTTTAGCCTTAGGACTGCTTCCAACTAGAGCAGTCCCTTTAGGATATCCTGTAGAGGTGGTTTGTGGGAGGCAAATTCCCTTTCTCATTTTTCCTTTCTCATTTCTGATAATGTTTATGTATGTAGATTCTCTTTTTCTCTTAATAAGTCTGGCTAGGGGTTTATCAATTTTTTTTATTTTTTCAAAGAACCATCAGTTGGTTTCATTGATTTTTTCTATTTTTTTATTTTTCTCAATTTTATTTATTTCTTCTCTGATCTTTATTATGTCCCTCCTTGTTGTGACTTTGGTCCTCATTCATTCTTCTTTTTCCAATTTCAGTAATTGTGTCTTTAGACTATTCATTTGGGATTGTTCTTCTTTCTCTCAATAGGCCTGGATTGCAGTATACTTTCCTCTAACAACTTCCTTTGCTGCATCCCACAGAAGTTGCAGCCCTGTGTTATTGTTGTCATTAGTCTCCATATATTTTTTGATCTCTATTTTAATTTGGTCATTTATCCATTGATTATTTAGGAGAATGTAGTTAAATCTCCATGTATTATGAGCCTTTTTCTTTTCTTTGTACAGTTTATTTCTAGTTTTATACCTTTGTGATCTGAGAAGTTGGTTCATAGAATTTCAGTATTTCTGAATTTACTGAGGTTCTTTTGTGGCCTAGTATGTGGTCTATTCTGGAAAATGTTCCATGTGCACTTGACAAGAATGTGTATCCTGTTGCTTTTGGGTGTAGAGTTCTGTAGATGTGTTAGGTCCATCTGTTCTACTGTGTTGTTCAGTGTCTCTGTGTCTTTACTTATTTTCTGTCTCGTTGATCTGTCCTTTGGAGTGAGTGGTGTGCTGAAGTCTCCTACAATGAATGCATTGCTTTCTATTTCCTCCTTTAATTCTGTTAGTATTTGCTTCACATATGTCAGTGCTCCTGTGTTGGGTGCACATATATTTAAAATGGTTATATCCTCTTGTTGGACTGACCCCTTTATCATTATGTAATGTCCTTCTTTATATCTTGCTACTTTCTTCGTTTTGAAGTCTATTTTGTCTGATACAAGTACTGCAACACCTGCTTTTTTCTCTTTGTTGTTTGCATGAAATATGTTTTTCCATTCCTTCTCTGTTAGTCTGTGTATATCTTTGGGTTTGAGGTGAGTCTCTTGTAAGCAGCATATAGATGGGTTTTGCTTTTTTATCCATTCTATTACTCTGTATCTTTTGATTGGTGCTTTCAGTCCATTTACATTTAGGGTGATTCGATAGATATGTACTTATTGCCATTCCTAGATTCGTGGTTACCAAAGGTGTTTTATTCTGTACTCTTTTATGTTTCCGTTGACTGTTTTTGTGGATAGTTGATTTTACTTTTTGCCTTTAGTTACTATTTGGATGGTCTTCTTTCTTTGCTATGATTTTATTTTCTCTGGTGACATCTTTTTAGCCTTAGGACTGCTTCCATCTAGAGAAGTCCCTTTAAGATATCCTGTAGAGGTGGTTTGTGGGAGGCAAATTCCCTCAGCTTTCGCTTGTCTGGGAATTTTTTAATCCCTCCCTCAAATTTAAATGATAATCATGCTGGATGCAATATTCTTGGTTCAAGGCACTTCTGTTTCATTATGTTAAATATATCATGCCATTCTCTTCTGGCCTGTAATGTTTCTGTTGAGAAGTCTGATGACAGTCTGATGGGTTTTCCTTTGTAGGTGATCTTTTTCTCTCTCTAGCTGCCTTTAATACTCTGTCCTTATCTTTGATCTTTGCCATTTTAATTATTATGTGTCTTGGTGTTATCTTCCTTGAGTCCCTTGTGTTGGGAGATCTGTGGGCTTCCATAGTCTGAGAGACTATTTCCTTCCCCAGCTTGGGGAAGTTTTCAGCAATTATTTCTTCAAAGACACTTTCTATCCCTTTTTCTCTCTCTTCTTCCTCTGGTACTCATATAATGTGAATATTGTTCTGTTTGGATTGGTCACACAGTTCTCTTAATATTCTTTCATTCCTAGAGATCCTTTTATCTCTCTCTGCCTCAGCTTCTCTGTATTCCTGTTCTCTGATTTATTGTCCATTAACAGTCTCTTGCACCTCATCCTGTCTGCTCCTAAGCCCATCAATTGCTTGTCTGATTTCTCCATTGTCTTTCCTCACTTCCTCCCTTAACTCTTGCATATTTCTCTGTAGATCCATCAGCATGGTTATGACTTTTATTCTGAATTCTTTTTCAGGAAGATTGTATAAGTCTATCCCATCAAGCCCCTTCTCTGGGGTTGTCTGGGTAATCTTTGTCTGTACCATATTCCCCTGTGTTTTCATGGTGATAGAAAGTGGTCGTTGGTAGGCACCATGTGTGTCAGCTGGGAGAACAAAGTCCTTTCCTGCTTGTTGTTCTCCTTGCCCTTCTCAGGGGCCTGAGCTTTTTCCAGCACACTGGGAGGCAGTCTCTGGGATAATCCCCTGAGCTGCCTGTGTGCGGGCTGCCTCAGCTTTGCCTATAGTACTGCAGGGGTTTGCAGTCTCGTTGGGTGTTTTCTGGTCCCCTTTTTTCCTCCTGAAACTGGTTCTGGGGCTCTTCCAGCTTAGCTGCGCACCAGCCGGGAGGTGATTCTGTGAGGTTGCTGTGGGCAGGGCCACTCCTCCTCTGTTCTGCAGCAGCGGTGGTTCCACCAGACCCCTTGTGGCTCTGGCCGGGTGGGGGGGAACGACTGGTAGGCTGGTGATCTCTGTGGGAAGCCTGGGCACGGCTGCTTTGCCCGGCCTCTGGCCAGGGGGTCCGAAATTCCCCAAAACTCCCAGCCCGCTGGGACGATTGTGCTGGGATGATTTTGTTCCACTGCTGGGCCCTTGTCACTTTAAGACTTTTAAAAAAAGGACGTGCTTTTCTTTTGTCCCGGGGAACCGGCTGAGGGGACCCATTTGTGGTCTCCATCTCAGATCCTGCACTTCTGTTTCTCTAATTTCTGATACACCACACGGGCGCAGTGCTCCCAGCAGAGATAACGAGGGCTGATTATTTAGCTGGCCTGTGCTTCCACCCACTCCCTGCTCAGAATCTTTTCCTCCCACCAGTGCGCTTGGGTGAGGGGAGTGCTCGGGTCCTCTCGGGTCGTGGCTTTGTACCTTACCCGCTACGTGAGGCACTGAGTTCTCGCAGATATAGCTGTAGCCTGGCTGTTGTATTGTATCTTCTGGTCTCTCTTTTAGGAATAGTTGTATTTGTTGTATTTTCACAAATATATATGGTTTTGGGAGGAGATATCTGCCACCCTGCTCACCCCACCATCTTCCCAGAAGTCCCCTCTAATAGATCAGCTCTTTGACTTTTCAATGTAAAAGAAAATACCACTACTTGTTTCAATTTGTTTTAAGAATAAAATTCGTAAGTTTGTCTTTGAAAACTATTAACTTAGTGTCAGTTTATTTTATTTAATTTTTAATTTTTTTAGTTTTTTAATTTTTTCTTAAGGTACTATTGATATACACTCTTATGAAGGTTTCATATGAAAAACAATCTGGTTACTACTTTTACCCATAGTATGAAGTCCACACACATACCCCAATACAATCACTGTCCATCAGTGTAGTAAGATGCCACAGATTCACTGTTTGCCTGGTCTGTGCTCCCCAGTTTTCCCCATGACCCCTATACACCATATGCACTAAACATAATACCCCTCAATCCTGTTCTACCTCCCTCCCACCTGCCATCCCACACCCCTCCCTTTGGTAACCACTAGTTCCTTCTTGGAGTCAGTGAGTCTGCTGTTATTTTATTCCTTTAATTTTGTTGCATTGTAATATTCCACAAGTGACTGAAATAATTTGGCACTTGTCTTTCTCTGCCTGGCTTATTTCACTGAGCATAGTATCCTCCAGCTCCATCCATGTTGTTGCAAATGATAGGATTTGTTTCCTTCTTATGGTGAATAGTGTTCCACTGTGTATATGTACCACATCTTCTTTATCCATTCATGTACTGATGGACACTTAGGTTGCTTCCATGTCTTGGCTATTGTAAAAAGTGCTGCAATAAACATAGGGGTGCATATGTCTTTTTGAATCTGAGAAGTTTGTATTGTTTGGATAAATTCCAAGGAGTTGGATTCCCGGGTCAAATGGTATTTGTATTTTTAGATTTATGAGGAGACTCCATATTGCTTTCCACAATGGTTGAACTAGCTTACATTCCCACCAGCAGTGTAGGAAGGTTCCCCATTCTCCGCATCCTTGCCAGCATTTGTTGTTCTTAGACTTTTCGATTCTGGCCATCCTTACTGGTGTGAGGTGATATCTCATTGTGGTTTTAATTTGCATTTCTCTGATGATTAGTGATGTGGAACATCTTTTCATGTGTCTGTTGGCCATCTGAATTTCTTCTTTGGAGAATTGTCTCTTCATATCCGCTGCCCATTTTTTAATCGGGATATTTGCTTTTAGGGTGTTGAGGCGTCTGAGTTCTTTATATATTTTGGATGTTAAACCCTTGTCAGATACATCATTTAGAAATATATTCTCCCATACTGTAGGATGTCTTTTTCTTTTGGTGATGGTGTCCTTTCCCATACAGAAGCTTTTTAGTTTGATGTAGTCCCATATGTTCATTTTTGCTTTTGTTTCCCTGCCTCAAGGAGATGAGTTCAGGAAGAAGTTGCTCATGCTTATATTCAGGTGATTTTTGCCTATGTTGTCTTCTAAGAGTTTTATGGTTTCATGACTTACATTCAGGTCTTTGATCCATTTTGAGTTTACTTTTGTGTATGGGGTTAAACAATAATCCAGTTTCATTCTCTTGCATGTAGCTGTCCAGTTTTGCCAACAGCAGTTGTTGAAGAGGCTGTCATTTCCCCATTGTAGGTCCATGGCTCCTCTATCGTATGTTAATTGACCATCTATGATTGGGTCTTTAATCTGTTCAGGGCTCTTTAATCTGTTCCATTAGTCTATGGGTCTGTTCTTGTGCCAGTACCAAATTACCAAATTGTCTTGATTACTGTGGCTTGTAGTGGAGCTTGAAGTCAGGGAGCCTAATCCCCCCAGATCTATTCTTCCTTCTCAGGATTGCTTTGGCTATTTGGGGTCTTTTGTGGTTCCATATGAATTTTAGAATGATTTGCTCTAGGTCATTGAAGAATACTGTTGGTATTTCAATATTAATTGCATGAAATCTGTCGATTGTTTTAGTCAGGATGGCCATTTTGACAATATTAATTCTTCCTATACATGAGCACGGGATATGTTTCCATTTATTGGTATCTTCTTTAATTTCTCTCCTGAGTGTCTGGTAGTTTTCAGAGTATAGGTCTTTCACTTTCCTGGTTAGGTTTATTCCTAGGTATTTTATTCTTTTGGATGCAATTGTGAAATGAATTGTTTTCCTGATTTCTCTTTCTGCTAGTCCTGCAACTTTGCTGAATTCAGATATTAGATCCAGTAGTTTTGGAGTGGATTCTTTAGGGTTTTTTGTGTACAATATCATGTCATCTGCAAACAGGCACAGTTTAACTTCTTCCTTGCCAGTCTGTATGCCTTTTATTTCTTTGTGTTGTCTGATTGCCATGGCTAGGACCACCAATACTATGTTGAGTAGAAGTGGGGAGAGTGGACATCCTTGTCTTGTTCCCAATCTTAAAGGAAAAGCTTTCAGCTTCTCGCTGTTAAGTATAATGTTGGCTTTGGGTTTGTCATATATGGCCTTTATTATGTTGAGGTACTTACCCTCTATACCCATTTTGTTGAGAGTTTTTATTATGAATGGGTGTTGAATTTTTTCCAATGCCTTTTCTGCATCTATGGAGATGATCATGTGGTTTTTGTCCTTCTTTTTGTTGATGTGGTGGATGATGTTGATCGATTTTTGAATGTTGAACCATTTTTGCATCCCTGTAATAAATACTACTTGATCATGATGGATGATCTTTTTTGATGTATTTTTGAATTCGGTTTGCTAATTTTTTGTTGAGTATTTTTTGCATCCATGTGCATCAGGGAAACTGGTCTGTAATTTTCATTTTTTGTGGTGTCTTTGCCTGGTTTTGGTATTAGAGTGATGCTGGCCTCATAGAATGAGCTTGGAAGTATTCCCTCCTCTTTTAATTTTTAGAAAACTTTAAGGAGGATGGGTACTACATCTTAAGTACATGTTTGATAAAATTCAGCCATAAAACCATCCATTCCAGGGGTTTTGTTCTTAGGTAGTGTTTTGTTCACCAGTTCATTTTCATTGCTGGTAATTGGTCATTTCAGATTTTCTGTTTCTTTCTGGGTCAGCCTTTGAAGGTTGTATTTTTCTAGAAAGTTGTCCATTTCTTCTAGGTTATCCAGTTTGTTAATGTGTAATTTTTCATAGTATTCTCTAATAATTCTTTGTATTTCTGTGGTGTCCGTAGTGATTTTTCCTTTCTCATTTCTGATGTTGTTTATGTGTGTAGACTCCTTTTTTTTCTTATTAAGTCTGGCTAGGGGTTTATCTGTTTTGTGTATTTTCTCAAAGAACCAGTTCCCTCTTTTGTTGATTTTTTCTATTGTTTTATTCTCCTAGATTTTATTTATTTCTGCTGTAATCTTTATTATGTCCCTCCTTCTGCTGAATTTGTGTCTCCTTTGTTCTTCTTTTTCTAGTTTCGTTAATTGTGAGCTTAGACTGTTCATATGGGATTGTTCTTCTTTTCTGAGGTAGGCCTTTATTGCAATATGCTTTCCTCTTAGCATGGCCTTCGCTACATCCCACAGATTTTGTGGTGTTGAATTGTTGTTGTCATTTGTCTCCATATATTACTTGATCTCTGTTTTTATTTGGTCACTGATCCCTTGATTATTTAGGAGCATGTTATTAAGCCTCCATGTGTTTGTGGGCTTTTTCATTTTCTTTGTGTAATTTATTTCTAGTTTCATACCTTTTTGATCTGAGAAGCTGGTTGGTACAGTTTGAATCTTTGTTAATTTACTGAGGTTCTTTTTGTGGCCTTGTATGTGATCTATTCTTGAAAATGTTCCATGTGCACTTGAGAGGATTGTGTATCCTGTTCCTTTTGTATGGAGTGTTCTGTAAAATCTGATAGGTCCATCTGTTCTAATATGTTGTTCACTACCTTTGTCTCCTTACTTATTTTCTGTCTGGTTAATCTGTCCTTCATAGAGTGAGTGAAGTGTTGAAGTCTCCTCAAGCGAATGAATTGCTTTCTATTTCCCCTTTTAATTCTGTTCATATTTGTTTCACATATGTAGGTGATACTGTGTTGGGTGCATAGATATTTATAATGGTTATATCTTCTTGTTGGATTGACCCCTTTATCATCATATAATGTCCTTCTTTGTCTCTTGTGACTTTCTTTGTTTTGAAGTCTATTTTGTCTGATACAAGTATTGCAACTCCTGCTTTTTTCTCCCTATAAGTTGTATGAAATATCTTTTTTCCATCCGTTCACTTTTAGTCTGTGTAAGTGTTTGGGTTTAAAGTGAGTCTCTTGTAGGCAGCATATAGATGGGTCTTGTTTTTTATATATTCAGGGACTCTTATGTCTTTTGATTGGTGCATTCAGACCATTTACATTTAGGGTGATTATCGATTGTTGTTTACTTATTGCCATTGCAGGTTTTAGATTCATGGTTACCAAAGGTTCAAGGGTAACTTCCTTACTATCTAAGAGCCTAACTTAACTCACATAATATGCTATTACAAACACTGTTTAAAGGTTCTTTTTTTTCTCCTCCTTTTTCTTCCTCCTCCATTCTTTATATATTAGGCATCATATTCTGTACTCTTTGTCTATCCCTTGATTGACTTTGGGGATAATTGATTTAATTTTGGAGTTTTCTTAGTAATTAACTGTTATACTTTCTTTACTGTAGTTTTTTTACCTCTGGTGACAGCTATTAAACCTTAGGACCACTTCTATCTATAGTACTCCCTCCATAATTCACTGGAGAGGCTGTTGGAGGTAAATTCTCTCAGCTTTTGCTAATCTGAAAATTGTTTAATCCCTCCTCAAATTTAAATGATAACCTCACAGGATAAAGTATTCTTGGTTCGAGGCCCTTCTACTTCATTGCATTAAATACTTCATGCCACTCCCTTCTGGCCTGTAAGGTTTCTGCTAAGAAATTTGATGATAGCCTGATCGGCTTTCCTTTTTATGCGATCTTATTTCTCTCTCTGGCTGCTTTTAATAGTCTGTCCTTATCCTTGATGTTTGCCATTTTAATTACTGTATGTCTTGGTGTTGTCTTCCTTGGGTCTCTTGTGTTGGGAGATCTGTGCACCTCCATGGCCTGAGAGACTATCTCCTTCCTCAGATTGGGGGAGTTTTCAGCAGTTACCTCCTCAAAGACACTTTCTATCCCTTTGTCTCTCTCTTCTTCTTCTGGTACCCCTCTAATGCAAATATTGGTCTGTTTGGATTGGTCACACAGTTCTCTCAATATTCTTTCATTCTTAGAGATCCTTTTTTCTCTCTGTGCTTCAGTTTCTTTGTATTTGTCTTCTCTAATTTCTATTTCATTTATCATCTTCTCTACGTATCTTATCTGCTTTTAGAACTTTCCATTGTATGTTTCATTTGATACTGTGTTCTGTAATGATTGGATCTCTGACTTGAATTTATCCCTGAGTTCTTGAATATTTTTCTGTACCTCTATAAGCATGTTAATGATTTTTATTTTTAACTCCCTTTCAGGAAGAGTCATGAGGTCATTTTCATTTGAATGTTTCTCATATTCATAATTTTACTTTGAACCAGGTTCCTTTGGCATTTCATATTTGTATATGGTGCCCTCTAGTGCCAAGAAGCTCTATTCTCTGGAGCTGCTCAGCCCCTGAAGCAATGTCAGGGGTAGTAGGGGAGTGGTATTGGTGCCTGGGGGGATGATAGAGCTGTTTCCTGCTTTCCGGCTGCTGTGCCTTTCTCCACTGCCAGAACCAGTGGGCTGAGCACACAGGTAGAAGCCTCTATGCTTTGAGTTTGTAGTTGCTGTAGACAGGGCTTCCCTCTGGCTGGCCTAAAGCCAGGGTTGGTTTTGCCGATTTTCGTGCTAGGTGTGGCCGGCTGGGAGAAAGGCGCAGTTGCTGCTTATCACAGAGGGGTAATAAGGTCCTTGGAGCTATGTAGCCAGTCAGGGAGCTGGAGCTCCTGAAGATGGTGAAAGTTCCCAACCTGCTTGTCAGAGTGTACCTGAACGATTTTGTCTACCTGTCGTTTCTGCTGAGCAATAAGCTCTCTGCAATCCTTGCCCCTTTAGCAGCCCTCTTGCTGTTAGGAAGTCTCTCAGATTGCCCACCTTTCTTTTGTCCTAGAGCAGCCAGATATGGATCCCTACTTTCCACAATCAGCTAGAATCTCAGTCTCTCCTGTCTTAGTTTTCAACCTCCTAATCACGAGAGTACCATGAAAACACCATAAGATGTAGGTTTGTGCTCCCAGATCAGATCTACAGGGTTAGGTATTCAGCAGTCCCAGGCCTCTACTCCCTCCGTGCTCTGTTTCTCTTCCTCCCCCCAGAGTGCTGGGGTGGGGTAAGCATGTCCCCATTGTGCCAAAGTTTTGGTACACTACCCTGTTTCATGGGGTTTATTCTTTTCTCTAGGTGTATGTAGTTTGGCACAGTCCTCTTTCCAGTTGATTTTTCAGGATTAGTTATATTAAATATATTTTCATATCATATGCAGTTTTAGGAGGCAGCCTCTGTTTCACCTCTCATGCTGCCATCTTAAATCCTTGTCCATATTTTATATTCAGTGTCAATTTAAATGATGATATTCAGCCTTGTTTTATTATGCTTTCTTTCATCACTTGGTAAAAGAAAAATTTTAAAGCCAGAAATAATTTTCAGGAGTATGTTCTTTATCATGCATGTGACTCACAATTGTTTCTGTATCTTTTACCTGCTCCTTTGCTCATTGTAGAATTAGTAATGTCAGCCTTTCTTTCTGCAGATATCTGTTGACTGCTTTTTTTTTGGTCTGGAAGTGTTGTCATCATGTAGGTTTAATTCAACCCTGACACTCAGTCATAATTTTCAGCACACTTAATGGTGATAGCAATGTATTTTTCTGCCCTAGATATTTGTGAACAAATACATTTTGTGTGAAGTACCACCTCTCATTTTCTTTGTACTTACATTTGAAAATGATTTCAAAAGTCATCATGAAAGGTGATTTATAAATATATTCTAAAGAATTGCATTTTCTCAGGTACCTCACTAGAGGCAAAAATGTTATGGTTTAAAAATTTGGAACAATGCTTTATTTAGCACTGTAACTTTTCAGAGAATACCATAAATTTGATTTCATTGCTTTTTTCTTGTGAGGTAGCCATTTATATAGCTGTCACAAAATTAGATTTAAATTCAGCATAGGGAAGTTATGTATTCAAAGAGACTATGCTTATGATACATAACTCTTTCTCTCAAGATTTAACTACCTCTGCATTTTGAACATTTTCCTGAAGTGCTGAATGCAAACATAGACAGCTTATGAAATGTGCCATTGTTTTCTTCAGCTTCATCAATGTATAATTGCATTTAGTATAAAAGTTTTTGAAGAAAATACATTTAAGGGCCTTAAGTGTTCACACAAAATTGTTTAAAGTGTTAATCATTTTGTCATAAAGAAACAGAGATGAAAACTTCACACAGAAATTTCATGAAAATACATTTAAGAGGCTTTAAGTGTTAACACATAAAATTGTTTAAAATGTTAATTATTTTGTCATAAGGAAACTGAGATGAAAACTGCACACAGAAATTTCCCATATTTTTGTTTGTCTTTGAAGAAATTTAAAAAGAAAAGAACTTTCAATAGCTATGATAGTTTTAAGATTTTGCCTTACTTGAAAGCTAACAAGTTAGCCTGTCACAGCGTCATATATATGGGCAAAATACATGAGACTCCTGGGTCAGAGACAAAGGACTTCATTAGTCAATCACAGTAAACACCACAGGCTTCGTAGTTAAATCAGCTCTCCTTATACAGGTTGCCCTCAGAGTACCATAGGCCATATGACATTTCCGCAGGTGGTCACTGTATATGCAGCTTGTGTTGCAGTTGAGAAAACCCAACTTAAGAAACCTCAACATTTTAAATGTAGACTTCTAGCAAATCTGTGCAATACTTTCCCCATAGGGAGACATTATTTTTATTATCTTTGTCAGGATATCTTGCATCTGATCCAGAGGGAGAGACTGTCTTTATCTTCTAATGCTGCTTGTTATACACAATTCTTACGAAGATAGTCTAAAACAAAATCTGAGTGTTGTGTCCAGCCATCCTATTGGAGTCAAAGGAGATAAAAGGAAAAAAAACAAACTTGATTTTATCTTTCCTTAAATTTTGGTATTTTGCTTACAGAATTTTTTGAATTCTTATGTTTTTAGTATTGAACTATAATTTGTTCCTCCTGATTACTGATTTTTTAGCTCCTGAGATTAGTATCTTACTTACCTGAGTTAGTTCTGGCTCTCTTAAAGCTGACATAAAATTTCCAAAATGGCTTATCATCTAACAAACACAAAATAACTTATTATTTGTTTTTTGCTTTAAAATGTATCTAATAGATAAAATTAAATCCTGTTCAAAAAGTGTATTTGTACTAGGATTCAAATAAATATTCCCAAGGTCTAATACTTTCTTTTTCTTTTAAATATTGTATTTAAATATTTTGGTGTCCACCTAAATACTATAATCACAAATGTTCTCCTAAATATTGAGTATACTACTTTGTAAAGTTCTTGTCTGTTACTGGTCATATTTAAGCAGCTTATGATGATAACTATAAAAAGTCTTAAAATACTTCCAAAATATATTTTTAGCTATATCACTTTGTAAATCATCATTCATATCAGGTATTCTAAGAAATATGACAAAATCCAGCTATTTAGATGGTTCCAGTATTTTTAGATGGTAAAAAAATAAGTGGGATACAAACACTTCAGTCCCTTGCAAGAACATGAGCTCTGGACTAAGCCATTTGCATGTACTTTAGGACTTTTGACTTTTTTTTTTGCTTCAATATTAGAGTTTGATATTTTCCTAATAGTAGCCTAAGAAGTCCTTATGCTTGGCAATTAAACATATATCTTTGAGTTCCAAATTATTTAAAAGGTAAGCAATAGCATGACAGATACAGACATTCTTAGTAAATTTATTTGTTTTATAATAACATAAAATCTATTTTCCCTTATTTTTTTATTATGGTAAAATACACAGAACATGAAATTTATCAACTTTTAAGTATATAGTTAAAGTAGACATTTTAAGTATACAGTCAGTGGTTTAAGTACAGTTTTTGTGCAACCATTACCAACAACCATCTCTAGAATTCTTTTCATCTTGAAAAACTGAAACTCTATCACTATTAAACGGTAACTCCTCATTCTCTCCTTCTGTCCTAGCCACTGGCAACCACTGTTCTACCTTGTGTCTCTGATTGTGAGTGCTCTAGATACCTCATTAAGTGCAATCATACGGGATTTATATTTTTGTGACTGGCTTATTTCAGTTAGCCTAAGTTCTTAAGATTCATCCATGTTGTAGAATATGCCAGACTTTCTTTCTTTTTAAGGCTGAATAATGCTATGTAATAACAATACTATATAATATAATAATATATAGCATTTTGCTTATCTATTCATTGCTGGATGAATATAGATGGGTTGCTACCATGTTTTAGTTATTGTGAATAATGTTGCCCTGTGCAAGTAGGTCTTTGATACTGTTTTCAATTCTTTTGTGTATATAGCCAAAAGCTGAATTGCTGCATCAAATGAGCAGTTTTAACTTTTTACATTACCACCAAGAGTGCACAGAGGTCCCAGTTTCTCTACATCATAGCTAACATTTGTTATTTTCTGTTTTTTTGTTTAAATAGTAGCCATCCTTATGAGTCTGAAGTGGTCCCTTAACCCTATTTTTAAAAGACCAACATACAATCAAACCACTATTCTCTTTCCAACATCTTTTACACTATGGTAACCTCTTTTTTAAAGGTCAGATATTGTGAAAGTATAGTAGTAAAAAGAGAGGAGCTGCTGACAGTTTATTCACTTTTAAATATGGTAGACAATGGAGATACAAATATAGAACAAAACACGAGAGACATAGTTCCTACAATCATTAAGAGAGCAGCCTAGTGAAGAAGATAGGTATTTGCAAATAGTCATAAAAAATAAAATAATTACAAATTCTGATGGATTTTGTAAAAGGAAAGTTTGTGAAAAGGATAAAGTACTGTTAAAACATCTACCTGCTGTTTGGCAGGAAAACTTTTAAGTTGCTTCACAGGATTATAGTTTATGAAGAGATATTGCAATTATATCCATTTTTACTTACTGCTGGCTTGCTACCAGTTGTAAAGTACTTAATGATGGGAAACAAAAGAAAAAAAACTCAAGAAAACGAGTGACCAGCCCTATCCCTGATTCTCTAACTCTTGATTCCAGGGAAAAAAAAAGAATCTTTCAGAACTCATTATAGCAAATCACTGAAGCTGGGAGACTTCATATACCCACCTTCCAACAGTTCTTACATTGCCTATCTTTTCCATCAGTTGGAAAACTAAGAGGCCTAAGTGTTGTCATTAATCACTCAGTATATGGTTATGTACTGAATATATCTGTTCTAAGCCTCCTACCATTCATGACAGGACCAAGCTTATTGTCAGAACCAAAATTGTCTTAGTGACACATTTTTCCAACATAATTAAGCTGTTTGTTTTCTTTCCAAATTGTAATATTATCAGGTTTGTCCATTTGAACTTAATTTCAAACAGAGAAATATTGACAGTATATAGAATTTTCTGGCCCCAAGCACTTCTACCTCAATTCCTGTTTTTCCTCTGAGCTTTTTCTTGAATACTTGCTCCAAGGATTGTATGTTAAAGTCTCCAAATGGTTTTACACTATTCACACTCAAGTGATAGTTTATACTTTTTAAATTTATAATGTCATTCTTCATTTGCTTCACAGATAGAGGTGCCATGAATATGTAAAAAAATGAATTGAACAAAAACAAAGAAATAGAGGCCAAGAAAATGAAGCAAGTTTTAATGACCCTCTGTTTATGTGTCCTGCACTACCCTTGACAAGACCCATCTCCTGGACCTTTGTAGTTGCTCTGTGAGGTAGACATTATCATTCTTATTTAAGATCAAGAAACTGTAGAATGGTTCCTGAATCAAGTCCTAACATAATAGTTGATTTGGCAATTTTCATAGAATATTTAAATTACATTTTTCTCTGCTTGCCTCATCACTAAAGGAAGACTCTTTCCCCACTCTGGTAATCACTTTTACTTTTCACTAGTTGCTTAACCTGTAATTTGTTAGAATTTTTTCTTTAATTGCAGTGTTGCTCAGTCTCAGACATAATTTTAGAAGGCAGTCCATCATACTTCATTTCCCATTATTCTCTTCACCATTAGGTACCAAACGAAGTTATTTTCTTAAGGGAAATACATACTTACTTTAATTCCAGCTTTTGAAGAAAATTCCCATATTTTAGGGTGCAAGAAAGACAAATCTTTATTTCTTAAGTCCACGTGTAAGGTTATTAGGAGTGTAAGCAGGTGTGATAGCAGAGGGACTATAAGAGCAGGTGTACAAATATTGCACATCAAAAAATTTCTCCATCAAATGAAAAAAACATACATCATACAAAATATTTCTATATGGCATATCTCTGCAGTTTTAAATCAAAACTCTGAAGTAGGTATTGTGATATTCATCATTCCTTTCCCTTATCTGCTCCTGCTCCCTTAAATCTCTTCATTCTGCAACAACCAGTGTGCAACAGGCATGTGTTTACTTCTGTTCATTTCTGTTGCCCTGAATTCAATTATTTGTTTAAATAGGCAGCCCCTCTGTAATTTTTTAATCTCCCTAAGATTACATTTATGTGCACTGGACTTATACCCAATAGTAGTCACCCAACAAGTATTCATTGAGTAAATGAGTTTCAGAGATCAAGAGACTGCGTTTTGCAAAGGACACCTGGTTATGTGGCAGTGCTGAACTATGGACTCAGGTCTTCTGACTATTAATTTCACAGTCTCCTAATTCCAGTTTGATGCTCTCTATTTTGCTTTAATAAATTTGAGTGACCAAAACTTTCATGATACTCTCAAGCAAAATTTCCTATTAGATACACTCAAATGTCCTGTTAGTAGTCACCATTAAACTGTTTTGGCTTGTAATTATTCACCTTAGATAATTTCCTCTTAAAAGCATTAAATTGCTGCTGCTTCTTTAAAATGTGTTCTCTTCAGAATTATAAAAATTATATGAAAACACAGGTCAAAATAATAAAAATACATTAAGAGAAGCTTGTAGAAAAGGGTGTATTTCACATTTGTGCATTAAATTTAACTTATTGGAATGCAGTTTATCTTATAATGAAATTGATATATATTTTAGAATAGTATTAAAGAAATAACCAACTCATGGAATGGATAGGTTTTTTTTCTTCTCATAGCATCATAAGCTTAACAGAATCCTTATAAATCATCTAATTTGGTATTTGTGAACCTAAACAATCTTGAAAAAAATGATATACATTCCTATCATGAACCCCAAATAAGAGAGTAGAGGAGATAAAAAGAGTATGGCTATGATCACTTTATCTCAGTGACACTTACTCAAATTTGTATATCCTGCTATTTTATATTATACTATTTTTGTTTCATAGGATGCTTTATACATTACATATATACTTACTGTGTTTTGGCTTAAAATGTAATAGTTGATCCAAACAGTTTGGCTTTTCAAGAAGACCTTAGCACAGTCTTTAAATTGAGAAAAAAAGAGTGATGAAGAAAATCATGTGAAAGTAAAATTAAATAAGAAGGCCAGAAAATAAATAAGGATTTTTCACATAAGAAGTGAAAGAATGGATTGAACTTGTCTAAAGCAGAGAAATGGATGTGGTATTGTGATAGTGATGTACAGTTTTGAACTTGGCAAGGTAAATTTTTTTACCTATAACTATATGTATTCCCCAGAGTTAAAACCTAATTAACTTCACTCAGAATCCTGAAATTTTATACTAAATAACTATTTATGTAATTATTGATTAGTGGAAAATTATTTGGTCTTTCAAAAGAGATTTTTTTAAGGTGCTAAATATCCTAAAATTATGTTTCTATGAAATCCTGTATTCTCCCCTCACATTCTTCTTAATTTTGCTATAGATTGTGCTGGGTTTATAGTAATTCAGAAAGGTAGGGTTGTGATAAATGTAGAGATAGAGGTGTGAAGGAGATGTCAATTCTTAATTCCAATACTTGCCTCTTCCCATATTAGTGTTCTTTTGATGCATAAGGAAGCAACACAGACTGAATAGGTTGAAACAAAAGTTTTATCTCACAGTTTCTGTGGGTCAGAAATCTGGGCATGTATTAGCTGGATACTCTGCTCAGGGCCACATCAGGCTGAAATTATTTTCCAAAGGAGCATTTTCATCTTCCAAGCTCTCTGGTTGTCCGAATTCAGTTCCGTATAGTTTGGGTTGGAGGTTCTCCAGTCCTAGAGGCGGCCTGCCATTCTGTACCATGTGGCAATCCCCTGAACATGGCAGTTTAGTTCTTCCTGGTCAATAGAAAATCATCTGCTTCCTCTTGTGCTTCATCTCTTCTAAGAGCTCAACTGGTTAGATCAGGTAGACCAAGGATACTCTGCCTTTTTATTAGTTCAAACTAACTGGGACCCATAATTTTATCTGCAAAACTCTTTCACCATAGAACACAAAATAATCACCAAAGTGATATCCATTATATTCACAGACTCTGCCTACCCTTATGGGTAGGGAATTATATAGTACACCTTTATAGTATACAAGTGTACAACCACTATAGAATATTCTAAAAGAGTGGAAAACTTTTTTATCTTGTTTGTCCTTAGAGCCATAGTATGATGGCCTATAAATGGTACCATCACTAAATATTTACTGGATGAGTAACTATAAGAACCTCACCAAAAGCTAGGTAATTTTGCAACTACCTTAATAAAATATTTGTTGCTCAAAAAATTACATCCTCTCACAATGATTTTCAGAGTATCAAATACAGATTAACTGATTTGTTAGAAATGTAGCAGTGTTCTACTAATGAGTTCTGACCCGATCCTAACTTGTTGGCTTAAATACAGTATTGATGGCATTTGCTATTGGAGTTGGTTCAGTGCACTGATGGCTCCACAGCTGTTACACCTTGGAGACTCTAGGAGCCTTTGAGGAATAATATATGTGAAAGCTCATATAATTTTCAAAGGAGTTTCCACTCTCATAAATGGTTAAATTAGATCTTAGGGAAAGATCCCATTGTCATTCTTTAGTTAAAAGTAGTGTCTAGGATTGCATCATGTATCATTACAGGACTTGGACTGGGTTGATGATACACAATGAGACTTTGGAAAATATTTAAATAATTTTTCCAGGAAAATATGTTTTGAGGCTTTAGAAATGTGGAAGAATTGCATACATTTCAAGGAATCCAAAAGAGTTCTTTTCATCTGTAAATGGAGGTCTTGAATTTGATTAACACTGTCTTGAACAATGATTTTGAATTTTTCTACAAGTGGTATGATTTTAGAAGTGCAAAATAATTGACTGCAAAAAGAACTGTATTAATACAAAGCAAAGAAACAGTGATGAAAGACAATGAAACCTGAAAGACGAGGATGCAGACCACATGTTCTATATTAGGAACTTGCTGGAATAATGAGGAAGCCAAGCATAGTAAGAGGCCACAGAATTTCAGTAAGCATCCTCCATGTTCCAGATATTGGATATAATATGATAAAAATATAAAAAAAATTTAAGATATTAAATTTTATGTAAAATTTTGTACTTCTACCTCTCTTTCATAAGTTTCATCTTTCACTCAAAGTCTGAAATGTTAACCTGATCTTCAGAAGACTTTAATTCCACAAGATACACATATTCTGAATTTGTACCATGTATTCACCCAGACATGATTTATTTATTTTAAATATATACATCAAACCACTTATAATACATATATAAAATTTTGGAAAACTGTCATTAACCTATGTTAATATATCATATGAGAACTTAGTGTTTACTTAACATTATTTTTTTTAAATGCTACTATTTGGATTTTCAGTTAAAATCTATTTATAACATGTATAAGAAATAAAAAGATCCATTTTAAAATTTTTGAAAATTTTTATTTCTGACAGCACTTCTAGACAAATAAGGCAAGGCTGGGTTGGCAGTCTCACGGTGTACTGAATGGTATCTGCATTCGTTCATTCATTTATTAAGCCTGTATTTATTATTTTTTTCTGTAATAGATACTGGAAACATAGTGAACACAATAGAAACACATACCATGCTCTCATGAAGTTTAGTGACCTGTGAAGAGGCAAACAAATATATAATTAAAATAATTACACAGAAGATGCAATTATCATTGTTTTAAGAGCTATGAGGAAATGATAGTGTTCTGTGAGAGGATATAGCTTTTGCTTTATCAGGGTTAGAGAAGGCTTCTCAAGAATGACATTCAGACTGATATGGAGAGAATAAATGAAACCAGCATAGCAAAAGGCTATGTGGAGGATAGGAATGGTGTAAAGCAGATGGAACAACATAGTCAGAGATAAGGTGAATTTGGTAATTTTGAGGAACTAAAAGAATTTGGTACATTTGGAAAATATTGAGGTAAAGTGGGGTGAAAAATGTGGGTGGATGGATGGAGCTAGAGGGTATTATGTTCAGTGAAATAAGCCAGGAGAGAAAGACAGGTATAAAATGATTTCACTCATCTGTGGAGTATAAGAACAAAGGAAAAACTGAAGGAACAAAACAGCAGCAGACTCACAGAACCCAAGAATGGAATAACAGTTACCAAAGGGAAAGCGACTGGGGAGGATGGGTGGGAAGGGAGGGATAAGGGGCGAAAAGGGGCATTACCATTAGTACACGTAATGCAGCGGCGGGGGACATGGGAAAGGCTGTAGTTATAGAAAAGAAGTAATGATTCTATAGCATCTTGCTATGCTGATGGACGGGGTATGTGGGGGGGGGACTTGATAACAGGGGGTCTAGTAAGCATAATGTTGTTCAAGTGATTGTACATTAATGATACCAAAATAAAAAGGAAAACAATGCAGAGGAAGGAGAGTAGAACTACCTATTATAAAAATCCTGGGACGTCCTTTCAAAAGTACATTTTACTTATTTAATCCAATAATGAACTTAGGTAAAGTAAAGAGAAGCACCATTATTACCTTCAAATTCCGCTTGAGTAACTCCCAAAACTGAATCTCTGCAACTCGATGGGGAAAAAGGCCAGAGCCACAGTAAAACAAACCAAAAGAAATTGAGTGTATGCCTTTCTCCAGGTTCCAAAGATCAGAGAGTGATGAAAGGATTTTTCAAGGACAGTTTTGATTATATGCTCTTTGAAATTGTGTGCTGATTTAAAAATATAGCCTCTGAATTATAAAAAAAAAATGTGGGTATAAAATACTTTAGAAATGAGACTGCTGTAGAATATTGTCAGTCATTTTAAAGATTTTTTAACTTTATCCTGTGAGCAAAGGGAACCCATCAAATAGTTTGGGAATGAAAGAGTGTGTCGGTATACTGTGACAAAATAAAACCTGCATTTTCAAAGGAGAGTCTAGTGACCAAGAATACATGGAAGCAGGGCTGAGAGGAAATGGTGGCATGGAAGAAGGGGTCAGAGAGGAGGTAGTGATGTGATGGATCTGAGATATATTTGGGGAGGGAATTAACAGAAATTAGAAATTCTTTTTCTTATCAGTGGATGTGTGGATTAGTGGTGAAGAGTTATTCAGCAAGAGCATAGAGGTGTGAGAAAACTCACCATTCATTGAAGTGAAGAATGATGATGAGAAGCATATTTGAACCAGGGATGATTGGTTTTACATACCTTAATTTTAAGATACCTTTAACTCATCTAAGTGGCAAAGTAAAGAAGAAAAAAATAGAAGTAAGATACATGGATCTAGGGTTCAGAATAGAGAAGGGTGAGCTAGAGTTACAACACTGAGAATCTTTGGAATACGAATGTTGTAGAGGAAGGATGGAATGGGGGGAGAAGTGAGTCCAGGACTATGTACAGAGGCACCAAAGTATTTAAGACCTGGAATAGTGGGGAGATCCAAAAAATGAGAAATGTATAAAGCTCCTGGAGATATAAAAGAACAATGAGCAGAGGGTAATATCATAAAAATATAAAGAAAGTGTTTTGAAAAGAAAGGTGTGCCAACTTACAACTGTTAAGTTTAAATTTTACATTAGAAAGAAGAATGAGGCCATGGAAATTTTACACAATATATAGTTTTTGAGGGCACAGACTAGTTTTATTTTTCCTTACCCCTATCACATCTTATAGAACTTGATAAATGATTATCAACTAAACTGAAAAAAATTATAATCAGAAGCTTCCTTCAAATCATCTTCCTTTTATTTCTATGCAAGGAAAAGTACTAACATATGATAACTGTTGCTAATTTACTTATTAGGAAGTGATTTTAACCATGTTAAAGTAGTCACCATTAAAAATCAGGAGTCACAGCAATGGCATGTATAATGATTAATATTGTATTTCTGTTCTGTGACATAATTAAGCACTCCAGTAGTACATAGGGTAAATGCTCAATTATGCATATCATATTTTAAGTGCAGTAAGCCCAATTTAGTTATCAGGTAAATTCATAGTTATTCTGACCCTGGCTGTTACTATTATACATTAATTTCTTTTTACATCAAACAGAACACTTTTTATTCCTTATATCTCAGTACTTCTGAAGAACTACAGACAATATTTTAATAACCTTTTGCATAATCATAACTATGCTTTGGAATTCAAAGACTTTTTTATTACCAAAACCCAGTAAAAGTTTCGATGTACATAGCTTGAATAAATAAATGACATTAGCCAGTTTGCTGTAACATTTTTTTATATTTTATTATTCTTTTATTTTTTATTTTGGTATCAGTAATGTACAATCACTTGAACAACATTATGGTTACTGGACACTCTATTATCAAGTCCCCCCACATACCCAACTATAGTCACTGTCCATCAGCCTAGCAAGATGCTATAGAATCATTACTTGTCTTTTCTATAACTACTGCCTTTCCCATGTCCCCCGCTGCTGCATTATGTGTGCTAATCGTAATGCCCCTTTTCCCCCCTTATACCTCCCTTCCCACCCATCCTCCCCAGTTCCTTTCCCTTTGATAACTGTTCGTCCATTCTTGGGTTCTGTGAGTCTGTTGCTGTTTTGTTCCTTCAGTTTTTCCTTTGTTCTTATACTCCACAGATGAGTGAAATCATTTGGTACTTCTCTTTCTCTGCCTGGCTTATTTCACTGAGCATAATACCCTCTAGCTTCATGCATATTGTTGCAAATGGTAGGATTTGTTTTCTTCCTATGGCTGAATAATATTCCATTGTGTATATGTACCACATCTTCTTTATCCATTCATCTACTGATGTACACTTAGGTTGCTTCCATTTCTTGGCTATTGTAAATAGTGCTGCGATAAACATAGGGGTTCATCTGTCTTTATTAAACTGGGCTGCTGCATTCTTAGGGTAAATTCATAGGAGTGGAATTCCTGGGTCAAATGGTATTTCTATTTTTAGTTTTTTGAGGAACCTCCATACTGCTTTCCACAATGGTTGAACTAGTTTACATTCCCACCAGCAGTATAGGAGGGTTCCCCTTTCTCCACATCCTCGCCAACATTTGTTGTTGTTTATATTTTGGATGTTGGCCATCCTAACTGGTGTGAGGTGATATCTCATTGTGGTTTTAATTTGCATTTCTCTGATGATTAGCGATGTGGAGCATCTTTCATGTGCCTGTTGGCCATCTGAATTTCTTCTTTGGAGAAGGGTCTGTTCAGCTCCTCTGCCCATTTTTTAATTGGCTTATTTGCTTTTTGTTTGTTGAGGTGCATGAGCTCTTTATATAATTTGCATGTCAACTCCTTATCAGATATGTCATTTATGAATTTATTCTCCCATACTGTAGGATGTCTTCTTGTTCTACTAATGGTGTCCTTTGCTGTATGGAAACTTTTTAGTTTGACATATTCCCACTTGTTCATTTTTCCTTTTGTTTTCTTTTCCCAGGGAGATATGTTCATGAAGAAGTTGCTCATGTTTATGTCCAAGAGATTTTTGCCTATATTTTTTCTAAGTGTTTCATGGTTTCATGACTTACATTCAGGTCTTTGATACATTTAAATTTACTTTTGTGTATGGGGTTAGACAGTAATCCAGTTTCATTCTCTTATGTGTAGCTGTCCAGTTTTGCCAACACCAGCTGTTGAAGAGGCTGTCTTTTCCCCATTGTATATCCATGGCTCCTTTACCATGTATTAATTGACCATCTATGCTTGGGTGATATCTGGGCTCTCTATTCTGTTCCACTGGTCTATGGGTCTCTTCTTGTGCCAGTACCAAATTATCTAGATTACTGTAGCTTTGTAGTAGAGCTTGAAGTCAGGGAGCATAATTCCCCTTTCTTTATTCTCCCTTCTCAGAATAGCTTTGACTATTTGAGGTCTTTAGTTGTTTCATATGAATTTTAGAACTATTTGCTCTAGTTCATTGAAAAAATGCTGTTGGTATTATGAAAGGAATTGGATCGAATCTGTAAATTGCTTTAGGCAGAATGGCCATTTTGACAATATTAATTCATCCTAGCCAAGAGCATGGGATGAATTTCCATTTATTAGTGTCCTCTTTAATTTCTCTTAAGAGTGTCTTGTAGTTTTCAGGGTATAGGTCTTTCACTTCCTTTGTTAGGTTTATTCCTAGGTATTTTATTCTTTTTGATGCGATTTTGAATGGAATTGTTTTCCTGATTTCTCTTTCTGATAGTTCCCCATTATTGTATAGGAATGCAACAGATTTCTGTGTATTAATTTTGTATTCTGCAGATTTGCAGAATTCACATATTAGATCTAGTAGTTTTGGAGTGGATCCTTTAGGGTTTTTTATGTACACTATCATGTCATCTGCAAACAGGGACAGTTTGACATCTTCCTTGCCAATCTGGATGCCTTTTATTTCTTTGTGTTGTCTGATTGCCATGTCTAGGACCTCCAGAGCTGTGTTGAAAAAAAGTGTGGAGAGTGGGCATCCTTGTCTTGTTCCTGATCTTAAAGGAAAAGCTTTCCGCTTCTTGCTGTTAAGTGTAATGTTGGCTGTGGGTTGGTCATATATGGCCTTTATTATGTTGAGGTACTTTCCCTCTATACTCATTTTGTTGAGAGTTTTTATCATGTATGGATGTTGAATTTTTTCAAATGCTTTTCCAGCATCTATGGAGATGATCATGTGGTTTTTGTCCTTTTTGTTGATATAGTGGAAAATGTTGATGGATTTTCTAATGTTGTACCATCCTTGCATCCCTGGGATGAATCCTACTTGACCACAATGGATGATCTTTTTGATGTATTTTTGAATTTGGTTTGCTAATATTTTGTTGAATATTTTTGCATCTATGTTCATCAGGGATATTGGTCTGTAATTTTCATTTTTTGTGGTGTATTTGCCTGGTTTTGGTTTCAGAGTGATGCTGGGCTCACAGAATGAGTTTGGGAGTATACCCTCCTCTTCTCCTTTTTGGAAAACTTTAATGAGGATGAGTATTATATCTTCACTAAATGTTTGATAAAATTCAGCGGTTAAACCATCTGGTCCATTCATTTTGTTCTTAAGTAGTTTTTTGATTACCAGTTCAATTTCTTTGCTGGTGATTGGTCTCTTCAGATTTTCTGTTTCTTTCTCGGTAAGCCTTGGAAGGCTGTATTTTTCTAGAAAGTTGTCCATTTCTTATAGGTTATTCAGTTCATTACCCTATAATTTTTCATAGTATTCTCTCATAATTTTTTGTATTTCTGTGGTGTCCATAATGATTTTTCCTTTCTGATTTCTCATTCTGTTTATGTGTGTATACTGTCTTTTTTACTTGATAAGTCTGGCTAAGAGTTTATCTATTCTGTTTATTTTCTTAAAGAACCAGCTCCTGCTTTCATTGATTCTTTCTATTGTTTTATTCTTCTGAATTTTATTTATTTCTGCTTTAATCTTTATTATGGCGCTCCTTCTACTGACTATGGGCCTCATTTGCTCCTCCTCATTAATTGTTAGTTTAGACGGTTCATTTGCGATTGTTGTTCTTTCGTTAGGTAGGCCTGTATTGCAATATATTTCCCTTGTAGCGCGGCCTTCGCTGCATCCCACAGAAGTTGGGGCATTGTGCTGTTGTTGTCATTTGTCTCCATAGATTGCTTGATTTCTGTTTTTATTTGGTAATTGATCTATTGATTATTTAGGATCATGTTATTAAGCCTCCATGTGTTTGTGTGCTTTTCATTTTCTTTGTGTAATTTATATCTAGTTTCATACCTTTGTTATCTGAGAAGCTGGTTGGTACAATTTCAACCTTTTTAATTTACTGAGGTTCTTTTTGTGGCCTAGTATATCATCTATTCTTGAAAATGTTCCATGTGCACTTGAGAGGAATGTGTATCCTGTTCCTTTTCGATGGAGTGCTCTGTAGATGTCTGTTAGGTCCATGTGTTCAAATATGTTGTTCAGTGCCTCTGTCTCTATTTATTTTCTGTCTGGTTGATCTGTCCTTTGTAGTGAGTGGTGTGTTGAAGTCTCCTAAAATGAATGCATTTCATTCTATTTCCCTCTTTAATTCTGTTAGTATTTGTTTCTAATATGTAGGTGATCCTGTGTAGGGTGCATACATATTTATAATAGTTATATCCTCTTGTTGGACTGACCCTTTTATCATTATGTAATGTCCTTCTTTGTCTCTTGTTACTTTCTTTGTTTAGAAGTCTATTTTATCTGATACAAATACTGCAACTCCTGCTGTTTTCTCACTATTAGTTGCATGAAATATCTTTTTCCATCCCTTTACTTTCAGTCTGTGTATGTCTTTGCGTTTGAAGTGAGCTTCTTGTAGGCAGCATATAGATGGGCCTTGTTTTTTTATCCATTCAGTGACTCCATGTTTGATTGGTGCATTCAGACCATTTACATTTAGGGTGATTATCGATAGGTATGTACTTATTGTCATTGCAGGCTTTAGGTTGGTGGTTACCAAAGGTTCAACAGTAATTCTCTTCCTATCTAACAGTATAATATAACTCATTTGGTATGCTATTGCAAACACAACCTAAAGCTTCTTTTCTTTTCCTCCTTTTTCTTCCTCCTCCATTCTTTGTATGTTATGAATCATATTCTGTAATCTTTGTCCAGCTCTTGAGTGACATCTCTTTAGCCTTAGGAATACTTCCATCTATAGGAGTCACTCCAGAATTCACTGTTGAGGTGGTTTATGGGAGGTAAATTCAACTTCTGCTTATCTGAAAATTGTTCAATCCTTCCTTCAAATTTAAATGGCAACCTTGCTGGGTAGAGTATTCTTGGTTCAAGGCCCTCCTGCTGCATTGCATTAAATATATCCTACCACTTCCTTCTGGCCTGTAAGGTTTCTGTTGAGAAGTCTGATGGTAGCCAGATGGGTCTTCCTTTGTATGTGATCTTTTTTCTCTCTCTAGCTGCCTTTAAAAGTCTGTCTTTATCCTTGATCTTTGCCATTTTAATTATTATATGTTTTGATATTGTCTTCCTTGGGTCCCTTGTGTTGGGAGATCTGTGCATCTCCATGGCTTGAGAGACTATCTCCTTCCTCAGATTGAGGAAGTTTTCAGCAATTACCTCCTCAAAGGCACTTTCTATCCCTTTTTCTCTCTCTTCTTATTCTGGTACCCCTATAATGCGAATATTGTTCCATTTGGATTGGTCACACAGTTCTCTCAGTAGTCTTTCATTCTTAGAGATTCTTTTTCTCTCTGTGCCTGTGCTTCTTTGTATTCCTCTTCTCTAATTTCTATTCTATTTACCATCTCTTCTACTACATCTTATCTGTTTTTAAATCCCTCCATTGTATGCTTCATTTCAGATATGGAAGTTCTTAATGATTGAATCTCTGACTTAGATTCGTTCCTGAGTTCTTGAATATTGTTCTGTACCTCCATAAGCATGTTTATAATTTTTATTTTGAACTCTCTTTCAGGAAGATTGGTGAGTTTAATTTCATTTGGCCCTCTTTCTGGGGTTTGTGAGATTTTGGTCTGAACCATTTCTTTTGACATTTCATATTTCTGTGTGGTGCCCACTAGTGTACAGAAACTCCAGTGTCTGGAGCTCCTTAGCCCCTAGAGTCAGGTTGGGTGTTGTAGGGGAGCAGAGCTGTTGCCTGAGGGGAGGAAAGATCTGTTTCCTGATTCCTGTCTGTGGTGCCTATTTCTTTATCAGAACCAGTGGGCCAAGCACACACGTGTAAGACTCTGTGCTTTGCGTCTCTAGCTGTTTTGGCAGGGACTCCCTCTGGGTGGCCTGACATCAGCACTGTGACTGCCAGTTTGTGAGCAGGTTCCTGCATGCCAGAAGGAAGGCTTGGCAGGCTGTGTGTCACAGTGGGGTCCTCGGAGCTGAGTAGGCAACCAGGGATATGGAGCACCTGAAGCTCCTCAAAGTTCCCAACCAGCTGCATAGAGTGCACCAGACAACCTTGTCCAGCTCTCCCTTCTCCCGTACAGAAAACTCCATGCAAACCCTGGCCCTTCAGTAGCCATCTTGCTACTATGAAGCCTCTCAGACCGCCCACCTTTCTTCTGACACAGAGCGACCAGGTGTGGATCACATCCTCCACAAACGGTCGCAATGTCAGTCTCCCAGGTCCTCTGCCCATCCGAGCTCCCCAACTTCCAGAGGACCACACAATATAGGCCTCCACTCACAAAGCAGATCTCCGGGGCTAGGTGTTCAGCAGTCACAGGCTTCCACCCACTCCCCACTCTGTTTCTCTTCCTCCCACCATGCAGCTGGGGGTGGGGAAGGTCTTGATTCCTGCCGGATTAAGGCTTTCATCCGTTACCCTGTTTCGTGAGGTCTACTCTGTTTATAAGGTCTGTATGCAGTATGGTTCAGCCTTATTAGTTATTGCTGTTTTAGGGATGGTTGTATTAATTAAGTATATTTTTGTACTGTTTGTTTTTGGGTGGAGTTCTCCATGTCACCTCTCATGCCGCCATCTTGAATACTCTCTCTGTAATACTTTTTTTAATGTCACCTCTCACGCTGCCATCTTGAATCCTCTATCTGTAACATTTTTTTTACTGTCCAGATCTTTTCCTAGCTACAATTATTATTATTTTTCCAACGTTAATGCATTACTTTGCCCCTTTTCAAATGTTGACTAACATGTGTTTGCACCTTAGGAATTATTCCAATTAGGTCCCCATGCTGACATTAATGCTTTCACTGTTCTATATACTCAAGTTAGACTCATGAAAATATGGTATATTGAGTTGTAAAGTACAAGGAATGACTTGTTGATCAATTTGAGTTTGTTTTTTGTTTCCCTGATACTCTTATTACTTCTCCAGGGCTGCTGAGCTCAAAGGCTCCAGAGGGCACAATTCACATTACATGTGAACAATCTCTCAGTACATCTATGATTGTGCCTATTTCCAGTGCAAGTAATTGTATTGAGGCTAGGTACCGTGTATACTCTTTTTTATAGTCCTGAATGCTTGACTTTTAAAAATATAATTAACTCTCACAGTATTGCTTTTTGGCCCTTCATTTTCTATGCACTAATATATTTTTGATTTATGTTAGTTGATATTTTACTTCACATGAACCAAAATATTAGGACCTCATTTGGTTAAATTTCATGTTATTTATTAGATTGTTTCCTGAGAAGAAATACTGTAGAATTTTTGGCCACATTGCTCTGATATTGGGCAACAAATTTGTGCTCAACAATTTCTGGGTGAAAGAATGAATAGATTAGTTATTGCAGCAGAAAGACAGCATGTTATAAATGTGGTGCACATAAATTCTGCTCTACTAACACTTCTTGTGTGGCTAAAAACAATTCACTTGATATTTTTTGGACTCTAATTTATCATCAATAAAATTAGTATATTCATTTATGCATTTAACATACTTTTGTGCTTAAATGAGTACCTAGTCTGGGCCATGCACTGTTCAGAAACTAGGGTGAACAGAACAAGCTAAGTGCTTTTCTGAGGTTTATATTCTAGTCAGAAAAATGCTGGCAATAAATAAACAAATACACAATATTTTGGACTTCACTCACCCATTCCAACAGGATTTATTAAGCAACCAGGTACAGAAATACCATTATACCTCTGGGTTGGATAACAAGATGAATAACATACTATGATTGCTCACAGTAAGTTTATATTTTAGTAGGAAATATGTCTCTATAATTACAATACATGGAAAACAGTAAAAGCTTACATGGCAGCAGTAAAGATGAAAGTAGAGGGAATTCAGATGAAAGGAGGCAATTCTTCTCTTTCAAATTTGCCCATGTAATTTCATAGTCCCTTGAAGAAATAAGATGCAATATTTTTGATTGACATTTACATAGATATTCAAAGGAATCATGTTGAAATTTTCATAAAAAGAAGTCCAGGACAATATCCCTGTAATAAAATTTGCAAGGCCACCAGACCTTCAAGCTGTCTGACTACATTCCATCATGCTTAGTTAAGGCCCAAGTCTTTTGAAGGACCTTCAGATTTCTACACAGTCTTATTATTTTTCTGGTCCACCTCTTACCACTTACTCCTCACCCACCCCTTCTAGGCCGCCCCAACCACTGCTTCGGGACTCTTCCATATGGCTGACATACTCTTTTATTTTTTTTTAATTTTGGTATCATTAATGTACAATTACTTTAACAACATTATGGTTACTAGACCCCCTATTATCAAGCCCCCCCCCACATACCCCATTAAAGTCACTGTCCATCAGCTAAGTAAGACACTATAGAATCATTACTTGACTTCTCTGTAAATACTGCCTTTCCCGTGTCCCATCCCACTACATTGTGTGTGCTAATCGTAATGCCCCTTTTCCCCCCTATCCCTCCCTTCCCATCCATCCTCCCCAGTCCCTATCCCTTTGGTAACTGTTAGTCCATTCTTGTATTCTGTGAGTCTGGTGCTATTTTGTTACTTCAGTTTTTTATTTGTTCTTATACTTCCCAAATGAGTGAAATCATTTTATACTTGTCTTTCTCCACCTGGCTTATTTTACTGAGCATAATACCCTCTAGCTCCATCCATGTTGTTGCAAATGGTAGGATTTGTTTACGTCTTTTTCTTCTTTTCTTTGATTATTATTTTTTTATTAAGGTGTTATTGATATACACTCTTATGAAGGTTTCACATGAAAAAAATGTGGTTACTACATTTACCCATATTATCAAGTCCCCACTCATACCCCAGTGCAGTCACTGTCCATCAGTGTAGTAAGATGCCACAGATTCACTGTTTGCCTGCTCTGTGCTACACTGTTTTCTCTGTGATCCCCCACACCATGTGTACTAAACATAATACCCCACAAACCTCATCTCCCAACCTCCCCACCCACCCTCCCACACCCCTCCCCTTTGGTAACCACTAGTTCCTTCTTAGAGTCTCTGAGTCTGTTGCTATTTTGTTCCTTCAGTTTTGCTGTGTTGTTATGCTCCACAAATGAAGGAAATCATTTGGCACTTGTCTTTCTCTGCCTGGCTTATTTCACTGAGCATAATATCCTCCAGCTCCATCCATGTTGTTGCAAATGATAGGATTTGTTTCATTGTTATGGCTGAATAATATTCCATTGTGTATATGTACCACCTCTTCTTTATCCATTCATCTACTGATGGACACTTAGGTTGCTTCCATTTCTTGGCTATTGTAAATAGTGCTGCGATAAACATAGGGGTGCATGTGTCTTTTTTAAACTGGGCTGCTGCATTCTTAGGGTAAATACGTAGGAGTGGAATTCCTGGGTCAAATGGTATTTCTATTTTGAGTTTTTGAGGAACCTCCATACTGCTTTCCACAATGGTTGAACTAGTTTACATTCCCACCAGCAGTATAGGAGGGTTCCCCTTTCCCCACATCCTTGCCAACATTGGTTGTTGTTTGTGTTTTGGATGTTGGCCATCCTAAATTGTGTGGTGGTATCTCATTGTGGTTTTTATTTGCATTTCTCTGACGATTAGCGATGTGGAACATCTTTTCATGTGCCTGTTGGCCATCTGAATTTCTTCTTTGGAGAAGTGTTTGTTCAGCTCCTCTGCCCATTTTTTAATTGGCTTATTTGCTTTTTGTTTGTTGAGGTGCATGAGCTCTTTATATAATTTGGATGTCAATTCCTTATCAGATATGTCATTTATGAATATATTCTCCAGTACTGTAGGATGTCTTTTTGTTCTACTGATGGTGTCCTTTGATATATGGAAACTTTTTAGTTTGGTGTATTCCCACTTGTTCATTTTTCCTTTTGTTTCCCTTGCCTGGGGAGATGTGTTCATGAAGAAGTCGCTCATGTTTATGTCCAAGAGATTTTTGCCTATATTTTTTTCTAAGTGTTTCATGGTTTCATGACTTACATTCAGGTCTTTGATACATTTAAATTTACTTTTGTGTATGGGGTTAGACAGTAATCCAGTTTCATTCTCTTATGTGTAGCTGTCCAGTTTTGCCAACACCAGCTGTTGAAGAGGCTGTCTTTTCCCCATCGTATATCCATGGCTCCTTTATCGTGTATTAATTGACCATCTATGCTTGGGTTATATCTGGGCTCTCTATTCTGTTCCACTGGTCTATGGGTCTCTTCTTGTGCCAGTACCAAATTTTCTTGATTACTGTAGCTTTGTAGTAAAGTTTGAAGGTAGGAAGCATAATTCCCCCTGTTTTATTCTTCCTTCTCAGGACTGCTTTGGCTATTTGGGGACTTTTGTCATTCCATGCTAACATACTCTTACTTTGACACCTAGGTGCTTGCTTTTCCATCTATCTGAAAAACCCTTCCCCCGACATGGTAGCTCACTTCCCCCTTGCATCTGGTTCTTTTTTAATACCACCTCATTAGGTTGGCCTTCTTAGACCACCATATGTAAAAAGTGCCAAGCATTATCTCTTTCCCATTATTCAAATTTATTGTTCTCTATGTTATTTAGTATATTTTTTAATGATAATAATATATTTTATTTGTTTATTTTCCTTTTCCACTTTTCAAATATAAAGCCTAGGATTAGAAGAGTTGTTCTGCTGTATAGATTTTTTTTATGGTTCTAGCATCTAGACCAGAGCCTTACACATAATAGACCTCAATTGATACTTGTCATGTTTTTTGTACACAGACAAAAGTATTCTAAAATTTGTATGTTAAGGTAAGAGGACTACAACAGCTCAAATCCTTTTGAAATACAGGAACCTAAATACTAAATTTAGGGACTTAAGATATCAAAGTAATTGGTCTTTGTAAATTTTTTTTGCTTGTGGAGAGGGGAGAGGGGCAAGGAAGCACAAAATAATTATGAATAATTCAAATAAGAGAAATATTTAAAGGAGAGTGGATCACAAACTTTACTTTTTTTTTGGTCAATTTTTATTAATCTTCCTAAAACCTGTTTCATTTTTTTCTATATTGATTTTATGTTTTCAGTTTTACTGATTTATATTCTTTATTTACTTCTTTCTTCATTGTTTGACTTTATTTTTTTTTCTTGTTTTAGATTGCTGAGGTAGGAGTTTATTGATTTGAAACTTTATTTTAATGCATGTGTTTAGTATTATAAATTTTCCTCTCATCAGTGCTTTTGCTATGCCAAACATATTTTGTTAGGTTGTTTTTACATTTTCATTCAGTTTAATGTATTCGTTTTATTACCTGTGAGGCTTCCTCATTGACCCTTGGATTGTTAAGAAATGTGCTGTTTAACTTCCAAGGTTTTGAAGATTTTCCTGTTATCTTTTTGTTAGTGACCTCTAGTTCAATTCCATTGTGGTTACAGAACATATTTTATCGTGTTTTAGTTCTTTTAAATGTACCATGGTTTACTTTATTGCCTAAGATATGATCTGTCTTTGTGCATGCTTTATGATTTCTCCACTGTGTTCTGTCTTACCTTGTTTTATTGTGTTTCACTTTATTGTGCTTCACGGATACTGTATTTTTACAAATTTTGTAGCAACCCTGCATTAAGCAAGTCTATCAGTGCCATTTTTGCAAAATCATTTGCTTACTGGTGTCTCTGTGTTACATTTTCGTAATTCTTGTAATATCTCAAAACTTTTTATTATTGTATGTGTTAAAGTGATCTGTGATTAGTGATGAAGACTTGCTGAAAGCTTAAAAAATGGTTAGCATTCTTAGCAATGAAGTTTTTTTAAATTAAACTATTGCCTTTTTTTAATATAATGCTATTGCACACTTAATAGAGTACAATATAATGTAAACATAACGTTTGTGTTTACATTATGTACTGGGAAACCAAAAATCCATTTGACACCCTTTATTGTGATACACACCTCATTGCAGTAGTCTGGAACCAAACCCTCAATTTGTCAGAAGTATGCCTTTATTTTGCTGTTGTTTGGTATCATCTGAAAGTCAGTTAGGTCCTGTTGATTGATGATGGTGTTACTGAGTTCCTCCATATTCTTTTTGATTTTTTGTCTAGTTATTCTTGAGAGAGTAGTGTTAAAATTTCCAGTGGTAATTGTGGTTTTCTTCTCTTTTCAGTTTTATCAGTTTATGCTTCACAAATTTTGCAGTACTGTTTTTTGGTGCATGCAAAAAACATTTTGGATTTAGACTTGTTATGTTTTCTTGTTGGGTTGACCCTATATCATTATATAACTTTCTTTGCTTTGAAGTCCACTTTATCTCATATTAATATAGCTGTTCCTTTTGATTAGTATTTCCTTTATTTGCATAATACAGGTTTTTCTATCATTTTACCATCAATGTATCTATATTACTACATTTGAAGTAGGCAGCACTTATTTGAGTCATGCTTTTTAACCAACTCTGCCAATGTCATTATTTTACCTTGTGTATTTATTTACCTTTAATGTAATTTTAATGTTAAGACATAAGTCTGCCATTTATTTTTTGTTTGTTATTTTTGTTTTCTATTTCTCTCTTTTCTTTTTCTTGCTCCCCTGTGTGTCATTTGAACATATTTCTAGAATTCCACATGGATTTATATACTATGTTTTTCTGTGTATTTCTTATTATAGCTTTGCTGTAGTCTTATTATAGTCATTCCTGTAGGTATTTCATTACATGTCCATAACTTATCATAGTTAGTGGTGTCATTTTACCACTTCAGGTGAAGTATAGGAACCTTACTTATTTCATGTCCCTTTACCCTCCTAATTATTGTAAATATCTTCTCTACATTTAGAGGCAGTGTAATAATTTTTTTTCAACCATCAAACATAAGTAGAAAAGGGGAAAAAGAAAGTCTATGATAATTACTCATATTTTTGCTTACTGTATTCTTTCTTCCTTCTTGATGTTCTTAGACTCCTTCTTTTATTGTCCTGTTTAGAGAACTCATTTTAGCCATTCTTTTGTGTAGGTCTGATGCTCACAAATTCTTAGTTTTCCTTCATCTGAGAATTTCTTGATTTTCCTTCCATTCCTGAAGCATATTTTTGCTGGATACAAGACTCTGTGTTGACAGTTTTTGCTTTCAATAGTTCAAAAATGTGCAACTTCTCTGACCTTCACAATTTATAATGAGAAATCATCTGTCATTGTATTCATTTTTCACCTATAAGTAAGGTATTATTTATCTAACTACTTTTAAGTTTTTTTTCCCTTTATCTTTAGTATTCAGAGGTTTGACTTTGATGTGTCTTTGTGTGTATTTCTTTGAATTTATCTTCTGATCCAGCTTTATGAAGCTACAGATTTATGCTTCTTGCAAAAGTGGGGGACTTTTTAGCCATTATTTGTTTGAGTGTAATTTTAGCACAAACTTCTTTCTCCTCTCCTTTTGATATTTCTATGCCATGGGTCTTAGATTTTCTGTTGTAGTCTAACACATTCCTGAGGCTCATTCACTTCATTTTTTCATCTATTTTTTTCTGTTACTCAGATTGTGTGATTTCCATTGCTTTATCTTCCAGTTAACTCATGCCTACTTCTGTTCACTCCATTCAACTTGTAAGCCCATCCATTGAGTGAATTTACCTTTAGTGTCCTTTGCTAAACATTGTTTTTCATTTTTTACAATATTCATAAGCTGAGAATTTTCCAAGTTTTTAAGTTCTGCTTCTCTTTTGATGAGTAATTTCATCTTTAAATTATTCTTTATTCTTATGCTTTACTATAAGCACTCAAGAAAAACCATGCCACTCCTTCAATACTTTGCTTATAAATTTCCTCAGTTATCAAATTTCATTGATCAAAATTTCTGCTTTCCATGAAACACAGGGCATGAATACAAGTCAGCCAAGCTCTCTGCCTGTTTATAACAAGGATTACCTATCCTCCATTTTCCAATAACATGATTTACATTTCTGCTTGAGACTTCATCAGAAGGGCTTTCACTTTGTATTTCTATTTTGAGTGTTCTCTAAGAAGATAGTGGTTTTCTCTACAACTCTATACTTCTGCATTCTCACCAGAATTGCTTTTAACAATTTGTTCATGGCAATGTAGACTTTCTCTAGCATGCACCTCAAAATTCATTTAGCCTCTATCAGTTTTGAAACTGCTTCCACATTTTTAGGTGTTTGTTACAGTAGTATATGCAATTTTTGGTACCAGTTTTCTGTCTTAGTCCATTTGGGCAGGTATAACAAAAACACCACAAACTGAGAGCTTCTAAATAGCAGAAATAAATGTCTCACTGTATGGAGGCTGGAAGTCCAAGATTAGGGTACCATCATGATCAGGTTCTAGTGAAAGCCCTCTTTCAGGTTGTAGACTGCTGACTTCTTGCTATGTCCTCACATGGTGGAAAGGTTGAGCTAGCTCTCTGATACCTGTCTTATAAGGGTATGAATCCCATCATGAAGGCCCTGCCCTTATTTCCTAATTGCATCCCAAAGGCCCCACCTCCCAATACCATAACCTTGAACATTATGTTTTCAATGTATCAATTTTGAGGAGACACAAATATTGAGACCCTAATACCTCTTCTGTATAACTCTGGTTAGGAGGCTGTGTACCACCACATCATTGACAGTTTGGTTAGAAGTCTAGTTTCCACACTTGCCCTGTATTTGTACTCCATAGTTGGGACTCCTCATTACTACTGATCACTATAAGTTCTGGCTCCCTCGATTAGACTTCACTGAGACCTCTTTTGTTAGAAGAAGTAAGAGTATTTTGTTACTGCTTCCTGTCCACAGTGAATGGTTGTCTCATTGCTGCTGGGCTGTGGTGAAAAGCAAACTCTTCTGAAGTTCTCTGCCACCACCCCAGTGGGGAAGAGGAAGAGTATCTGGTCAATATCATGTGGCAGTGGAAGTCCAGTCTTCCTAAATGGACTTCTTTGACACTGGGAAGGAGGGGCATTCATCAGTGTCCTGCATGGATTAAAATCCCAGTTATCAACTCAGCTTTTCTGACATCATCCTAAGGAGGAAGCCTTGGGACTACTTGTTACAGCCATAGGAAGGATTAAGTCTATGCTCCTCATTCATCCTTTATAGGTGGGGGTGAGGGTGGGGCCACAGTATTTTCTGTGGTGTTTGCCTGGGGTGCATGATTATTATCTGAAACTTTTCTATCTTTCTATGCAATTCCTTTTGGCTAGAGAAGTATATTCATTAATTGGTGCTTTTTCATCTGTGCTTTTATACCCAGCTTTTTAAAGCTCAAAGTCTGGGATATATAAGGAAAACAAATAAAAAAACCTCAAAACTAGAGAACTCACACTTACATTATCCTTCACATTCTGAGGGCCCCTACTCAGTTTGCTTTCTTCTTTCCACATTTAAGAGTCTTCGTACATTTGTTTTATGTGTAATGTTCAGTTGTTTTCTTTTTGTACTTAGTGGGAGCAGTAGGGAAAAGTATGTCTATTGAATCTTCCTGGAAGTGGTCAGAATGTATTTTGAATACTTATAAATTTAAAGCAACTTTATTCATTGGGTGCACTTTAAGTAAACATTATCAAAATTTCATCACTCAGCATGTATATGTTGAATACCTACTATGTGCCATGCACTGTACTGGGAATTAAGGGAAACAGTAAATAAATAATTATATATTAAAGGTAGCATAAAACATGTACATTATTTCTATTACTAATTTTGCTGGTGTTTAATTTGAGTGCACACTAAATAAGTTGATGGGTTTCAGTAATACTGTCCCAACTTCAAAGATGCATTGTATGTCTTAATAATAAAGCTAATTGAAATAAGCTCTCTAAATAACTCCCTGCATGCATATATATTTGAGATTTTCTAGTCACTATAAGTACAATTATACATTATAATGATAGGTGTTGGATAGAAGACCTGAAGAGATATGCCAATTTAGTAAGCATGGCTATGTTATTGTGGTGGAATTTGGGACATGGAGGAAATAATAAAGATTTCAGTGAAAGACAGCTATGTTTGAGTTTCAGCTGTGGGACCTTGAAGAAATTAATTAGCTTCTCTGAATTTCAGTTCTCTGTCAAAGTTATTTTCAGAACTAAATGGAGTTATACATACACTTGCACACACACACATACATAGAAGCTTTTAGGGTTTCTCACAAATACTAGATTCTATTCCTTTCCTCTGTCTAATGATTTTTAAAATGAAATAAAATTAGTTGAATAGATTAGAAAAGACTAAATATCATATTATAATTAAATTTCCCTTAGTAGTATGTGAGCTGTCCTTCTGTGTCTGCCGTCCAAGGAATGAACTCTGAATAGACAAAACCATGAACATAATGGTAGTTATCAGAAATACAGGAATTCAGACAGGTTTCAGGGACTGAGATAAAGTACTAAATATTTAATAGCAAGTGATTAATCCTTCATATGGTGTAATTGCTTTTGGAAATCTGGAGCAAACCAATTAAGATGGACAATAAAAAAGAAACATAAAGACTACTGTGCTTGTGTTCCAACTATTTTTTTCTTATGTAAAACCCCAAAGGCCTTCAGCAAATATTATCAATATGTATGATTGCTGACAATATAAATTGTAATGACTCTTTAAAAACCATTAGTCATAAGCTCAGCAATGAGTTGTATTACTTATAAAATGACACATTTCCCATTTTTGAAAGAAAATTAAACAATTTTTTATAGAGTATTTTTTGTGATGTCTGGGCTTATACTATTTGTTATTCTCATGTATAGGTTTTTATACTTCATGTCTTATAGTCATTTTAATTAATTTGAATTGTCCATAATGTTTATTAATTTGCATTTTCATTTTTTTCTTGTTAAAGGTGTCTGGTTGAACTTGGTTTACAATTGTTTGCATTCTTATCATTGTTGACAAATGTAAGGCAGCTATATTCATATAATTAGTCTAAATAGAATGTGTCTATTGCCACAAGTGACCTAGTATTTTCAGTTTATATGACTATTAATAAAGACAAAAGAAATAATGAAAAAAACATTATTTTTCTGCTTATAACACTTTCCCAAACTAAATTATTGTCAAATACCATACTGTATACCAGGATTTAATGAGATTTTTTATTTTCATGTGAAATGCAAACATTTTATCTATTCTGAAAAGACTGCATTTACAGGCTACTACAGAAGCCTGGATCAATCAATTTGTGTTTTGATTTTGTCCCATATTATTTTTTCTATAATTAAAAAAAAATTTTCAGTCAAAGCTTTTACCCTCAAACAGCCTCCAAACCACTAGAAGGCTGTTTAAGACATGCCCTCAATGACAGTTAACTTATACCTCAGTGTAAGTACAGTGTATAAGTACCACAGACCAGGGGAATGGTTGGGATGAGAAACTGAGTGGCCTTTGGAAATTTTGCAAAGTGGAGTTTTAGGTAGAATTAATAAGTATGATTTTGATAAGATAATACTTTAAAGAAAAAATAAAGCAGGGGAATATTTGACATGACAGAAAATTGCAAATTGTGCAGAGCTTTTAAACAAATTTGTTGTGGGGGAGAAATACAAAATAGAAAAAGTTGATACCTAATTTGAGACCTAATTGTGTCATTCTCTGGAGTCTAGGCTTTATTCTGATAAGAAATGGTCATGTGAATGTGGTATGAAAAGTTGATTATGTTTGGAAGAAACTAAATAAAAGAGACAAATTAAAATTGTAGTTTAGATTCTGAATTGAGGAACTCTTTAAAATACTATATCTAATAGCATTCTCTTCATAAAGTGTTTTTAAAAACACCTCTTAAGTAATCATTACATCTTAAGGAACCTTAATACCCTAATTATAAAGTAATTTTATCTCTAGAAAATGCAAAGTGAAACTTCTACCCTTCTTGTTCATTTAAACCCTTAATTAAATGTCATCTGCATTCAACTTTATCTTGATGTTCACCCCTCAACTCTCTCATTTTACCTTCCTGGCTTCAAGGTTTCCCTCTCTAGGCAGTGACCATTCTCAGAATTTTGCCATTCCCTGGCTTGCATATTCATGTCTTCTTTTGTGAATGCTTCTGTCCAGCAACACCAAGCCTTAAATCTAGTTATTTCTTATTTCGCTTCCTGTAGTTAGAATGCCAAGCACTGGAGAAAATTACACAACCTTGTATTCTGGTGATATGACACATTTTTAGATTCCAGCCTCAGCTAAGCACTTGATGTACTTGGACTCTGAATGTTGCTATTTATTGCCATTTCTGTCATCTTTGGTAACTGTCTGCATCTTTACCGCTCCCCTTTTGACTGTAGTCTCACACCATCTTGCTAAGCACACTTGATTTCAATATTATAGAGAAAACTCTGGCTAAAATCATGAGCTCCATTAACTTTCTCACCTAATAGCTACTGCAGATTTATTTATATATGCATTCACTCTCACTTTATTTCTTCCAGAGAAAATTTCCTCCTCCATTTCTTGGCTAATTGCTTGACTTATGGCTCCCTTTTTCCAACTAAATCTACTAGGATTTTGACCTAGGATTATTCTCTATAAAGTATTGTCTATAAAATTATGCAATTTCTGACTTCTCCCACTACCTGTGAACAGGTTCTAGTATCCCCAACATTAGAATCCCTTCTCATTCCTATGTTTCCTCAAACCTATCTTCCTATATTTTTCTTTCCCCTTATATTCAACATGTCTGGAAAACTGTAAATCCTTGCTATTTTTCATTTCCTGTCTTCCCACTAACATCTTTAATCCACTAAACCCAGGCTTCTGCCTCCAAAACTCCAAGAGAGAGTTTTGGAGGCAAAAGCCTATGTCACCCATAATCGTTTAATAAATTTGATAGGTTCTTTTCTATCCTCATCCTGACAAAGAAGGCCCTCTTATCTTGCCTTTGCCTTTCTCTTCAACTTCATCTATCACCATGATCTCTAAACCATATGATTTGTGTTCCAGTCATACCAAATTATTCATAGTTCTGTAGAGATCTACTGCCTAATATGGCAGCCACTAGTCAAAGATGGCTATTTAAATTTAAAACTTAAGTAACTATAATGAAAAATTGTCTTCATCAGTCACACTAGCCACATTTTAAGTGCTCAACAGCCTCATGTGGCTAGTGGTTACCATAGTGTACAGTGCAGTTAAGAAGCAAATATCTAGTTGTCTCCTATGGCTTGGAACACTTCAACGTCTCTGAATATTTTCTGCCATCAGCACTGCTTCCCAACACCAGAGACACTTGACATTACCTCCTTCATTTCCTGATTACACTCATATTTAATTTGTTCTCACAGCAGTTATAATGTATTTAATTATGGTTGCTGTCTTTTCCCCATACTTCCTATAATTCTTCAAGTACTACATTATGCCTGTTTGCTTTCTCAGTATCAAATTTAGTGCGTGATATATAATAGACACTGAAAACTTCACATGAAAGAATTAGTGTAATACTAATCAGACAAACAGCACTTTGCAGCCAAATTCAGCGAAAAAATATATATTTCTATATTTTAAAATCACCTCATATTTTAGGGCTTAATTCAAATTGGCAGCACATGCTTTTACAAAAGTCAAGCCAGTAGTGGCCTGTGGAAGAAAGAATCATTCTCCTTGGAGATTCTTTAAGAGCCATCCATTCTTAATTTGGAATAAAACAACGATTTGGCTGCAAAATACATAAATAAAGTAGAAATTAATTGCCCTCAGGACTTAAGTTAATTTTTTTCTAAGTATTTGGGAAATTCTGTATTTAAATAATACAGACTTTAACTATAAAGTAAGAAGAAACTCACATATTTTGACTAGAATTTAAAATCCAACTCTTTTTAAACTCAGCTAAATTATATAGTGCTTAGAAATACAGTCTGCCAAAATATTCTTTTGATTTCACAAAGCCATTTTCTATGTAAAGCCAACTCCTCATAAGGAACATAACATATATTAATATTAATAATCAAGAAAATTATTCAGGCTAAAGAAATATAACTAGGTCCCAAGAACTAAATTTATGTTTGTATTTGGTAGGTTATTTAAATTACTTATATTCTTACTGTGCATATGTACTGAAATAATCATTTTTCATCATTATTTATCAGTAATCTGAAAATGATATGTTCTTTTTAGTCTACATATAGCAAAGTTATTGTGTATCAGGTATACGGCACCAACAATTGCTTTAAAAAATACAGTTGGAGTTCTCCCTTGAGTGTATACATATGAACATAAAGGTCATAACACACACACTCCTGTTTACTGAGATTATATTATAAAATTATACAGGCATGGGTCTCCTTTAATAAGATTACAGTTGTTTTTAGTTTACACCCTATAAATTGCTAGCCATATTCTAACACATCTTTCTAAAGCAAACTTTTTGATTTCTTTGATTATTGTCTGATAACAAGTGGATTGTGTGTGTTGAGGGCTGCTTCATGAATATTATGAGAAGAGCACAGATATCACCTGAAAGCATGTTCTTAAAACTGAAATGTACCCAGGACACACAGCATACTGGGCCGTGATGGAGCACTAAATAAGATCCTTTGTTTTTTATTTGTTTATTTTTATAATAATAAGAAAAGGATTAAACCTATGTGATGTATTCCTTCCTAGAGCTGAAGCTATACTGAAAGGAGTAGTGCAAGAAAGAGTAGAAACGTGACATGACAAAAGGATAGAAAATCTTTGCCTACGTTGCAGTTTAGCCCACAGCAATCAAAGCATTTCGGTATTTGATCATGTACTCTTCAAACCTCTGCAATCCTTAAATGCTGGTATTGCCCACTTTGATGTTCTTGGCTTTTGATTTATTGTAAGTGTAGTAAAAAACACATAATATAAATTTTACCATCTTAACCACTTTTAAGTATTAATTTCAGTTGTGTAAAGTATATTCACATTGGTGTGAAACAGACATCCATTATTTTTTATATTGCAAATATGAAACTGTACTCATTAAAAAACTCCTCATTTCCCCCTCTCCCAGCTTCTGGTAACCACCATTCTACTTTCTGTTTCTGTGAATTGGACTACTGTAGATAGCTCATATTATTGGGAGCATACAATAATTGTATTTTTGTGACTCGGTTATTTCACTTTATAGCACATGACTGGGTTTCCTTCTATTTGAAGGCTGAATAATATTCTACTATGTGTGAGTATACACCACATTTTGTCAATCAATTCATCTATCAGTGACATTCTACTTTGTGGCTATTATAAATAGTGCTGCTATGAACATAGGTGTGCAAATATCTCTTTGAGACCTCTTCAATTCTTACTGATTTATACTCAGAATGCTAGATAATATGGTTGTTCTATTTTTAATTTTTGAGGAAACTCCATACTGATTTCTGTAGAGGTTGCACCATTTTGCAGTCCCACCAATGGTATGCAAGGGTTCAAATTTCTCTGTCATTTCAACAGTTCTTATTTTCTGTCATTTTGACAGTAGTCATCCTTATGTCTATGAGTCGATATCTTGTGGTTTTGATTTTCATTTCTCTGATAAGTAATGATGTTGAGCAACTTTTCGTATGCTTGATGGAAACTTTTATATCATCTTTGGAGAAATGTCTACTCAAGCCCTTTGACCACTTTTATTTGGGTAATTTATTTTTTTTGTCATTGAGTTGTAGGAGTTCTTTATATGTTCTGGATATTAATCCCTGATCAGGTATATGATTTACATGTATTTTCCCCCATTCCATAGGATGCCTTTTCACTGTTGATTGTGTCCTTTGATCAACACTGTTTAATTGTACTTTTAAAAGTTTTTAAGTTTGACACAGATCTTTTTTTGTCTATTTATTTATTTTTGTTTTTATTGCTGTGTCCTTGGCTGCCTTTTTATTGAAAGAACATACTGTGGGAAACTTTATCCACCATCAAGATACTGTCTTAAGGTAGAAACCTCAGAATGATCTTTATGTTTTCTTTTTAAGGAGTCCTGTTACTCACTTGCTTAAAAAAAAAAAAAGAAGCTACAAGATAAACTTCATACTTCTTAATTAAGGCAAATAACTTTCTAATTTGGACTCAGCATGCATTTCAATTTCATTACATATAAGCCCCCTTCCCTACTTAAAATGTACAGCCACATTAGGCTCTTCTTGTTTGCAGAACGTGTCTTGCGTATTTGGGTGACTACTTATATATTCTCTCTTTGGAAAAATCCTCTGTCCTTCTAGTAGGCAAACTCCTACTCATCCTGTGAAGACTTTACTACTTTCTCCCAGCTGCTTCTCTCTCTAATCTATGACTATTGTGTGCAGATTAATATTATTTCAGTTCACTTGTAGGAATACAATAGGGATGCAGACTAAGCACTTAGTCCAGTGCATGCCACAAAGTGCTCAATGCATCTAAGCCGCTCTTATTTTAACCATAATAATTATCTTAACAATACTGGAAATGATAGTATGCTAATAGTATTAAAAAGTCAACATATTTAAACTAAAAATTCTCTATACAGTTACTGTCTGCATCCATCCTTCCTATTTCTGGAGAATGAATACGTGGCCTGTTATCGGATTCTGTGTTCCATCATGTGGCCAAAGTCACTTCTGAGACATCTCTTTAGCATAGTTAAAAACAGGCAATTTTTATTTCTACTTGTAGGTTGGATTTCCCCACAACAATCCTTTTGGTTTCATTTTCCTTTCTTTGTTCTTGTTACTTTCTCAGGATGAAATGTTTCTCAATTTTCTCTTCCTTTCTTTTTTTGGATAATTTTATAGTCATACTTTACTATATATAAATATGTATATTTCTCCATGAAGCTTCTGGGATAGCTGCCACTCCTCAGTATTTCCAAAATATGCTGTTTTTTTACATGGAATTTTCAATTTCCTACTGGACATGGAATGTCTTGAGATAGTAATATTACATTCATTTTTTGACCCTTAATGCCTAGCAGAGGTACTTGATCTTAGCAGGTTGCCAATAAATTTCATTCAGTGAATGAGAATTTCATCGTAAGTCTCTATCTGTTCGCCCATGTTAATAAGTGACTAGACTTCCTTTTTCATCCTCTACTATGATCAGTAGGGAGTCTGAGTGGCCTTCTTTTGAACCCTTCTGCCTAGGTCCATTATTTATCGCTGGAACTAAAAAAGAAAATAGAGAACAAACTTCTGAGGGCTGGAAAAAATTGGCCAAAACTGTCCTTACCATGGCTTCTATCACCTGTTTCCTACTGTGTTGTTCTTTAGATCTTCATGGGGCATGAGTATCCCCTAAGAAAAGACATGTCAAGCCTATTGAATTTCTGTTGCCCAAGTTTATGCTTACAATATGAAAAGACAAATATAAAAATATGTGTAAAATTGAACTCTATATGTGTGAAAATCCAATCTTAATTATGCATTTTAATATTGTTTCTGCATGCAACAGTTCATACATGCCATTATCATTGCTAAGAAAATATGGAATGTTTACTGATTACTTCTAAATGGAAAACCATCTAATAACAGATGAATAACTTTCTCAAATATGTATAAATGTTTCAGGGAACAGGACATGATGAGCAGAAATACATTTTGAGGTTTGATTAAATATCGTGTTACCTAATTTGAGGTAAAAACTTGTCATGTAGTTGATTTTTCATTGTGCCTTAGGAACTGTATTCACTTAGCATTACACACTTGTAAATATTCAGTCTGTAGCTATGGATTGCTTTTTTTTTGCTATTATTAATATACAATTACATGAGCACCATTATGGTTACTAGACTCCCCCTATTATCAAGTTATGGATTACTTTTGAAAAAACATATAGACGATGAAAGCAATATTTTGAAATTGTTCTTGAAGTGATAAAAAGTTATTGGAATTGGTTTACATATTAAATTATGTTCAAAATTTAAATAAAGAAGCGTCCATGCATATATTAACTGTATTGTTTACAGTTTTTAAACTTATTAAATTCTTTATATATTTAGAAATGCATTTTAAGTATATTTGTGATTTATTAATGATTTAAATCAGTGTCTCTAGGTCTTCCTCTTTCATATAATTAATGATTTAAATCAGTGTCTCTAGGTCTTCCTCTTTCATATAATTTTAACACATTTTTATTTACTGTGATTTACATAATATAGTACTTTAAAAATTTTGGTTGATATGGCCATTGATAGAAATTGCTCCCATCTAAAATATAAATTCTACATGCAAATTTTGTTTCCTAATTTTGCTTTTTGAATGTAAAGTCTATTTTACCGTGAGTTAGTCATTGAATTTTACCCATGGGGTAAAAACTGTTTTCATGGATTTCATTTTAATAGGTAAACATCAGGCTATAACTCTGTAACTCTGTATTATTTCTTGCCTATGTACCTTCCTTTCTACCTCTCTTTTTTCCCTTTCTCTCTTCATTCGTAATTTACTCATTTAAATAAACTTTACTAAGTCTTTATTAAGTGCCAAGTACTCTGCTAGGAACTAAATATACACCAGGAAATTCAACATACTTAGTTCCTTCACTGGGCAGGACAGAAAAACAAAACAAAACAAAAAATTATGTAATTCCCAAAACTGCAAATTGTAGTATGGTTTATGAAAGAAACAAGAGGCTGAAATGCACAATTCTGGAGATATACTTAAGAAAAAGTTACAGAAAAGATTTCTATACAAGATGATAAATATCCCAACAAGGAGCAGAATAAAGAATATTCTATGCAGAGAAAAAGTTTTATAATGCCTTGAAGTTAGAACTTGGTTGGACTGTTTGTTGAAATAAAAGAAGGCCTTAGGCTGGCTTGTAGCTGGTAGCACAGCAGGAAAGGCAAACTTGGGGGCCCAGGTCATACAGGTCCCTGGGACATACAGGAAAGAATTCTGATTTTGGTCTAAATGTATTCAAAACAGTTGAAGCATATTGTAAGAGTAGAGGTTGTGTTCTGATTTATATTTTTAGAATATCATTTTTGCTGCTGCATGGGATATGGATTACATGATATTAGAATTAAAGTGAGGAAACAAGTTAGGAGGAGGGTGCAGATGACAGCCTGGATCAAAAGATTGAACCTGGAAATGTGGAGAAGTTGACACATTCAGGATTTACTGGAGATGGGGACTTGCTGGCAACTTAGATATATGGTAATGGGATGAGGGGAAGAAGGCAGTAGAAGGTTCCTCTTTGGCAACAGAGTAGGTAGCATTCTGGTGGTCCCAAGGGCATCAAACCAGCCTGGCCACAGTCAAGTACTCGATGAATGTTGTTTCAGTCTCAATGGCTGATTGAATGAATGAATACATAGGATAAGATGGTGAGTATAGGAACAAAGGATCTCATTTTATTGATGTAAAGGTTGAGATACTTGTGGACATGACAGGCGATTGCTGATATGTGATTTTGGAACTCTAATTTCTAATTTGTGAATCCTTCATCATGCAATTGTCTCCTTCCCATAAATTTTAATTAAACACTTCCCAGGAGCAAGGTATTCTACTAGTCAAAGAGGAATTGAGAGATAAGACACAGCCCTGTCCTTAAAGAGTCTGTGGTGTCCTGAAAACATAGATAAAAGAATATATTACTATAATGTAAGTGTTAAGGCACTATGTAAACATCTATGTGGAAATGGTCACCTGGCCTGAAAAAGTCAGGAAAAGATTCTTAAGGGAAATAATAATTGAGATTATGCTGAAAACAAAAGTTGAGAGTTACCTACTGAAGGAGACAAGAGGAAAAGGAATTACCTAGGAGAAGGGGAAAAAATGGGGCTCATTTATGCTGACAGGGACAGTGCCTGCTGTATTCATTGGGAGGAGGAAGAACATGTGGGCAATATGGAAAGAACTGAATCCTGGAAAGAGAACAGAGTCCTCTACTTACATAAGGTAAGAATGCCTACATCGGTGAAAGAGTCAACAACAATATAAAAAAAAGTTGTATGTCCTCCTTTCCCTTACTCCTCCTTTTGCTCTTTTCCCTCCTTTTTTATTCTTCTGCCAATCTGTGTTCAATTACTATTCCTTCAACAATCTGTGTCAAATTTTACTCTCTCATCAAAATTACATTTATTAATCCCACCCAAATTTTACTTGTTTTTATCCTTTTAGTATCAACTCTATATAATGTTTATTTATATTTGTCAATATTTTTAAAATACACTTTATATATTTTTAAATACACACATTATTATATGTTCACACACACACTATTATAGTGTGTGTGTGTGTGTATTTGCCTGTGTGTGTTTTTACCCCACTGGAATAATCCAAGGTGATTTCTTCAACCTTTCAAAGTCAATTTATTAGCAACCTTAAGTGCATCTGCAACTTTAATTCTCTTTTGCCATGTAAAATAGCATACCTTATCAAGGATGACATCTTTGAAGGACTTATTATTTTAACTATCACACATTTTAACACTATTTTTCTACATCCTCATATGTTTCTTTATTAGCTATTTAATGGGGGGATATACTTGTTAACCTCTTTGAACTAATTTCCTCATCTTAAAAATAGGCATATGAATAAGGCTTCATTAAACAAGTAAAGTATTTAACAGTGGGCTTGCATAGTATATATGCTCAATCGATGAAGCCACTAAATCCAGTGTAGCTAACAATTATCTATGTCCCTGTAGATTTCAGGTAGAAAGAAAGATGATGTAGAATGGCAAAAACATATAATTGGTTACAAGCACTTCAGCTAAAATGATTTATTTTCTTGACTGGATCTGATAAGGAAAAGAGATGGACTGAATATAAAAGAACTGAACTATAATATCTTTTTTTTTACATCATTGTATTTTCTATTTTCTGGTTTCTTTCTTTTTTTTTTTTTTAATAATTTATTTTATTTTAGTATCATTAACCTACAATTACATGGGCAATACCGTGATGATTGAACTCCCCCCATCACCAGGTCCCCCCCACCAACCCCACCACAGTCACTGTCCATCAGCGTAGTGAGATGAGAATCGCTACTTGTCTTCTCTGAGCTGTACAGTACCCCCCGTGCCCCCCCACCCTATGTCTGCCCATTGTAATGCCCCTTTTACCCTCTTATCCCTCCCTTCCCATCCATCTCCCCAGTCCCTTTCCCTTTGGTAACTGTTAGTCCATTCGTGGGTTCTGTGAGTCTGCTGCTGTTCTGTTCCTTCATTTTTTTATTATTTTTTT
>JAQQAC010013450.1:41243903-41316770 GCA_029783875.1 Phataginus tricuspis | reverse complement strand
CACTTTTAGTCTGTGTATATCTTTGGGTTTAAGGTGAGTCTCTTGTAAGCAGCATATAGATGGGTCTTGCTTTTTTATCCACTCTGTTATTCTGTGTCTTTTGATTGGTGCATTCAGTCCATTTACATTTAGGGTGATTATTGATAGATATGTACTTATTGCCATTGCAGGCTTTAGATCCGTGGTTACCAAAGGTTCAAGGCTTGCTTCTTTACTATCTAAGAATCTAACTTAACTTTCTTGTTAAGTTATTGTGTACGCCGTCTGATGTTTCTTTATCTCTCCCTTCCTATTCTTCCTCCTCCTTTCTTTATATATTAGGTGTTTTATTCTTTGCCTTTAGTTAGTATTTGGGTGGTCTGCTTTCTTTGCTATGCTTTTATTTTCTGTGGTGACATCTTTTTAGCCTTAGGGGTGTTTCCCTCTAGATCACTCCGTTTAAGATATCCTGTAGTGGTGGTTTATGGGTGGCAAACTCTCTCAACTTTCTTTTGTCTTGAAATTGTTTAATCCCTCCGTCATATTTAAATGATAATCGTGCTGGATACAATATTCTTGGTTCGAGGCCCTTCTGTTTCATTATGTTAAATATATCATGCCATTCTCTTCTGGCCTGTAAGGTTTCTGTTGAGAAGTCTGATGACAGTCTGATAGGTTTTCCTTTGTAGGTGATCTTTTTCCCCTCTCTAGCTGCCTTTAATACTCTGTCCTTGTCTTTGATCTTTGCCATCTTGATTATTATGTGTCTTGGTGTTGTCTTCTTTGGGTCCCTTGTGTTGGGAGATCTGTGGGCTTCCGTGGACTGTGAGACTATTTCCTTCCCCAGCGTGGGGAAGTTTTCGGCAATTATTTCTTCAAAGACACTTTCTATCCTTTTTTCTCTCTCTTCTTCCTCTGGTACTCCTATAATGTGAATATTGCTCCACTTCGATTGGTCACAGAGTTCTCTTAATATTCTTTCATTCTTAGAGATCCTTTTATCTCTCTCTGCCTCAGCTTCTTTGTATTCCTGGTCCCTGTCTTGTAATTCCTTGATCGTGTCTTGAACCTGATTCAATCTGCTGTTGAGCCCTTCGATGGCTTGTTTCTTTTCTGCATTGTCTTTCCTCACTTCCCTCACTTCCTCCCTCAGCTCTTGCACATTTTTCTGTAGATCCGTCAGCATGGCTATGACTTTTATTCTGAATTCTTTTTCTGGAAGACTGTGAATGTCCATTTCTCCAGATTCTTTCTCTGGGGTGGTGTTTGTCTGAAGCTTTGTCTGTATCATATTCTTCTGTCTTCTCATGACTATAGAATTGGTTGTTGGTAGCAAGGAGAGATAAGAAAGGAGAGACAAGAAAAAAAAGAGATTTCTACTAATAATATAAAAGTAAAAGGAGAGAGAGAGAAGGGAAAAGAAAAGAAAGAAAAAGAAAAGGCAGCAACACCTAAAAGAAAACAGCAAGAACAACAACAAAACAAAACAAAACAAAATAAAAAAAACAAAACAAAAAAAAACACCAAAAAGCCCACCGGGGGTGGTTTCTGTGCGAATGCTGTAGGTGGCGCTATTGCCCCGCTATTCCAGAGCCGCGGCCACGTCGCTCCACACGGCCCTTTAAATCTGTGGCCGGGTGAGAATGGATGGGAGGCTGTTGAAAGAGAGGGAAAGAAAAAAAGGAAAAGAAAGGGGAGAAAAAACAAAAAAAAAAAAAAAAGCCACCGGGCGTGGGTTCTGCGCGAGTGCTGTAGGTGGCGCTGTTGCTCCGCTATTCCAGCGCCACTATAGTTCTGGCTGGGTTGGAAACAATGCGAAGCTGTTGATCTCCGTGGGGGTCTCAATGGCGGGTACTCTTTCCCAGTCGCCAGCTACGGGGTCCAAAGCTCCCCAGGACTCACAGCGTGCTGGGCTCAGTTCGCGGGGCTATCCGGCCACCTCTACTGAGCTCCTGTCTCTTTAAGACCGCTGAGGTAGAGCGCGTGCTTTTCTTCCCCTTTTTCTCTTTTCTTTTTCCTTCCCGGAGCCTGCCGCGGGCAACTTGCACGTTCCCGGCTGGGACCCTGTGCCCTCTGTCTCTCCAATCTCCGCCACACTGCAGGCCGTGCGTCGGCGCTCCGGGCGCAGACTTCCGCTCCCTCCCGGCTCTGAATCCTCTCCTCCCGCCGGAGCGCTGGGGGAGAGGGGCGCTCGGTCCGCTCGCGGCTCCGTACCTTACCCGCCTTGCCGGAACTCCCGCCGGAGTGCTAGGGTGGAGAGGCGCTCCGGGCGCAGACCTCCACTCCCTCCCGGCTCTGAATCCTCTCCTCCCGCCGGAGCGCCGGGGGAGAGGAGCGCTCGGTCTGCTCGTGGCTCCGTACCTTACCCGCCCTGCCGAGACTCCCGCCGGAGTGCTGGGGTGCAGGGGCGCCCTCGTCTCGCTGGATCGTGTTTCCGTCCCGCCCTGCCCGGTGCCGAGTCCCCTGTCCTGCGCGTCTGGCCGCCGGAGCTCCGGAGGGGGGGAGCGCCCGGTCCCACCGGATCGCCGCCCGTCTGCCTCACCGGCTGCCAAGCTCTCACAGGTGTAGCTGTACGCTGTGCACTTTCCTGTGTATTCTGGTCTCTCTTTTAGGGATAGTTGTATTTGCTGCATTTTCGTGAATAAATATAATGTTGGGAGGAATTTTTCTGCTAGTCCGTTCACGACGCCATATTCCCGGAAGTCTCTGGTTTATTTCTTAGTAGGAACAATAATACCCCCAATCAATCCAGGTTTGAAATATTGTTAGATGGTTTGAGAGGTAGGCGAATAAATATTTATTTTAAAATCTTCCTATTTTACAAAACTGTCAGACAACAAAAAATGAAAAAGAAATTCCTCCTATTTTAGTTATAATGATTTGCTATATGTTAAAATTTAGCATATGTAAAAAAATGTAAAGGACTGTGAACAAATCCCCAGTTTTTTCCAAAAGTTGAGTTTTACTGATCTTTAACTCTTTGGTAGGATTTACTTCCTATGTTTTAATCAACAGTTTTAGATAATAAGCTCTTTAAGGAAAGGATTTATTTGTTGAAAAGTTTTGTTTGTTCTTTCATTGGTTCAGAAATTTTTAGCCATTGTGTAGTATGTTTTTGAGGTTAGAGTCCAAACCTCTTCAGCTCCAGATTGAGAAAGACACTGAACTGTTGTATTCCTTGGAGAGAAGGTCCGTGGGTCTAGCTAGCTAGGTCTGGGGATTAAAAAGCATAGGGCATTGGAGCTTTTACTTGCCCATCAAATAAGCAGCATTTAAAGCAGCCTTGGTCGTTGGATATAACAAATCCAACTTGATAGAAAACAATGGTACACTCAGAAGCACATAATAATATATACACTGGAAGCATTTACACTCCACCCTGATAGCCTTTTCCTGAAGGACAAGAGAAGCAGATGTTTTTTCCCCAGTATTTAACACAGTTGATTGTGCGTGACTAATTCTTCTGCTAATCTTGTCTGGTGTCAATCTTTGTTTTTTAGTGGAGGTTTCCTTTGGGGATTTAGCAGCACACATGGCTGACCTGCATGCTTCTTCATCTCCAGGGCTCTAGTAAAATATTAGCACACAAAGCTAAATTGATTTGGAAACATAAGGCACACAAAAGCTGGTTTTATGCAAATGTGAACACAGTATAAAAAAGCTCTTGGATATCATTTAAAATGCAGTTTCACTTCACTAACTGGCTCACTGACATTTGGTTGGATGCTAAAATTAACCATTTAGAAAAACTTAAGCTTTGCTGTTCCTGGGGCCCTGCATATAAATGTGGGTGCCCTATACACTTGTTCACCGCCTGCATGATTATGCAGTCAAGTTTTCATTTATCATGCCAAGAGAGAAATTATCCCAAAGAGCAAAATATCCAAAACTCGTTTACATTTGGCTTTGGACTTACCTTCCCAGTTATAATTGGCTTTAGGCTCTATAAAAATTAGTTTGTATTCCCTAACCACATGGTAACTGACATCGCAAAAAGGTGACCCAGAAAAGCAGTAGGTGGCAATATTTTGGATGAACAATGCACAGCTGAAAATTTACAGCTGAGCTATGGATTGACTGTAATTTTTGATAAATGTGTTTTTGTTATAGCAACTTTTGTTTTATTAGAATTTGATACATATTTCTAACAATATGGTGCTCAAACTATTTACTGAATAAATGAATCATTGTTTACTTTTACTTGTAGCATATGTCACTCATGGGTTTTATTTTTATTTTTTCTTAACTTTGAATTTTAAAATTGATCAGAAGAAAATCTAATTTTGATTAACATATTTACAGTCATGCAAGAGAGCTGTTTTAAAACAGAAAAATGTGTTACAGATAGAGGACAGTCATCAACAAAAATTATTCAATAGTGACCTGCACATTTCCCATTGGATTCCATCTCATTTCAACAGTTAATTGTGGACTATACCATTACCGTAAAAAATAAAAGATAAAAAAGAAAGAAAAAAGAAGTAACACTCATATTAAACCAACCTGAAAATACAATGCTTAGGATGTACATTTGAGATACAGAAAACACAAATACTCATTTAATATTTAGGATAAATAATAAAACAAAGAGAAATGTCATTAAGAAAACAGATTTATTCAGTTCATCTCATTTTTGTGAATTTCTTAATGCACATAGGAAGCCTACAATTATTAAGTGGAAATATTTCAATATGTTATAAATTTTCTCAACAGTGCTCTAATATAATCCTGAATTTGCACAAGCGCATTCTGTCTGTCATATTGCATAATCTCGCTTAAAAAATCATTATACTTGTAGTAGGTTGCAGACGGATTCATTATAATTTCATTTTCTTAGACGTTTTAGGAATGTGTGTGTATGTATATGAGCGTATGCACACACATATATTTTACATTGTGTTTTAGGCTAGCACTATAATTGTGAATTTAAAAACCTTTAGACCCCTATGTTTATCACAGCACTATTTACAATAGCCAAGAAATGGAAGCAACCTAAGTGTCTATGAGTAGATGAATGGATAAAGAAGATGTGGTACATATACACAATGGAGTATTATTCAGCCATAAGAAGAAAACAGATCCTACCATTTGCAACAACATGAGGGTATTATGCTCAGTGAAATAAGTCAGGCATAGAAAGATAAGTACCAAATGATTTCACTCATCTGTGGAGCATAAGAACAAAGTAAAAACTGAAGGAACAAAACAGCAGCAGACTCACAGAACCCAAGAATGGACTAACAGTTACCAAAGGGAAAGGGACTGGGGTCGGTGGGTGTGGGGGAGGGAGAGGGGAATGAGGGGCATTACATGATGTGGCACACATGATGTGGAAGGGGCACGGTGAGGGCAGTGTGGCATAGAGAAGACAAGTAGTGACTCCGTGGCATCTTGCTGTGCTGATGAAAGGTGACTGTAATGGGGAATGTGGTGGGGACTTGATAATGGGGGGAATCTAGTATCCACAATGTTGTTTATGTAATTGTACATTAATGATACAAAAAAATTAGAAAAACCTTGCTATTTAATGATAGTTTTATTTTCATAAATAATTATAATCTTATGATTATAATTTATTAATAAAATAAATCTAAAATGTAATGTACATTCTACATTCAAATTGTTTACCCAATATGAAATTTTATGCTGTATATTTAACCATTTTTCCTATTGATTCTTATTCAGATATAAAAGATGAGAAATTGTTACAGAAATTTGCCATAAACACTTTATTTTGATCATGTGTGATTTGGCCTAGTTAGGAGGAACTTCCTAGAAAAAGTAAAAAGGGTAATACTTTCTTCCTATATTTTTGGTTTGGTTTACTTTCCTACTTTGGGCATTTCTATTTCCTCATATGGTCTTCATTATTTTGTTTGTTGGTGCACTCTATTCTTGACTTTTTCCTGTTTGGTTTTTATATCAAACTTCAGAGTGTATTGTGATTAAAGCTGTTCTCTTACATGGCTTCATTTGAGATCATGAGCAGTTTACCCACCTTTCTGTACCTCAGTTGCCTCTCCTTTAAAATAAAAATAGTTTTTTTATTTTGTTCTGTTTTTTCCACATAGGTATTCTTAGGAATTAATTTTCTATTAAGAGGATTATTATGATAAAGATTAATTTTAACTACTATAAAGGCTTAAATAGTGACTTCATGTAGAGAGTGAATATCACTCAATATTAAATCAAAATTATCTAGCTTATGTTTCATTAAATATCTACTTTCTTGTGAATTTCAATGGTTAGAAATAGGTTCCAAAGAAAACTAGTATTTAAATTATAGTAAATTCAGAGTAAGTTGAGAAAAAGTCTATTTTTAAACAATCAGGATGTGTAGAACTCTTCAAATTATACTACAGGTGCTCTCATAATTTGCCTTTCACAGGGCTTCTCCTGGACAAGCATTTGCTGCTTTTTTTCTAACCTTCTATTCTGTAGAAGAAAATGAGAAACAAACAGAAGCAGTGAACCTGTCATTTAACTAGGAGAGATGGCCAGAGTGAAATGAAATATATAAGACTGAGAGTGTCTTCTCTATCCCCCGCTGTGGCAGTTTTGCCAGCGGGAATAACAAGTCAATTGTACCATCACCTTGCTGGAACCTTCTCTTCTACAAAAGTAAAACTTCTAAGACAGTGATGAAGAAAATAGAAAATATGTAAATGAGGGACTGCTGGAAACATAAGTCAGTAAATGTGCACTACCAAAATAATGATTTTGCAAATAACAACTAGCTTAGATAAAGTTTAAGTAGATTGTATTTGAGAAATACACATATTTTAATGACTGTTTATTATGAGTCCTAGAAGAACAGTGTTAGACAAAGTTGGGAGTGTCTCTCTCTTTCTCAATAAAATGATTTGTACCTATACCTGCAATGATAAAAGTAAGGAGTCAGTAAGCTTCAACTGGAGAAGGGAAATATCATTCCAAGTCCATATACAAGTCAGTGATATCGTACAGAGCCATTCTATTCAATATCATTTAAGATAGATATTTTAAATAGCTATTAAACGCCAAGCATATTTCTAAGCACTGAAAATACAGTGATGAGAAAGACAGACACTGTTTCTGACCATATAGGGATAAATTCTTGCTATTTAAATGAGCACTATCTTCCATAAAATAAATTAACAGACTGACTCAAATTAAAAATTTTCCATTTTAAATTGTACTGGTTTTAAGTTCTATAATATTTGATATGGTAAAACACTGCATGACATTTGTAAAAATAAACACAAAGCATGAATGACTGTTTAGTGATCTAGCCTATGAAGTAGAAAAGGGGGGAACCTCTCCAAAATATATTAGATTTAAATATGAATTTTGGAATTCCTTATTTCTGGAAATCTTTTAAAAAAATCAAATTGACAAAATGAGTTCCAGTGGAATGGATTCCCATTGTCTATATAGCTAAGAACATGTTGCAACAGAGAAAACAAGTAGTGACTCTATAGCAGTAACTGTAATGGGGTATGTGGTGGGGACTTAATAATGGGGGGAATCTAGTAAACACAATGTTGCTCATGTAAGTATATCTTAATGATACCAAAATAAAATAAGTAAGTTTAAAAAAGCACATGTTGCAAAAAATAAACAAATCTTGACATCACAATTGTGTAATTCAGTAAATATTAATTTGTCACCCATGCAATATCTATTGTAGAGTTGGTGACCCATCTTGATTTTGTAGTTATGTCCCTCTGTGTTTGTTTCTTTTTTTTTTATCTTGAGAGGTCTATAAAGTAAGATCATATAAGGTCATTGTAAGGATATAATCTTGACCCAAATTCAAGAAAAACTATTAAAATGTTACAAACAGGAGAGTATGTGTGACATGATCATATATCCATTTTGAAAAGACACTCTAAGCTTCCCTGTAAAAAATAGGTTATAAAAAGGCAAAGAGGACAGGATTAAAGATGGCGGCATGAGAGGTGAGACAGAGGCTTCCTCCTAAAACTGCATATAATATGAAAATATAACTAATACAACTACTCTTGAAAGAACAACAGGAAAGGGGACTGCAACAAACTGCATGCACCTGGAGACAAGAGCAGACCTCACAGAAAAGGGTAACATACTAAAGCTGTGGTCCTGCAGGATCCAAGCCCTTCCCCCACCCCAGCTCACTGGCAGGAGGAAGAGGAAAGAAGCAAGGAGGGAGTGGAGATCTGGGACTGTTGAATGCCTAACTCTGAAGATCTGCTGTAAGAGCACAAACCTACATTTCATAGGGCCTGCATGATACTCTTATAATTAGGGGCTTGGAAAGCTAAGACAGACAGAACTCCTGGAGAGACTAAGATTCCAGCTGCTTGTGGAAAGCAGGGATCCATATCCAACTGCTCTGGGATAAAAGCAAGGCAGACAGTCTGAGAGACTTCCTAACAAAGAAGCCCTTAGCAGGAGGGCTGCTAAAGGGGCAAGGATTGCACAGAGCATACTGCTCAGGAGAAAGGACAGGTAGACGAAATTGTTTGGGTGCACTCTGCCCAGAAGATTGGGAGCTTTCAAAATCTTCAGGTGCTCCAGCTCCCTGGCTACCTACACAGCTCCAAAAACCCCTTCCATGACAGGCAGACTACTGCACTTTCTGCTGTCCAGCCCCACCAGGCTTGCAAACTGGGAAATCCTGCTCTGGTGTTAGTCCTGCCAGAGGGAAGATCTGTCTATAGCAACTAAAAACACAAAGCACAGAGGCTTACTGTGTGCTTGGCCTACTGGTTCAGGCAGTGGAGACAGGCATAGCAGCCGGGAAGCAGGAAACAGTTCTTTCTTCCCCCCAGGCACCAATACCACTCCCCTGCAATCCCCAACATTGCTTCAGGGGCTGAGCAGCTCCAGAGAGTAGAGCTTCTGGGCACTGGAGGGCACCATACACAAATATGAAATGCCAAAGGAACCTGGTCCAGAGTAAAATTATGAATACAACTCCTGAGAAAGATTTAAATGATACTGACATCATGACTCTCCCCGAAAGGGAGTTCAAAATAATAATCATTAACATGCTCATGGAGGTACGGAAAGATATTCAAGAACTCAGGAATGAATTACAGTTGGAGATACAATTATTGAAGAGCACAATGGACGGTATTAAAAGCAGATTGGATACAGTGGAGGAGACAACAAATGAAATAGAAACTAGAGAAGAGGAGTACAAAGAAGCTGAGGCACAGAGGGAAAAAAGGATCTCTAAGAATGGAAGAATATTGAAAGAATTGTGTGACCAATCCAAATGGAACAATATTCACATTATAGGGGTACAAGAAGAAGAGAGAGGAAAAGGGAGAGAAAGTGTCTTTGAGGAAGTGATTGCTGAAAACTTCCCCAATTTGGGGAAGGAGATAGTCTCTCAGGCCACGGAGGTGTGCAGATCTCCCAACACAAGGGCCCCAAGGAAGACAACAAGACATATAGTGATTAAAATGGCAAAGATCAAGGATAAGGACAGACTATTAAAAGCAGCCCAAGAGAGAAATAAGATCACATACAAAGGAAAGCCAATCAGGCTTTCATCAGACTTCTCAATAGAAACCTTACAGGCCAGAAAGGAGTGGCATGACATATTTAATGCAATGAAGCAGAAGGGCCTTGAGCCAAGATTATTTTATCCAGCAAGATTATCATTTAAATTTGAAGGAGGGATTAAGCAATTCCCAGATAAGCAAAAGCTGAGAGAATTTACCTCCCACAAACTATCTCTACAGTGTATTTTGGAGGGACTGCTGTAGAAGGAAGTGGTCCTATGGTTTAATAGCTGTCACCAGAGGTAATAAAATCACAGTAAAGAAAGTAGAACAGCTAATTACTAAGAAAATGCAAAATTAAATTAAGTATCCCCAACGTCAATCAAGGGGTAGACAAACAGTACAGAATATGATACCTAATATATAAAGAATGGAGGAGGAAGAAAAAGGAGGAGAAAAAAAGAACCTTTAGATTGTGTTTGTAATAGCATATTAAGTGAGTTAAGGTAGATTCTTAGATAGTAAGGAAGTTAACCTTGAACCTTTGGTAACTGCAAATCTGAAGCCTGCAGTGCCCGTAAGTACATACCTATCCATAATCACCCTAAATGTAAATGGACTGAATGCACCAGTCAAAAGACATAGAGTCACTGAATGGATAAAAAACCAAGACCCATCTGTATGCGGCCTTCAAGAGACTCACTTTAAACCCAAAGACATACACAGATTACAAGTGAAGGGATGGAGAAAGATACTTCATGCAACTAATAGGGAGAAAAAAGCAGGAGTTGCAGTACTTATATCAGACAAAATGGACATCACAACAAAGAAAGTTACAAGAGACAAAGAATGACATTACATAATTATAAAAGGATAAATCCAACAAGAAGATATAACCATTATAAATATCTATGCACCCAACACAGGAGCTCCTACATATGTGAAACAAATACTAACAGAATTAAAGGGGGAAATAGAATGCAATGCATTCATTCTAGGAGATATCACCACACCACTGACTCTCAAGGACAGAACAACCAGACAAAAAGTAAGTAAGGAGACAGAGGCACTGAACAACACATTAGAATAGATGGACCTAACAGACATCTACAGAACTCTACACCCAAAAGCAGCAGAATACACACTTCTCAAGTGCATATGGAGCATTTTCAAAAATAGATCATATACTAGGCCACAGAAAGAGCCTTGGTAAATTCAAAAATATTGGAATTGTAGCAACCAGCTTCTCCCACCATAGAGGAATGAAACTGGAAATGAATTATGCAAAGAAAATGAAAAATACCACAAACACATTGAGGCTTAATAACATGCTCCTAAATAATCAATGGATCGATGATCAAATAAAAACAGAGATCAAGCAATATATGGAGACAAATGACAACAATAATTCAACACTGCAAAATCTGTGAGACACAGCGAAGGCTGTACTAAGTGGAAAGTATATTGCAATACAGACTTACCTCAGAAAAGAAGAACAATCCCATATAAGCAGTCTAAACTCACAATTAATGAAACTAGAAAAAGAAGAACAAATGAGACCCAAAGTCTGTAGAAAGAGAGACATAGTAATGATTAGAGCAAAAATAAATAAAATCGAGAAGAATAAAACAATATAAAGGAGCAACAAAAGCAAGGGCTGGTTCTTCAAGAAAATAAACGAAAAAGATAAACCCCTAGCCAGACTTATCAAGAAAAAAAGAGAGTCTCCTCACATAAACAGAATCAGAAATGAGAAAGGAAAAATCACTATGGACAGCACAGAAATACAAAGAACTATTAGAGAATACTATAAAAAATTATATGCTAAGAAACTGGATAACCTAGAAGAAATGGACAACTTTCTAGAAAAATACAACCTTCCAAGGCTGACCCAAAAAGAAACAGAAAATCTCAATAGACCAATACCAGCAACAAAATTGAACTGGTAATCAAAATCCTACCTAAGACAAAACTCCTGGACCCTGTACCAGATGGCTTCACCGCTGAATTTTATCAAACATTTAGTGAACATCTAATACCCATCCTCCTTAAAATTTTCCAAAGACTAGAATAAGAGGGAATACTTTCAAACTCATTCTATGAGGCCAGCATCACTCTAATACCAAAACCGGGCAAAGACACAACAGAAAAAGTAAACTACAGACCAATATCCCTGATGAACATAGACGCAAAAATACTCAACAAAACATTAGCAAACCGAATTCAAAAATACATCAGAAGGATCATCCATCATGATCAAGTAGGATTTATTCCAGGGATGCAAGGATGTTTCAACATTCGAAAATCCATCAGCAACATCCACCACATCAACAAAAAGAAGGACAAAATCCACATGATCATCTCTATAGATGCTGGATAAGCATTTGACAAAATTCAACATCGATTCTTGATAAATACTCTCAACAAAATGGGTATAGTAAGGAAGTACCTCGACATAATAAAGGTTATATATGACAAACACACAGCCAAAATTATACTTAACAGCGAGAAGCTGAAAGCCTTTCCTTTAAGATCGGGAACAAGACAAGGATGCCTACTCTCCCCACTTCTATTCAACATAATACTGGAGGTCCTAGCCATGGCAATCAGGCAACACAAAGAAATAAAAGGCACCCAGATTGGCAGGGAAGAAGTTAAACTGTCCCTGTTTGCAGATGACATGATATTGTACATAAAAAACCCTAAAGAATCTACTCCAAAACTACTGGATCTAATATCTGAATTCAACAAAGTTGCCAGATACAAAATTAAAGCACAGAAATCTATGGCATTCCTATACATTAACAGTGACCTAGCAGAGAGAGAAATCAGGAAAACAATTCCATTCAAAGTTGCATCAAAAAAAGAGTAAAATACCTAGGAGTAAACCTAACCAAAGAAGTAAGACCTATACTCAGAAACTACAAGACACTCATGAGAGAAATTAAAGAAGATACCAATAAATGGAAACACATCCCATGCTCATGGATAGGAAGAATTAATATTGTCAAAATAGCCATCCTGCCTAAAGCAATCTAGAGATTCAATGCAATTTCTATCAAAATACCAGCATCATTTTCAACCAACTAGAGAAAATCATTCTAAAATTCATATGGAACCACAAAAGACCCCAAATAGCCAAAGCAATCCTGAGAAGGAGGAATAAAGCTAGGGGGATTATGCTCCCCAACTTCAAGCTTTACTAGAAAGCCACAGTGCTTAAGACAATTTGGTACTGGCACAAAACAGACCCATAGACCAATGGAACAGACTAGAGAGCCCTGATATAAACCCAACCATATATGGTTAATTAATATATGACAAAGGAGCCATGGACATACAATGGGGAAATGACAGCCTCTTCAGCAGCTGGTGTTGGCAAAACTGGACAGTTATATGCAAGAGAATGAAACTGGATTATTGTTTAATCCCGTACACAAAAGTAAACTTGAAATGGATCAAGGACCTGAATGTTAGTCTTGAAACCATAAAACTCTTAGAAGACAACATAGGCAAAAATCTCCTGAATATAAGCATGAGCAACTTCTTCCTGAATGCATCCCTCAATCAAGGGAAACAAAAGCAAAAATGAACTCATGGGAATACATCAAACTAAAAAGTTTCTGTATGGCAAAGGACACCATCAACAGAACAAAAAGGTATCCTACAGTATGGTAGAATATATTTGTAAATGTCATATCTGACAAGGGGTTAACATCCAAAATATATAAAGAACTTACATGCCTCTACACTCAAAAAGCAAATAACCTGATTAAAAAATGGGCAGAGGATATGAAGAGACAGTTCTCCAAAGAAGAAATTCAGATGGCCAACAGACACATGAAAAGATGCTCCACATCACTAATCATTAGAGAAATGCAAATTAAAACCACAATGAGATATCACCTCACACCAGTAAGGATGGCCAGCATCCAAAAGACCAAGAACAACAAATGCTGACGAGGATGCGGAGACAGGGGAACCGTCCTACACTGCTGGTGGGAATGTAAGGTAGTTCAACCATTGTGGAAACTAAAAATACAAATACCATTTGACCCAGGAATCCCACTCCTTGGAATTTACCCAAAGAATACAACTTCCCAGATTCAAAAATATATGCACCCCTATGTTTATTGCAGCACTTTTTACAATAGCTAAAATGTGGAAACGACCTAAGTGTCCATCATTAGATGAATGGATAAAGAAGATGTGGCACATATACACAATGGGATACTATTCAGGCATAAGAAGGAAACAAATCCTGCCATTTGCAAGTACGTGGATGGAGCTGGAGGATATTATTCTCAGTGAAATAAGCCAGGCGGATTAAGACAAGTGCCACATGATTTCTGTCATTCGTGGAGTATAACAATGAAGCAAAACTGAAGGAACAAAATAGTAGCAGACTCAGAGACTCCAAGAAGGAACTAGTGGTTACCAAAGTGGAGGGGTGTGGGAGCGTGGGAGCAGAGGGTGGGAGAAGGGGATTGTGAGGTATTATGTTTAGTACACACTGTGTGGGGAATCACGGGGAAAACAGTGTAGCACAGAGAAGGCAAACAATGAATCTGTGGCATCTTACTACCCTGATGGACAGTGACTGCAGTGGGGTATGGGTGGGAACTTGATAATATGGGTAAATGTAGTAACCACATTGTTTTTTCATGGGAAAGCTTCATAAGAGTGTATATCAGTAATACCTTAATTTAAAAAAAGGCAAAGAGAAGAATTTTGGGACTGAAGTCATGATCTTTGTCATTCATAGGCTGAGAGTATGTCAAATGACATTTTTAAGGACTAGGCTTGAATGTGATTTAAGTAACTTTTGCCCAGTTCCCTTTTGTCAGCCCTTAGCTTCATGGCACCATCCTAACTTCCTAGGTGTTGGCGATACATAGTCTTGCTAAGGAAATAGAGCAATAAACACATAATATTGTTTCTGTCTCACAGTATTTCCAATAAGAATTTTGGATGCAAAGATTCCTGTCTTTATGATAACTATTTCTTTTGTTTTATTTATTCCCAGTCACTGCTTCAAACTTCTACAGTTTCTGAGAATACACTCTTTAATGAGAATCAGGAACCCCTCCTACTGCAATGTATGCAACCAATTGTTATCAAATGAACAAAGAATTTGGAAATGATAATTGCTGGCACAACTGGTTAATATGTTTTATTAATAGTAATGATTCCCCTCAGTCAGTTGTATGGATAGTAAAGAGGATTGACCTATGTCACAGTTTGCAGAATCATCAGTATACCTATAGGAAGGTTGAAATAAAGAGAACAGATAATATCACCTTGGGAGAAAGTATGTATTGTGAAAAGAATTGTAGAAGCCCGGGAAACATTGATTATTAAAGTAACTGGTAGAGAACTAGGAGGCAGTAGATAGATAGATAAGAAGTGGGTAGCTAGGTACAAGGGTAATCAGCAGAGTATTTCAGTAGAAGCCAAAAAGGCGAATTCTCAAAATAATTGAGTAAATAACAATGCTAAATTCACAGAGAGGCCCAATTAAAAAAAATACAAGTTAAGTATGTGTTCTATGGGAAGTCAATAGTGAACTTAGGAGAAGTGTTTCAGTAGAAAGTGTGAAGAGAGACAAGATTGCAGTCGATTAAGGGATGATTTGAGAGGTAAATAAGTAGAAACATTAAATGAAGACAATTTTCTGAGGTATTTGGAAAGGGAATAGGAAATAATTACTGTTAGGAAACGATGGTTGATTAAGAAAACTATACTCTGTCTTGCTATTTGTAGTTGGGAGTGTTGGCTTTATTTGTATTTCGGTTTTTAGCACAGTATCGGAGAGAGATTTATCAGCATAAGTGATTCCAGGTACAGACCTGGAAGATGGGGTCACACATCCAAGTAAATGGTTTAGCTATTTTGCCTGAGTTAGTCCTGTGATTCTTGATTCTAGTTATTTGTTAGAATCACCTAGGGGACTTAAAACAAAATACCCTACTATTGATCCCACTGTTTTCAATTAAATAAGAATCTTGGAGTTGGAGATAAATTATAGGTATGTTTAAGTGCTCTCCTATGTTGAAACAAAAGTGTAAGACTTTGGAAATCATACTCTGATCATTTTCAGTTTTTTGAATGGAGTAGCAGTGAAGTTTGCCTTCTGGGAGTGAAAAGCACCAAGTGGAGTGGGGCCTTAAGGAGGGTGACAAGGGTTAAAAAAGAGGTGTAAACAAGAATAGGGCTTTCATAAAATAGGAATAAGTATTTCTGAGTTGGTGGCTACTTTCTTTACTAAAACAATAATTCTCAAACTGCAGATTCCTTGGCTCTTCCCTGGACTTAATGAATCAATAATTCTGGGCCCAGAGTGTTTTAACAAGCCCTCTGGGTTATTTGAATTCATGCTATACTTTGAAATCTATTGGCCTATACAAATACTTAATGGCTGGATACTGCTCAGTTTCTCGATACCATCTGAGGGAATTTAGGAAGAGGAGGACCAGATCTGACCAGTCTTTTGTAGAGGCAGGGGACACCACACAATATATTTGCTGACTTGGGTGGAGAGTGTGTGCTTTTGAGGTATTTTTTATATTTTGTAATGTTTTTAATATATACAGAAAAGTCACAACATATATGTACAGCTTGATGAATTTTCACACACCGAATGTACCCTTGTCATCCAGATCAAGAACAGAATATGGCCATAAAGTCAGAAATCAAATATTCCCTCTTTGTCACTAGCTTCCCTGCTTAAACACCCTTCTGATTTCTTGCACCACAGATTATTCTTACCTATTTTCAAAGTTATAAAATGGAATATCTTACAATATATACTCTTCAATAGTGTTATTCTTTGTTATAGTCATCATTTTTTTTCATGTAGTGATAGTTTATCCATTTTCATTGATGGTTCACTATGTTTTATTCTGTAATATCTGATCTGTAAAGCCCATTGAGCAACTATTTTTATTTCTAATCATGTATTTTTCATCTCTTAAAGTTTCATTTGGTTATACTTTATATCTTCCCTTCTTTTCCTCATCATTTTGACTGGTTTTATTTTTTCTGTAAAGGGTGTTACAGTAAATATTTTAGACTTTTAATGGCACATCTGGTTTCTATCATATATTTATCTTTGATTCTGGTTTGTTTTTCATTCTTCATTTTTCTTTCTTTTTTTTTTTTTTTACAATCCTCTAAAATTATAAAAATCATTCTTAACTTTCAGGCAATACCAAAGCAGGTACAAGCCAGGTATAGTCTGTAGTTTGTCAACTCTTGCTTTAAATAGTAGAACAGAGTTAAAATGTCTGATAGAAAGTCCTTGTCTGCTAATCCCATCATCTTTTTTGTTCTGTTTCTATTGAATAGTGTTTCTTGTGATAATGGGTCCTATTTATTTGCTTCTTGTGGTGACTAATCAAGAATTTTACTGGGTGTTAAACATTGTGAATTTTAATTTATTGAGTTATCTGGATTTAGGTATCTTCCCTTAAAGAATGTTGGGCTTTCTTCTGCTACATAGTTAAGTTACATTTGGTTCAGCTTGTTATCTTTTGAAGTTTGTTTTTAAGTTTGTTAAGGCAGTTCTAGAGTGACTTTACTCTAGGGATAGTTTAGCTCCTCTACTGAAGCATATCTACTGAAGTTTCTACTGAATACTCTATTTAAAGAGGACTCTGTACCCTAGCTGGAGGAAGCTGAAAAATACCCAGTGTACTCTCTTGTAATCATTCAGCATGTAGATCTCTGGTCTCTCTTTGTCACACTTCATGGAATTCTACCCTTTGCATGCATTTGTTAGTATATAATACATGTCCAGGGGTCACTGTGCAGATTTTATGAGTTATTTTTCTACAGAAGTCCCTCTCCTCTGGAAATCTGTCTTACAATTTACAGGCACCTCATTCTCCCTGAACACTGTCTGCCCTGCTCAGTTGGAGCACCATGTTCTACATATAATCTCCTTCCCTAGTCTATGGTCCTGAATGTGCTTCTAGATAGAAAGCAAGGCAGTTATGCTCTTTTCCTTTGTTCTTCTCCTTTCTGTGATCACAGTTCTGTATGGTTCTCGTCCAGTGTTTGAAAAAAGTTGTATTTTTACTCAGTTTTTAATTTTTTTGAAGAAAATAACATTAATTCTCTCTCTGTTGCTCTGCCATGGCTCCTTCTTGGTTTAAAGATTTTTTTCTCTTAATCTTTAAATAATTAAAACTTTCATTGAATTAATTTGTTTTTCTTATTTGGAGATTCTGAGAAGTATTTTAAACTGAATGTGAAAAAAATAATGAACCAAACAATCCACATATTTATTAATTACTTTTCTAGATGCATTAACTTACTCTGTCATTTTCTATACATGTCTCTTAGGAAAGTAAGTATAAATTAAGGTGGGATATTTGCTCAAAAGCATATTTGAGTATTCAGCAATAAACTTCCAATGAAGAGGTGTCATTATACTTAGCTTTTCCCCCTTAACACGAGGTGTTCATCTGGATGGATGATGAATGTTATTCTTCAAGTTATTATAAATCTGTTTCTCAGATGAATTTAATTTAGTCTGCTTTAGAAAGTTTGATCCCCGTATGTATCTTAATTCTATTAAGAAATTGTTCCATTGAATAACCTTCTGTGAAACCTCCCCTTTGTGAATTGTTGAACAAAAGATGTTTCAGATGGTGCTGATCACACTGGCAAGCCTGGCGGCCTGAACAGAAGGATGCTGAAAGAATGAAAGTTCCATTATTGACAGGTTTTGTACCAACTCACTTTGACCAGAGATCAGGCAATGTCAGTTAGTAGAGAGAGCACAGTGCTGGATTAAGAGTCATGGCGTGTTTTAATACTTTCACTTGTTCTAACTGCTGTAAAATCAAATATTGGCTTACATAATATATTCTGCCATATGAGTCTATTTTTATAGAAAATTTGTCTTTTTAAAAAAATAATTATTATATTAATCCAGGCCAAATCACAAGAAAGAGGTTCTAGCATTCAGGTAGAGCCCCTAGCCAAAATGTTGCATATCTAATGTGTACTAAAAGAAAACTTTACCTGTTTCACAATTTTGTCAGGTACACATTCTATGATAGTCACTCTTGTAATAAAGAAATCAAACAGGATTACTGAACAAAGAACTTGATACAAGAACAGGCAAAAACATTGGTTTGAATGCCGGAAGATCTGAGTTCCTATCCTTGTTTTCAAGTGAAAGTCAGTCATACTTTTGGGTTGAAGTTATTTAGATGTGAATTAAGAATTTCCCTGGAATGAGCTATTCTATGAGTTGCTCTCCATATAATGTGTCTGGAGTTTGGGGTGACTTTTCTCCTCTGTGAATAGAGATTGAGGAACTTCAAGGAGACCATGCATGTAAATTGATATGTATGCCCTGGAGTTGAGCACATAGTATATTATTATTATTAAAATCATGGGTGAAATATTTAAATGGCTATTGCAAACCCAGATAACTGCATTTGGGAAGAAACTACAGTTCTACAGAAGATGAATAAATGGGACATATTTTCATTTAACCAAATACAGGATTTTTGTGAGGGAGTTCTGGCCTGGAATTGACTTAGATCCTGCCCAGGAAGCCCACCTGGAAGAATCAGGGGACATAGTTGGAAAGAAGATGAAGTATACACTCTGTACCAACAACATGAGGGAGAAATTTAAAACAGCCAGCTGGAGAGACACATTCATCTACAGCAAGGGAACTTGATTGGGCCACTCCTGAGGATCCCAAGAAAAGGCTCATGATCAAAACAACCACCTTAAATCATCTACCAATGCCCTTGGAAACCAGTAACAAATCACTACCATGCAAATGAGAGGATTCATGTCCCTGATTCCTGCTACTTCCAGCTTCCAAAGGAATCACAGAGAGCTCAGTGAGTAGGGGTGGAAACACAGACACCATAGGAGGGAAATCAGGGAAGAGGAACCTCACCTCTGCTACATCTGCCCCACCTCTGCTACATCTGCCCCAAGCCCAAGCTACAGAAAGCAAAGAACCTTAACCAAATGAAATCATTTGTGCATGTGTGTGTGTGTACCCAGGACTGGACATATTAATTAATGAATTGAGATTTTTTTTAAATAAAAAAGTGGAAGACTTTTTTCTTTGAATGTGAATTGAAATGGTATGTGTCTGCCTGAGATTTTATTTAGAGACAGAGAAATAAGTAGCTCACATAACTGGTTTGAATAGGTTGTGTACCAGTTACAGTACAAGCATATGATAGTGTAACACTTTATTTCCAAAGCAGCATTCCACCTTGGTGTTGGCACTGAGAAGACAAAGACTAGAAGTAATTGGAAATTGGGTACAGGATGCAACACGACATGTTTTCCAGAGGTTAAGGTTAATGTATTGAGGGAAAGCATTGTGTGTTCTGGCAAGATAATTGTAGCAATATTGCCTTGTACTCTAGACAAAACCACTAGTTCATTCTAATTACTCAACAAACTTAAAAAAGTGGAGAAGGCATGCCAAATAAATAGCTATCATTTACAATAACATGTAATGAAAGTTAAATATTTTTAAGAGTAATGTGTTTAACAGTCTATTAATTATGGAGCTAAGTAGCCAAAGAGTGGGGCAGAAATAAGCTAATGTTACTTGTAATTATTACTTTAGCAATAAAGTTGTCCCCAATACCAGAGCATTTTGCTATTCTTTGCCCATCTTAGAGTTAAAAAGGGTGCTGCCCATGTCTGTTTAGTAAGGTCATGGAGTAACAGCCAAAAAATAATTGGTTATTATAGAACCAGATTTTTCTTTAAACATTTAACTTCAAGTGAAGAAATTCCCTGAGTGGCTCAACACAACAACATAAATCTTGAGACTATGTTGAACAAGTAAACAAGTAGCCTGTTAACTTGACTGGCCTACACATTGGGTGTTATGACAAGACAAATTTTATAGCTTCAATTTCTTTAAAAATCAAGGAGCTTTATCTTATATTTTCACGCTAAACATAGTGAGCCATGTAATTCCTCTGTTAGTGCACACCATTGGCCAAAAGTAGACTCATGGAGAATCTATGATATCTATTTGAAAAACTGAGAACCATAGGTTCAAATGTGAAGTTGAGAGAAAATTTATTTATAATACTATATATGCATATATCATATAAATACTTAACAAAATACATTTACACTGAGTCACAGGGAATATATTACCAAAAATATATTATTACTATATTATTTTTCTGTACTTAATATTTCATGGATATGTGATTTTGTTTTAAATTGCATTTCCACAAACATTTTCCATAGCTTGTAAAACATGCCACTAATTAAAACTACAACATATTCTCTCTTAAATTTTTTATTTTGTACATACCTACATTAAAAAATAAAAAACAAAATTCAGGCTTACCATAATATGCATGAAGTGGTTGAAGATTTTCCCATCATAGACCTTAAGGTTTGTGTTTCCTTTGTTTTACTCGCTTCATCACCTAATCAATGTAAAGGAAATCTTGGTTCTGTTATCCTGAGTCTCATTGGAGTGTAGATAACTATTTACATTGCTATCTCAACCAATGGTTATAAAATTGCCACAGTATATTTTGCAGTAACATATGTGCCTAAAACTTTTTCATAGACTTATTTAATCTCTAGTTAGTATGATATGCACTTGGTATCACAACATTTGGACTGCTATTTTTATCCAAAAATGTTAAGTTGCTTTAATTGCATTTCTATTAATGACTTACAACCAAACATCTCATCCTTGTTTTAACAGCTGAAGATGCATGTGGAGGAACAATGAGAGGATCCAGTGGCATCATATCAAGCCCTGGTTTTCCTAATGAGTATCATAACAATGCTGATTGCACTTGGACCATTGTAGCAGAGCCTGGGGACACAATTTCACTCATATTTACTGATTTCCAAATGGAAGAAAAGTATGATTACTTAGAAATAGAAGGTTCTGAGCCCCCTACCATATGGTAAGTAGATAGTTTCTTTTAATCTAGCATTGTTGCCATTGACTGAGGTAAACTGGGGATCCAAGAACAGCTCTATGTGGACCTTTAAAGGTTGAGGTATTTAAAATAACTTACAAGGAAATTATAAGGGGAAATTATTAGAGCTGAGGGATATTTCTGAAGATTGGGATATTGTTATTAAATCAATTGTTACTTTGAAAAATGGAATTTTCCATCAGTATTTCTTTATCACTCAGTGAAAAGTAATATGACTTTACCAAAACTTGTATTAAGGAATAAAAGTTGTTCCTAATATAATCTGCATTGTGTTCCTTAGGATGCCAGGCCATACTTTGTGGTTTCTTTCAAATTAGTTAAATAGTTGTGGAAGTAATTTGCCTTTGTTTTTGTAGATAGATCTTTTATGTAGCTTGTTATCTGATAGAAAGAATTAAATTCTATAATGTGGGTGAGTTTGTTCTGTTTCTTTAGAGACTAAAGAGTTTTTAGAATGTGTTTTTAAGGTATAATATTTTTACAAAAGAACATGTTCATGCTATGTAAAAGTGTGAATGTGTCAATATCATTGAAGTGTAAAATAGATTATGAATCAGTAATTGAATGAAGAATGATGAGATTGCTTAAGTAAAGAAATGTGTAAACGCTAGGCTAGGAAGGGCCTTTGAGGCCAAGTAAAGGATGTGATCAGAACAGTGGGAATTTATTAGTGTTTTATCGAAAACAATTGCATGAATAGGTTTGGATTTTGAAATTATTATTATTACTGAAGTATAAATATTGATTTGAAGTGTGGCTCAATTAGCTGTAGGAAAATCACTTAAAAGACGATTGCTGAAAAATCATGGTAGCTCAGATTAGGATGGTATTGTCAAAGAAGTAGAATGAGTTGAGATATATTTAGGAGGTATAATGAAAAGGACTCTAATTGAGGAGTATGATAAGATACTGTTTACAACTAAAACATTTTCTAACTTGCAAAAATTGGTAAAGGCTGTGGAGATATTGAGTTGGAAAATGTTGAAGGGAAGTCAAGTTTAGAGTGGGAATGCTATGAATATTGAGATTTGTTTTAGATATATTTAGTTTGAAGTCTCTTTGAGATATGTTATTAAAGCCATCTAATAGACAGCTATAACTATATGATACAGAAGCTCTGAGGAGAAGTATAACTGATACCTAGTTGACATTGATGGTAACTGAACCAGTAGGCATCAGTAATGTTGGTTAAATAGAGACAGGATGGAATGAGAAGACAGGAGGGGACTAGGACTGAGCCTGAGTATCAATAACATATAAGGCCCAGGCTTATGAAGATGATTCAGCAAAGGAGCCTGAGGTAGTATATTCAGAGAGGCAGGAGAAAATCTTAAGGGAATAAGGTATAATACAGACAAGAGAAGTATGGAAAAGAAAAAGTTGACAACACTGTGGGTTGCTGCTGAAAATATACTAAGTAAATATATTTTTTAAATGTGTTAATAGTTGGCTGTACTTGAACAAAAGTACCAACTGTTTCTGTTATCTCAATGCATACCTTTAAAGATAAGACAAAAATAGCACACTCAACTATGTCCATTTTGTTTTTTGTTTGTTTTATATTTTCTTCTACCTTCTTCTATCTCTACCTTCAGGTCCCTAATATTCAGGGGAGTATATAACTTTTAACTATTCCCATGATAATTTCAAGCCTGGGTGCAATGAAACCTGCAGAATCCTGTTTTAGGATGCTAGAGAATTCAAAAACTGATGTTTTAGAAATTGCTACTTCTATATTGATACATCATATCTGAGTCTTATGAAGGTGAAATTTTTTATAATGCCATGAATTTTCCAATTATAATATCTGTTGATACACAAGTGATCCCATTAAAAAAGAAGTTTTTAAACTTGAAAAATATTTAACTAGTAGTTATAATGAAGGGAATTAGAAAGCAATGTTTTGTAGTACATTTTCTTTTTACCACTGAACTCTAGAAACTACATGAAACACATTTACTCTAGATATCATGATATCACCATTATGTTCAGAGTCACTTTCTCTTTTCAGATTAAACATTCTTGGGTAATGATTTGTATGTTTCTTATCTATCAACATCTATTTATATGTTTCTGGGTTCCTAGAACAAATGTAGCTTGTCTAATAATAGCATGGGATCCAAAAATTGCTCTTCTCTCCATTTTCTTCTGAAATGATACTGGGCTACTTTACCAATTCCCTCTTCCTTGGGAAGAAAACAGCAACTAGGAAAATCACTGTTTTACTGTCCTTTTAAACTAGTGTTACAGTAAATGTTTAGGTAGACTTGTCAAAATCCTGGTTATATAATATAACATGAATGAAGTAATTTGGCACTTTTCAAGAAAAAATTAGAGATGCCGAAACTATATTATATTTCTATAAGTGCCAATTTAAAGATACAGTGTCAATAAATTAATAATAATGTATATAGTCACTTAAATGTCATAAAAACATTCTTTTTAGTTGTATTAATTACACAACTGGTACATAAAATGTTCTGTAAATAATTAAAATAAAACTTTAAATCTATTCCTGGCTATGCAGTCCCTTAAAGTCCTTTAACATTCTTACATCTTTTTAAAAAAGGACGTGGTCATCAAAATGAGACATCTTATTTCAGGTGGTGTTACAATGAATTTTCTTATGAGTATATATTTGTCTGTATTTTCAGTTCATAATAGAATGTAAAAGACAAATGTGAATAGAGACAGTTTTTTTTTATTAAAGTTACAAATGGTTCCTTTGTCTTCAGATTCCTCATTGAGGGACTGGGAACTTGACAATGGCTACTGTACATTGTAATTTTGTTCCTGAATTTCAGACAGTGAGACAAAATTAAGTGTAGCCTGCTTTTGACTTTGGCAACATAGACTGAGCCAACCCTGTAATTGTGCTGCACAGAGAATTTTAAGAGTTAACCAATGCATGCTGTATATGCTGAATCATTAAGTTCTCAATTATTAACAGTCAGCACCAGTGTATATGTACATGAATATTTGCATATATTTCATATATTTAAGATATATATATATATTATGTAACTATTACCTATATATGTGTGTGTGTGTAAAAATAGTTCCACATTTAGCAATATTTGTTAAATGGTGTTATAATATGTACATCAGAATTGCTCAGGGTGTTTGTTCAAGTGCAGATTTCCCAGCTCGCATGCATACCTTCTGATTTACATTCCATAGGCATGGAATCAGGAAATTTGCAAGAAGGTGATTCCAGTGCATTGCTGTGGAAATTAAAGCAACAAGTTTGGTTTCATCGATATTATAAATATGTTTTATAACTGTCTTATGAGCATGCCACAAGAGTTGAAATATTTCTTACCACTCAAAAAGTTGACAGATTAATATGATATATCAAACTATCACTAACTATGTAAAACATACACCTATGCATTTGGTATAAGTTTATGTAATGAATAGCACAAACATTGTGAAAGTGGATCAACAAAATGTCTAATGAAACAAGATACATTAACCAGAGAAAACTGGCCATACTCTTTATTTTGAAAAAATAAATAGCACTGATAATAATCCTGTCAAACAGGTTCTCCTGTTTACTGCCTTATTTCTGACAATTATTAAACTAGAATATACAATGAAGTTATGGTTCTGCATATCACTGTTTATCCATAATGTTAATGTCACTTGATTAAATATCTATTGATTCTATAATTTTGAGCACTTTTTTTTATTGTGGCAAGAACATGTAACATGAGATCTACCCTCTTAATAAATTTTTAAGTGTATAATGCTGTATTGCTAACTATAGGAACAATGTTGTACAGCAGATCTCTAGAATTTATCCATTTTGCACAACTGAAACTTAAAACCCATTCAGTAGCAACTCCCCATTTCCCCATCCCCTTTCTCTGGCAAATTCTACCATTTCCTTGATGAATTTGACTGTTTTAAATACCTTATATAAGTGGAATCATATATCTGTCCTTCTGTGAATGGCTTATTTTACTTAACATAATGTCCTCAAGGTTCATCCATGTTGTCGAATCTGGCAGGATTTCCTTCTTTCTAAGGCTGAAAAATTTTCCTTTGTATGTATATACCAAATTTTCACTATCCATTTTTCTACTGTGGTTGCCCCTGTTCAGGCAAATAGGACTCATAAAGTGATAAGATATTAGAGCCTTTGAGAGAGATGAAACCTTCAGGCTCAGTATGTATTTTGAAAAATTCAAGATATGAGGCTTGAGACTTCCTAATACCTACTCCAATGTACTTTTTAAATTACCTCCTGTTATATGTTTTCAACTAGAGTTTTCTTATAAAAATGTACTGTACATCAGTAAAATATTTTAAAAACTGAAACTTTGACATATAAATATATTATGGATTAATGTTTTTAAATATAAGCTGAAGTTGCTGTTATAGATGGAGTTGATGCTTAAATATAATTTTGCTCCAAAGAGTTAGAAATTTTTCTAGATATCAGAGAATGTTTAATATGGTTGATCTACCATTTTAAGTGCTTTATATGTATATATTTTTTCTGCCTTCAAAAAACTCACTTGAGAGTGTAGGAAGAAATTTTTACTATGTATGTGAGTTTTGCTCATACATAAAAAATTACATAATAAATGAAACCAGAATTAGCACAAATATTAGGTGATTATTAAGAGAAACATTTTCAAAGGTTTCCAACCAGGTTGCTTACATTTAAGTGCAAAACATCTCTCATTTTTAAGGTACAAAAATACTAGTTGTTAGATGTATCTCACATCTTTTACATACAAATGTATGCATTATACACACACACAGATGCACACATACAACATATATATATATAATTTTCATGTATATATATATATATTATGTGTATAGTAGCTTTGACACATTAGATGTTTTCCTTGTAATACTGTGGAGAGGAAAAATCCTTTAGTGATGTTTTAATACCTTTAAGAACCAGACCTTAAAATTATTGTTATATCTTTATTAAATAAATTTCATTTCTAAAGAGGACCTATTTCTGTAGAAGTAAATGAATGCCTTCCCTGTTTTTAAATTTAAGAAACTCACTTGGCTAAATAAAATTCTTTAATTATGGAATGTACTAATCAAATGTATGTTTAAACTTTAAGGGGAAAAAGATCTGCTTGATTTTACTTTTTTTATCTTGTGTGATCTTTCATATAGACTATATAAAATTGTACAAATCTCTAAATCAAAGTTTTAATATAAGAAATACATGACTAATTTCATGCTCTTATTTAATCAATATAAATCATACACCATCTTGTTTAACAGTATCATCCATGAAGAAGTCCAGATATGCACTTTTCATAATTCTTTGCTCCTCTTATTTCTTCCTCCTTTAATAAAGGGCTCCCTCAGTATTAACTGGAGGCACTACATTTATAGAATCTAAACTCCAGTATTCTTGGTTACTCTGTTCATCTAGTTTTTAAAAAAATTCATCATAAACTCTAGTGCTCATCATATTCATTTTTCTGCAATTGACCTGTGATTTAAACCTTAGCTAGGAGGAAACACTACTCCATTTTGACAGGAGAAAAGTATGAAATGAAAGAACAGATGTATCTGCATTTAAGTTTGTAAGTGTAATAGATGAATGGATATCTGTTACATAGTAATGGAATATTGTTCAGCCATTAAAAGAGGAATCCTGTCATTTGTGACAACATGGATGGACCTAGAGGGTATTAAGTGAAATAAGCCAGGCAGAGAAAGACAAATACCATATGATTTCATTAATTTGTGGAATAAAAAACAAAAAAAACAAGATGAACAAAATAGCAGTAGATTCATAGACACTGAGAGGTGACTAGTGGTTACCATAGGGTTGGGGTGGGTAGATGGGGAGGGAGAGGGGAATAAAGAGGCACAAAAATTCTGAATCACAATTTTAAGTTGGCCGCAAGGTAGTATAACCGTTGATTCCCTATCATGTTCCTATGTTGACAGATAGAAACTGCACTAGTTGGGTTGAGGATTTAATAATATGGGTAACTGTTGAACCACTGTGTTGTATACTTTAAACTAATATAAAATTGCATATCAGTGATACTTCAATAAGAAAAAAAGGTAAGTGTAGTGACCTAACATTGAGATACATTCTGTTTTCTACCTGAGTAAAGAGGCAAGTTCATCTTCTGAAAATGAGGGGAGCTAAAAGGATATTTGAGGAGATTGGGATTATTTGAAATATCTTCTGTGGAGACTGGGAAACAAACAACTGGGGAAATTGGATTGCTGGGCAGTGTTTTGAATCCAGCTGGGATTTTACAGCATGAATTTGTAGTGGCAACAATAGATTAGCTTGCATATTTCCACAACACTACTAGCAACTCAGATGAAAGTATAAAAAGGCAGGCAGTTGCATTGCTGGTTTATGGGATGTTGGGACAATAGAGAAGGAGATTGAAGGTGTTTGTAGAGCATAGTCTGGAGAGTAAAAGATGTGATTTCCAATGTATCTTACCTCTTATAAGCACATTGGTTTATATCCATACATTTTATCCATAAGTTAGTATAAACCATTTATTCCTGAGAGCTTGCATAAAAGAAACAAATGCTCATGAGGACCTAAAAATCTTACAATATAGCGTAAGTTTTTAGTATATAAGTTATACTGGCATATATGTTTCTAATATACAGATATCTTAGTTTGAGTTTTTTTAATAAAATTTGAAATATGTCAAATATATTTATTTTAACAGAACATTTTTCTGAATGATTTCATTCTAGTTAAATAAAGTGAAATTATAATTCTTGATTTAACCATTGCTTTTAAAAGCCACCTTCTGTAACTCTCTTCATCCTCTATCATAAATAATTTTGATAAAACTGGTCTATGCCTAACGTGATTAATTCCCCTTATCCAGCAAGTAGTTTTATGTCCCTGAAAAACTCTTTTAGGCAAATTTTCATTGCAAAGGTGTTTTGATGTCATCGATTCCAAAATAAATAGCCAATTCATATAGAATTATTTACATGCAAATTAAAACATAAAAGTTAAACCTTAAAATATTTTGAACTCACTTCTGAGCAGAGGAAGACTTTATGTCACACTTCTCTGTAGTGCCTCTCTCTGTTTCAGTGACTCCCATCTTTTTCTCTGAACCCTCATTTTCTCTTACATACCTTCCTACATTAACCCACATTTTAAATACAGTCAACAGTCATAATGATTAGGAAAGGCAGGTAATTAATTTTTTTGTGTGTTTTGTTTCTTGAATTAAAGTGAAACAATGAGAGAATGAATCTTGCAAACTGATAAGGATTTTTAAAGAGAAATTAGATGACAGATTCTTGGGAGAAGCTGCAAAGTCAAATTACAAAGGGTATAATTAAGAAAAGCATGAAGACTTCAGCCATATTTGCACTCTACAACATAAAACAGAACAATTTTAATAACATTCAGCATCCATGTATTTGAATATAATGGGTATTTAAAATTAAATAGCCATTTATTTTCTCTCATGAAGATATGTTCATTTTTATATTCACCCATATATTTAGCTAGTTAATTTTATATTTGTTTTGCTTTATGGAAGATAACATGTCAGTGTTTGATATTTATTAATTTTATGACCTAGAGTATATACTTCATGTTTTTAGTCCAAAATTATTTTGGGGACATGAAAGAGACGAGCTTACCTCAGAATTTTTCTAGATGGACATTTGTCCTTCCGCTGAAGTGACTGGTTAAAAATCTCTTTTGGCATAGCAGGGATTGGCTGGGTGTAAGAAAAATATATATATATTGTTCCAGGAATACTATGACCAAAAATAAAATAAGAGCAGAGGAAGAAAAAGGGTCATATTTAGTGAGAATTAAGCATGTAGCTTAAAAGGCCAATAGGACGCCAAGAAATTCCATCCGGAAGTCGTGACTCGAGTTGTCAAGGAAAAGACATGCTAAATATTCAGTATTAATATACATGCTCTCCTGGGCTGAAATTTAATCCCTAATCCCAGTCTTGCAGGGAAATTGTAAGCACTTAAGGTCCATTGAATTCAGCCTGAAATATTTGCCCCAGTGGTTGAAGAGAAACTCACCTCCACTAACATGTGATTCCCAGCATGTGTTATTTATGGAATATCAAGGAAAATATAGATCAGTCTGTCTTTTAACCAAGTTGTAAGTTTTCAGAAAAAAGATTTTTCTCCCTTCAGTCATTGCCTCATGGTAGAAAATGTGTTGTGTTTTCTTCAGGAAATAATTGGTTTAAACTGTGGGTGTCTTAGAAATGGAAAAAAAATTAAAACCATGTGTATTAAATCTTTAATCATGAAGGATCTGTTAGAGGGAAAGGATTTTATAACCTGTTTTTTTAAGCAGTGTTTTCAATTGAACTAGAATTCATGAAGATATTCAAAACTTTACTGATTAAAATTCGAAATTCAGTTCTCAAAGAAAATTCATCTCATATTTCTAATTTGCTAAGGAAATAAAGTAGAATACAACTCAGGGAAAGACTAGACAATGCCGTATTTTGATTTTTCAAGACCTTTTTCATAGTGTCATTCTTAATGAGCATAAGTAAAACCATTACATTTATTAGAAATGCATTGCTGAAGCCCCAAATCATAAATTTTCATACATATATTCTTTGTATTAATACAATAAATTAGAAATACACAAACAAGAATATGCTTCCAATAATGTCTTTGGATTTAGCTTGCCTTTTTAATAATACCTATTTTTAATAAATTTTTCTTTTTCAAAATGTCTTTCTTCCACAAGTCAGTTTTGTCAGCAACTGTAACACTTGGAATGATACATTCCAAAACTTTCTGAATTTCACTTTTTGAAAGTATTCCCTAACTCTGTAGAGACTGGTTGAAGGAGTATGGATGGGGTATTACTAGGAATCATTTGAATACTGGTTAGATACTAAGAAGCTTTTCAGAATGAAAAAATGGATTTTGATAATCATAACAAAATTGAATCTATCTCATTAGAACACAGTAACATACGCCATATTCACATGAGATAGAATGTTAATTTAGGTATCCACCATGTTCTCCTCTTTACTTTTACTCTTCCTTCCCAGGCTCCCTTTATAACAGTATCCCTTCAAATATGCAGAATTAAGACGTTTGCGCATACTATTTCATCTTCCTGGAATGTTCTGTCCCTCCCTCACCATTTCCACCTAATCCCTATTCTCTCTTCTAATCACAGTCTAAAGACCACTTCCTGTGTTACATTTTACCTAAGTAAAGTAGGTAAAATCTTCCAGCTACATGTCCGCATTACCGTCTACATCTTTTAAGACTCGTTGGGCTCTTTGGTTACTTGTCCAACGCCTATATTCCCTGTATACCTTAAACTCTGTGAAGACAGATGCCATCCTTTTTAACTTAATAATCTTAAGGTCATTCAGAGAACATATGATATGCTCCATGCTTATTAAATAAGTGAATAAATGAAATAGTGACATTGTTTTTTTAGGTACCAGGAAAGTTGTGTCACATAATATGTTCTCTCCCTGAAAGTAGATGTTTTTGACAGATCATATTCTAATTAGAAGTTTCCTTGGTAAACAGAATCAGAACAGGAAAAGTGTTAACATCTTTAGGCTACAATAGCGAAATTTGGTTATTTCCAGAATGGCATACTTGTCATACGGCTAGGAATGAACAGCTACATAGGCTGGTGCATTGCTCCATTGGGTCGACTTATAATCCTGTGGGCTTTCCATCCCAGCACGATGTACACTGGACAAGTTAAAAGCTGCTTAAGATTTTGCTTTCAGCCCTGCCTCATTACGATTTTTTTATAGGTCCTATTAATTGAAGTTTGAATGTTCTTGAGTTCTTCATATACATATGCAGACACCATTACTTGCCTAGGAAAATTAATATACCAGAAGTCTTGACACATACTACATTCTAGAAAGAAAATCTGGTCTTTTTTTCTTTTAACAAACACATCAGACATTTTTCTGTGAAATAGCATTACACTGGTTAACAAAACATTCATGACATCTGCTCTCATAGAGTTTATAGTCTGTTCTCTTTTCCATATACCATATGGAATTAAAAGCTTCTGAATCAGTGTTAAAGATGCAGATATCCCTGGTTTAAGATGTGTGGAATAGTCCACTTGACCTTGTCTACCAAATCTTGATATTACTAATATTTTTCGTAATAGAACCATGCTGGTCTGATATAATAAATTATATTTAAGACATAACTCCAATACAAACATCCTGGTAAATTTTTTTCCATTTTTTTATTATGGTATTATTGATATCCACTCTTATGAAAGTTTCACATGAAAAAACAATATGGTTACTACATTTACCCATATTATCAAGTCCCCACCCATACCCCAATGCAGTCACTTACTTACCCCATCAGTGTAGTAAGATGCCACAGATTCATTGTTTGCCTTCTCTTTGCTACACTGTTTTCCTCGTGATCCCCCACACCATGTGTAGTAAACATAATCCCTCTCAATCCCCTTCTAGCACCCTCGCCACACACCCTCCCACAGCCCTCCCCTTTGGTAACCACTAGTTCCATCTAGGAGTCTCTGAGTCTGCTGCTATTTTGTTCCTTCAGTTTTGCTTTGTTGTTATACTCCACAAATGAGGGAAATCATTTGGCACTTGTCCTTCTCCACCTGGCTTATTTCACTGAGCATAATATCCTCCAGCTCCATCCATGTTGTTGCAAATGGTAGGATTTGTTTCCTTCTTATGGCTGAATAATATTCCATTGTGAATATGTACCACCTCTTCTTTATCCATTCATCTACTGATGGACACTTAGGTGGCTTCCATATCTTGGCTATTGTAAAAAGTGCTGCAATAGACACAGGGGTGCATATATCTTTTTTAATTTGAGAAGTTGTATTCTTTGGGTAAATTCCAAGGAGTGGGATTCCTGGGTCAAATTGTATTTGTATTTTTAGTTTTTTGAGGAACCTCCATATTGCTTCCTACAATGGTTGAACTACCTTACATTCCCACCAGCAGTGTAGGAGAGTTCCCCTTTCCCTGCATCCTCGTCAGCATTTGTTGTTCTTAGTCTTTTGGATGGTGGCCATCCTTACTGGTGTGAGGTGATATCTCATTGTGGTTTTAATTTGCATTTCCCTGATAATTAGTGATGTGGAGCATCTTTTCATGTGTCTGTTGGCCATCTTCTTTGGAGAACTGTCTCTTCATATCCTCTGCCCATTTTTTAATTGGGTTATTTGCTTTTTAGGTGTTAAGGCGTGTAAGTTCTTTATATATTTTGGATGATAACACCTTGTCAGATATGTTATTTACAAATATATTCTCCCATACTGTAGGATGCCTTTTTGTTAAGTTGATGGAGTCCTTTGCTGTACAGAAAACTTTTAGTTTGATGAAGTCCCATGAGTTCATTTTTGCTTTTGTTTCCCTTGCTCAAGGAGATGCATTCAGGAAGAAGTTGCTCATGCTTATATTTAAGAGATTTTTGCCTATGTTGTCTTCTAAGAGTTTTATGGTTTCATGACTTACATTCAGGTCCTTGATCCATTTTGAGTTTACTTTTGTGTATTTGGTTAAACAATAATCCAGTTTCATTCTCTTGCATGTAGCTGTCCAGTTTTGCCAACAACAGATGTTGAAGAGGCTGTCATTTCCCCATTGTAGGTCCATGGCTCCTTTATCATATATTAATTGACCATATATGGTTGGGTTTATATCAGGGCTCTCTAGTCTGTTCCATTGGTCTATGGGTCTGTTCTTGTGCCAGTACCAAATTGTCTTGAATACTGTGGCTTTGTAGTAGAGCTTGAAGTTGTCCCCAATTCTTCCTTCTCAGGATTGCTTTCACTATTCGGGGTCTTTTGTGGTTCCATATGAATTTTAGAACTATTTTCTCTAGTTCATTGGAGAATGCTGTTGGTATTTTGATAGGAATTGCATTGAATCCCTAGATTGCTTTAGGCAGGATGACCATTTTGACAATATTAATTCTTCCTATCCATGAGCACGGGATGTGTTTCCATTTATTGGCATCTTCTTTAATTTCCTTCATGAGTGTCTTGTAGCTTTCAGAGTTTAAGTCTTTCACTTCCTTGGTTAGGTTTATTTCTAGGTATTTTATTCTTCTTGATGCAACTTTGAATGGAATTGTTTTCCTGATTTCTCTCTCTGCTAGTTCATTTTTAATATATAGGAATGCCACAGATTTGTGCATATTAATTTTGTATCTTCCAACTTTGCTGAATTCAATATTAGATCTAATAATTTTGAAGTGGATTCTTTAGGCTTTTTTATGTATAATATCATGTCATCTGCAAACAGGGACAGTTAAACTTCTTTCTTGCCAATCTGGATGCCTTTTATTTCTTTGTGTTGTCTGATTGCCATGGCTTGGACCACCAGTACTATGTTGAACACAAGGGTGGACAGCTGGCATCCTTGTCTTGTTCCCAATCTTAAAGGAAAAGCTTTCAGCTTCTCGCTGTTAAGTATAATGTTGGCTGTGGGTTTGTCATATGTGGCCTTTATTATGTTGAGGTACTTGCCCTCTATACCCATTTTGTTGAGAATTTTTATTATGAATGGATGTTGAATTTTATCAAATGCCTTTTCTGCATCTATGGAGATGATCATGTGGTTTTTGCCCTTCTTTTTTTTAATGTGGTGTATGATGTTGATGGATTTTCGAATGTTGAATCATCCTTGCATCCCTGGAATAAGTCCTACTTGATCATGATGGATGATCCTTTTGATGTAGTTTTGAATTCGTTTTGCTAATATTTTGTTGAGTATTTTTGCATCTATTTTCATCAGGGATATTGGTCTGTAGTTTTTTTTTTTGTGGTGTCTTTGCCCAGTTTTGCTATTAGACTGATGCTGGCCTCACAGAATGCGTTTGGAAGTATTCCCTCTTCTTCTACTCCTTGGAAAACTTTAAAGAGGATGGTATTAGGTCTTCACTAAATGTTTGAAAAAATTCAGCGGTGAAGCCATCTGGTTCAGGCGTTTTGTTCTTAGGTAGGTTTTTGATTACTAGTTTAATTTCATTCCTGGTAATTGGTCTGTTGAGATTTTCTGTTTCTTTCTGGGTCAGCCTTGGAAGGTTGTATTTTTCTAGAAAGTTGTCCATTTATTCTAGGTTATCCAGTTTGTTACCATATAATTTTTCATAGTATTCTCTCATAGTTTACATATTTCTGTGCTGTCCATAGTGATCTTTTCTTTCTCATTTCTGATTCTGTTTATGTGAATAGACTCTTTTTTTTCTTGATAAGTCTGGCTAGGGGTTTATCTTTTTTGTTTATTTTCTTGAAGAACCAGCTCTTGCCTTCATTGATCCTTTCTATTGTTTTATTCTTCTCAATTTTATTTATTTCTTCTCTAATCTTTATTATGTCCCTCCTTCTATTGACTTTGGGTCTCATTTGTTCTTCTTTTTCTAGTGTCGTTAATTGTGAGTTTAGACTGCTCATTGGGATTGTTCTTCTTTCCTGAGGTAGGCCTGTATTGCAGTATACTTGCCTCTTTGCACAGCCTTCACTGCATCCCACAGATTTTTCAGTATTGAGTTTTTGTTTTCATTTGTCTCCATATATTGCTTGATCTCTGTTTTTATTTGGTCACTAATCCATTGGTTATTTAGGAGCATGTTGTGAAGCGTCCTTGTGTTTGCGGGATTTTTCATTTTCTTAGCATAATTCATTTCTAGTTTCATACCTTTCTGATCTGAGAAACTGGTTGGTACAATTTCTATCTTTTTGAATTTACCAAGGCTATTTTTGTGGCCTAGTATATGATCTATTCTTGAAAATGTTCCATGTGCACTTGAGAAGAATGTGTATTCTGCTGCTTTTGGATGTAGAGTTCTGTAGATGTCTGTTAGGTCCATCTGTTCTAATGTGCTGTTTAGTGCCTCTGTCTCCTTACTTATTTTCTGTCTGGTTGATCTGTCCTTCAGAGTGAGTGGTGTGATGAAGTCTCCTAGAATGAATGCATTGCATTCTATTTCCCCCTTTAATTCTGTTAGTATTTATTACACATATGTTGGTGCTCCTGTTTTGAGCACATGGATATTTATAATGGTTATATCTTCTTGTTGGATTGACCCTTTTATCATTATGTAATTGCATTCTTTGTCTCTTGTGACTTTGTTTTGAAGTCTGTTTTGTCTGATACAAGTACTGCAACTCCTGCTTTTTTCTCCCTATTAGTTGCATGAAATGTCTTTTTCCATCCCTTCACTTTTAGTCTGTGTATGTCTTTTTTTAAAAGTGCATCTCTTGTAGGCAGTATATATATGGGTCTTGTTTTTTTATCTATCCAGTGAGTCTGTGTCTTTTAATTGGTACATTCAGTCCATTACATTTAGGGTGATTATGTATAGCTATCTACTTATTGGCATTGCAGGCTTTAGATTCGTGGTTACCAAAGGTTCAAGGTTAACTTCCTTACTATCTAAGAGTCTAACTTAACTCACTTCATATGCTATTACAAACACAATCTGAAGGTTTTTTTTAACATTCTTGTAAATTTGAATCTTTTTTTCTGATACATAATGCTTTATACTTATGCTGTTACCTTCTTGTCCTACATTTAATATTCCACACACACAGAGTGTTGTGGTTTTACGGCATTATTCTATTATCTTTTGTTATGTATTAGTACACAGATTCATCATGCTAAATAAACTGTAATGGAAAGTTGTGAGTTTAAGTCATTATCCAGCAAGTAGCTATTAACAGTGTCGTAAAAAGAGAGAAAAGAGTAAACAACCTAGTTTTGTATTTTGTATCATATGCTTGGAGAAATGGTGTAGAAGTCTCAAATATAAGGTATAGTGTCGATGTATTTAAGAGATGGAAAAGAGAGAAACATTCAGATTATGGTTGTCAGGGATAATTCTGCAGAAATTTCAACTGGGTGTTGAAGGATAGTAGCCTTTTGACCAGTTCCCTTAAGTCCCTGTCCATGCTTTTTGCATTATACCAACTGCCACTTTTATTCCCATGTTTAGTGGGTAGAATTGTGTTTCTCTGAGAAATATGTTCAGGTTCTAGCCCTTATGCCTGTGTATATAACCATATATGGAAAAAGGATCTTCGCAGACTTATTCAAGTCAAGATACGGTCAGTTTAGATTAGTCTTGGCCCCAATCCATTGACTGTTGTCCATATAAGAGCAAAATTTAGACATAGAGACACAGAAGAAGAACCTGCAGTGATGAGTCAGAGAATGGAATGATGCATCCACAAGATAAGGAATGACAAGGATTGCTGTTAGTCATCCCAAACTAGGAAGAGGCAAGGAAGGCTTCTTCACTAGAGCCTTTAGACAGCACATAGCCCTGCTGATACATGATTTTGAATTCTAGTATTCAGAACTGTGAGACAGCAAAATTTCACTGTTTTTAATACACCTAGTTTGTGGTACTTTGTTAGCAGTTCCTAACATTCCTAGGAAATGAATAAACTAACAGTGGTTTTCAGTGATTTTTTTGATTTTCAGAGCACATTTAAAGGTATGACTAGGCTCTTTCATATAGTGTATGAACGTGTTCTGTAGTATCTGTCAGTCATATTTGGTTAGGTTGAAGTTATATCTAGGGAAATGGATCTTCTATAAACTTAATGAAGAGCACATTTCCTTGGCAGTTCCTTTGTATGACAAAAATATTCATGGTAGTAGATACAGACATTTTGCCTATAAAATTGGTGAGTTATATGGATTTCCATTGTATTTCACACATATCTGACTAGAAATCACATAGCATTAAGAAGCCTTTGTCTTTTCTGTTAGATAGCAAGCTCTTCAAAGACAAAATATTTCATTCACATGTGCATTGTTTGTGCCTAGCAATAGTGCTCAGTGCATGGTAGGTGCACAATGAATATTTGAAAATTGAAATAATAATAGTATTCACACCTTTGGATAGCCATGCCCACTCCAGGTGGAGTTTATTTTATTGTACTTTTCAAATAATAGAAAGCTTCAAAAGTTCTTCGACATTACTGAATTAAGGAAGACAGATATATTTGAATTAAGCATTCTGTCATGAGGTACTAATTTAGATTTTTGTGTACAGTTGAGTTTGACAAAGTATTTTCTTTTATTTAAGAAGTATTGAAGACCATCTATTTGACAAACATCACTCAGTGTACGTGCCAGAGACCATGTTGAAAGCAAAATAAAGAGAACCAATTAGGACCCTGCTCTTGCCCGCAGGAGAGAGAAGAGTGACAGTCCTGTAAAATGAGGCAGAGAGTGCTATGCAAGCCCAGAAAAAGTGTATTTTGAATTTGTTGAAACACTGAGTCAGTTTATTATAAAGTTAAAACACTTTAAAATCTTATCTGTATAAATTGGAAGATAACTACTCCAGGTTTCGTTGCAACAGTGCACTTAAACAAATGTATCTTTTCGCAAGTCATCTAGAAGTCAAGAGTATTATAACAGAGAACTGAAGCTGAGATTTAGTGACTCCCAAAGAACTCCAAAAATAATACTAAATGGAGAAGCACCTCTAAATTTGTACTTCAACAGTCAAAGATTTGGAGTATGTCCTTTGTGCAGCTTTTTAGCTATGTGACCTCTGTATGATTTGCCTTCATCTAAATTTGTACAAAAGATTGGAGGTACAGTTCTAACCCTCAAAGAATCTTCATTTTTCTCTAGCTAGTATATCAAATCCTTTAAACTTAGCAGGTTACCACAAATGCAATCTTTGTCTGAATTTAAATTTTGGCAGCTCATATTTATAATACTCTTTCTACCTAAAAAGAAGAAAAAAGAAATTGGCTGAATGAAAGAAAAATCCAAGTTTGGTACTAGTTTGTCATCTCACTGTTGTGAGCAAGTTCACTTGGGAATAAGATTGTGGTAGAAATATAAATGCAAGTTTTATATTAATACAAGAATTTTTAATTTGCTAATATTAAAATTAAGAATATATTTGCCAAACTACCTTTTTATCTAGTATGTATTTTGAGAAATTCCAAATTATTTTTATCATCTCAATCATTTGTTTAACTTTAATATTCAGTTTGAAGGATAGTTTAGGATAATTAAAATAATAAATATTTGAGAAAAAGATGAATAACAGCAAATTCAAATATATATATATTTTTTTGCACCAGGTTTGCCAAAAAATTGCAGTAATCCTTTCCTGTAGTAGCATTTCCATTAAGCTAAAATATGTACCACCTGTGAAACAAAAGATGTTCTCACAGAGTTTGCTTTAATTTTCTTCGATGTGTCACAGAGTAGCAGGTGCAGATTAGTGTCCCAGCCTTCCTTGTGTCCTTTGCTCCAAGAGCCCTGGCTTGGTTTCCTACATGTAATGGTCCAGTCTAAAGGTATTCTGTGAACACTTCTCTCTGTGACATTTACAGGTAGATGATATTGGACTCTGTCCAGCTTTATTCTTTGAATAGAGTAAGAAAATGAAGCATTGCTTTTAGCTAACTCATGGTATTTTCAAACTAGTTTTCCCAGAGAAACAAAACAATTTAAAATAAAATATGGACTTTATAATGAATATTTCCACCTTCATTAAAATTCGACATAGGCATCCAAAAATTAACTGCAACTGAAGTTATTAAACCCCTCAAATTTATACAAAAGCAAAATGACTAGGGTAAGGCTAAAAGATGTCATGATACAATTTAAGTTTTATGTTTAAGTTATTTTAAAGGTAGGCTGAACTTTAAGCTTATGTTGTTTTTTTCAATATAAGAGTATTTTAGGGAAAAGAACATATCATATTTAATTTTAAGTTACTTGAACAACAGAATCTGTATACCAGACAATGGATGTGTGAAAGAATTGACAATATTGGAGGATAGTTAACCTTTGTATTTGATCTCTAATTTGTCTTAATGGGATCTGTGTGGCCTAGGGAGTGGAAAGAGTAATTTCCTGTTTCCCAGAACCACCAACTAGAGCTGTGCAGGTTATATTGTATACATCTCCAGAAGACTCCAGTCACACTATAGTTTATGGAAATGGCACCCCTGAGTTTTGTACAGTGCACAGCCTATGTGACTGTATATGCATCCTGCTCCCACACTGAATGTAGTTTGTTATTTCAGCCCTGCCGTTGCCAGAATGGCCTTTGCCTACCTAGTCTGTACCCATGTGAATAGAAAGCTTTTAACTCATTAACTTTTTATGGGTAAAGGAATATCTCTCCTAACTTCACACTCTCCCCTTTATTTTAGTTCCACATTTTACTTAAAATTTCACTCTACAAGCTCCAGTTAGGCACCTCAGAAACCAAAGACATGATCTTGTGCTGGAGACATGCATTCTCACTCGCCTCTCCCATGTCAAAAATGCTGTAGTTCTCAAATTCTGATTTAAATATTAGTCATTTCTGACATCTGTTACATCCAAATAATTAAGTCATCAAGCAGTTGATGCACTTTGCTATTTCTTTAATATCACTTCCTTTCTTTGCATTCTCAGTGACTTTACACCAGCCTCTCTTCACCTCTAACATTTGCTATGTATGGAGGTCTTTTCTAACTAGTCTTTCTTTTTTTATTGGAATAAAGTTGATATACAATATTGTTTTTATATGTACAAGATAGTGACTTGGCAGTTATATACATTACTAGATGCTTGCCGTGGTAAGTGTAATTACCCTCTATTATCATACCAAGATATAATATTGTTGGTTATATTCTCCACGTTGTACTACCATTCCTCTAATTTATTTTCTACTTTGCATTTTGTACCTCTCTATCCCCTTTACCTTCCTTCCTCATCTATCCCCCCTAACTCCCTTAACTAGTATTTCAAATCTACTCTTTGAATACCTTCTTGTCATTAATGTTAGATTAATTCACATTTTGCACATATTAACTAAGATCCTTGGCTACCTATTGCTTTCAGAATTAATTCCAAACTCTTTAAGTTGACATGCAAAAGCCTACGTAACCTGGACCTCTTTGTACTTCTCAGATTTTAATTAATATAAGATCATTTGATTAACAGCACAACAGTCATTGTCTTTAAATATGCTGTGTAAATCAACTCATTTCATTTTTCACAGTCTCTAATATAATGCTTTTGCTATAAAAGTTTTATTGCTTATGAGTCTTTTTTGCACTTAGTCCTCTATTTGAAGGTTTTTAAAAATATTTTACCTTTTTTGGGGGAGGGAAATTGCAGATTCACATTTAGTCATAGAAACAATGTAGAGATCATGTGTGCATTTCACCCAATTCCCTTGTGGTAACTTCCTGCCTAACTATATAATGTGGGATCACAATCAGGAAATTCATTTTAATAGAACCCATCAAACTTATTCATATTTTATCAGTTTCACATGCTTGTGTTTGTGTGTATGCATACATGTATGTGTTTGTGTATATTTTGTTCTTTGTAATTGTATCATATGTATAAGCTCATGTGGCTACCACTATAGTCAGAACACAAAAGAATTTCATTGAAACGATCCATCACACTAGCCTTTTATAGCTCTGGCCACATTTTTCCCTTTCCTTTCACTAATACCTAGTAGCTGTCTCCATCTATACAACCTTGTCACTTCAAAAATACTGTAACAGTTTTTCAAATCATCTTTTGATAAATAATATGACTATTTATTACATGGTTAAATTTTTGGCATCTTTGTACTTCTGGTGGCATTATAGTTGTAAATTGTCTACCTAGACTTTCCCATAGAATACAACATTGGCCACATTATTACAACCATAATTTATATTTCTGTTACTGTCCTTTCATCTTGAATCCATTATGCATACCCTTGTAACTGAGGATATGTTTTTATGAGGTGGTTTGCTCAAATTTTATTTATAAATATAACATTAAAAAAGACCATTAAAATATTTTTAAGAATAAAAAGCATTTTATATAGCATGTGCTAGTTCTACCACTAAATTGTTGGATAAGCTTAAGCATAAGAATTACTCTTTGTGGGTTTTACATTTATCACAATTTTCCTTATACTTTTGGAAATTTAATCAAAAGAAGATTTTGATTTTATTGTAAAACTGCCTCCAACTGACAAACTTTTTTAGTATTGCTCTTCTGGGTATTATTACATTGACCTCTAGCTTTAGTTTATTATTTAAATTAATTCAAACTATAAACTATAAAGATTTAGACCTTTTTATAGTAGGTTTTTGAATTTGCCCTTAAGAGTGGCAGCAAAGGATATATTATGGACAACTTCGATGAATAGGCATCGATTTCAAAAGGTTAATTGTGTTTATGAGAATTCTTAATCTAGATATCTCCATAAATAACTTGCTATGCCTGAATTTATACTGAATTCTAGTTGAATAAGTGTTTATTTCCATGTTCTTATTTCTTTATATAAATAAGGCTGTCCATGAGTTTGCAATTCACTTTATAAAGTAACATTTTCTTTCCTTTCTGTTGTGTTTTCCTTAAACTCCTTTAAGTTTCAGAGGTGGTTTCTAGTGAGAATGTTCAATGGGAATTCAATATTTGTGGAGAACAGAAGAAGTTGTGACTGCTTGACTCAGTTTTTAGTATCTACTATTGTCCCTTATCAAGTCATCTGAGATTAAATAGCAGAATTTATAAAAGTATTCAGCTATTTATGTTACCAGTAAAAAATGTTGACTTTTGCCAGCAGCTAATACATTGTATTCATCTTTTCTAGTCATATTATCATTTCTAACAATGGCATACTCTGCAAATTTTTTTTTATCTATTATTTGTTTTCATGGGAAGGGTCAATAGCAGTACATATCAGTCTCAACTCTCTTAATGATATTAGAGCCACTTAAATAGGTTGAGATTGATAGGTTATCCTGAATACTGTAAGCATATTTCATCACTGTCATCTTCAATAAGACTCCTCCAGTCAATCCTTTGTTGATGAGAAATGAATTAGTCAAGATTATTAGTCCTATTAGGGCTGGTACTATTGACTGCATATGTATATTGAAGCTATTTCATGGTAATCAAACATGAAATGTTTAACAGTTAGGATGGTCATATGAGATCATTTCAGATGTTTAAAATATTGAAATGCAGGAGGAATTATATTTAGCCTATTTGAATAGATCAAAAAAAAAACTAAGGCTAAAAGTTATAAAGGTAGAGAATTTGGTTCAAGATAAATAGACATTTAAAATAATTAATGTTTTTCTTCCAAGATAAAGTATTCATTGTAGGTATTAAGATCATTTCTTTGAAAAGACTTATACAGAAGTAGGCAATTGATTATTGGCAATAAGGGATTCATGAAGTCAGTAGTGATTATACTAGATGATTATTAAAATACCTTTTTAATGGCTGGCTACTGTTTTCATTGACAATCTCATCAGTACTTACCAAGTGTTATTAACATTAAATGTTATATTCATCAAATAAAATTTCATCTAGCCTGAATTTTATTTAGAGACAGTACTTGCTATAACATCATTCATTTAGCCATGTATTAATAATATCAGCCATAAAATGTCATTATCAAAAGCAAAATTATAAAAAATAAGATGCAGTAACTGTTTGAAAATAGTTTTTAACATAGTATATGAACTTTTTAAACATTACATTAAACAATATTTAATTTTCATTCCCCCATAACTGTAAATTATAAAATCATTATGTTTTCATATATTAAGACATAATCTGGAGACTATCGTTCATGCACTTGGAACAGACTTTTCTGGAGAGTTTAGAAATTTTTAATGGCTTTCTTTTCTGATTAACTTTCTGACTTAAGAAACACAGTTGTGCAATATTTTTCATGGAAAATAGAGAAATTCCATGCTCATAAAACAAAGCAAATAGAGCTACAAAGAGTGTCTCAAAAGTAGTAAACACATGGCTTTAGCCTCCTTATCTCTATGGACTACCAAATATTCTATCTATAGAATGTAAGATTATATGATACATAATTCCATTTATTAAGCCTCTGATTGGAGCAGGCAAAAATTTTACATTCTAATTTTCTAGTTATCTAGGTTTCTGCAAATGACATACTATTAAAAACCTGGTGGAGAGGTCTGCCTTAAGGTTATACTTCCCATAGCTCTTGATAATATTCAGTTTCCAAATTGAAATAACTTAATTACATTCTCCAAGGATCCATTTTCAGAGTAGGTGCAGCTGTTGCATTTTCTTTTTTAGGAAGACAATTATAATTACAGGCAACTTGCTTAAGAGATGGAATTAAAAATGCATTACGATTTTAGAGAAACAGTAAGATTAAAAGTTGGTTCATGTAGAAAAAGAGGTTGGTGTTGATAAACCAATAAAAAATTTGTGTGCATGTGCACACACACTTGCACTTCAAGTCACATGGAGAGAGCACATGTAAAATAATCTACCAATAAATTAATTTTTTAAGAGAGAGTCATCTCGTGATTACTACATAGTAGGCAGTATACAGGATATACAGTCAAAAACAGGCATATTTAGCAAGAAGGTCACAATATGGCAAGGAAAACATTTATAAACAATTCCATGAGAGTACTTACAGATATGTGTAAAGCATATATCTGAGCAATATAGGAGGAAGACATTGGCTCAAGGATTTAAGGGAAATATCACAGAGGGAGTAGTTCAACAAGGTCTTAAACCAAGGTCTGTAATTAATCAGAATGACAAGACTGGGTGCCTTAGGAAGTAAAATTAGGTGACATTCTCTAGGGAGAGCACTGTCAAGAAGTGTGAAGGGTCAAAAATTGTATCCTACTTGTCAGCTAACAACTTTGCCTGCCACATTTTCAAATATTCAGGAGAATACACAAGACACCTAGGTCAGATCCAAAGGACTTTATTAATCATGACACAGCAATAGGGGGAACTTCAGCTTTGAGTCAGTTTCCCTTATCACATTGCCCACAGAATGACATGAAGAGGACCAAGTGACAGCTGCATGTGCACTGAGTCCCAGTAGAGAGAATCCCTGAGATGAAGAAACCGGAATGTTTTATACTGAACAGTAATAATTATCTGTCCATCCATCCAGAGTAAGGCACTGTCTTTATGTTTCAAGGTTCTGAGGAAAACTACCCTTTGCTCCAGAGAAAGAAACTGGCTGTGTATTCCAAGGGTTTTTATGATAAAAAGAAATCCTTGGAAAAGATAGTATAGAAGGAAGGCAGTCAGTCCATCTACTTACAAGTTGTGCAGAAATGAGACAGACTTGTAGAGTGTCTCCCAACAGAAACAGCCAAATGTAAAATCTTTAAGAGATTAAATAGTATGTTGTGTTTCAAGAACCCCCCAAAATCTCATCTGAATTCATAATAGTGTGTTCTTTGTTCCATGAAAGCTAATATTCCAGGCAGATTATCTGATTATGAAGGTTTCGACATATTTTATGAATACATTTGGCTTTTATTTTGAAGGTTAACTGAGGGGATGGGAGAACAGAATCATTCTAAAATGGTGAGTTACAGAATCAGACTTGCACCTGAAAGTATCAGTGGTGCCAAGTGAGGACAGAGTAAATGTAGACAAGAATGCCACCACAGGAGTTTTGAAAATTGCCCACTGTGAATGAGGAAAAGAACAAGAACCAATCAAGTTGTAGCTGAAGATGAGGAGAATGATTTAAATTTAACTTGGTAGAAAGTCTTTGGTATTTTCAAGTAAGTTGAAAGTAAGATGGGATAAAAGAGATGGAGGAACTGAGCATGTTTCAAAGGTTTCTGATTCTAAATGAAATGAGGAATATAGGAAAAGGAGTTTGCTGGGAAGAAAAGCATTTAATTATTTAAATACTTATTTTCCAAAGGATACAAGAAATTATTGAGAGAAGAGATTTAGAATTTAAGTGAGAATAATTTTGGGGAATCAAAGATGAAGTTTTAGGAGTACATGTGCTCAAAATAAATGAGTGGAATAATAAAATCAGAGACTAAGGAGCAGCCTTGGAGTATGGGCAGGATGAGAAATTAGTGAACAAAATTGAAAGTTGTAAGAGAGGAAGGAGGATAACTCAGGAAGAAATTTGTGGAAGCAGAAAGATAGAATTTCAGAGAAGGTAGTGGCATGAAGGTTGAAAGCTGAGAGATCAAGAAAAGTACTTAAACCAATTTAAGATCCTTAACATTAGAAGGTCCTTGAAATGTCTGGGAACAGCTGTTTTCTAGAATAATTCCATTAAGATTATGGCAGACATTACTGGTCTACTAGGCCATTTTTTTTCTTTCTTACAAATTTCAGAGCTAGCAGAATATTCAGTTAAATATAGTCAATTACAGTACAGGGCTTCTAAGTAGGGGAGGGAAGGGAAGACACCATGAAGGGACTTCTCACTACTGTAGCTTGAAAGTGATACAAGACTTTTGCTCTTAGTCTTTTGGCCTGACCTAGTCACATGACCTTGTCTAGGTGCAAGAAGGCAAGAAAGTATAGTCTTCAGTGCGCTCAAGAGGGGAGGAGTCCTGGAAAGTAGGGAGCCTTAGTGTGTACAATCTTCTAACTCACCTTAAGCGATTATACCAGCCTTGTACTTCCCACTTCTGGACATCCTGTCATATAGGAACAGTATATTCCTATTCGTTAGGACCACTATAAGTCAGATTTTTGTTTCCTAAAGCCAAACAGAATCCTAAAAATTTCAAGAAAACAAAACAAATGTTTACTTTAAGCTCTCAAAATAAGTGCTGTTTTATACTCATGGGATTTAAAATAAGTTAGATATTTTTAGTTCTGATCCCATATTACTAATATAAAACTAAGCAGACAGGAATAACACTAGAACTGGGTGGGCATTAAAATGAAGGGTGTGGTATTCCAAGCTTGCAGACATTGGGACTCAGAGGTTTGCTAAGCTCTACTATTTACTGCAGTGTGAGATGAGAGGACTTCCCTGGAATAGTGCAAGCATATATTTGTACTCTAAACTAGTAGGTGTCATTTTGAGTATGCCAAGTTTAAAATAGATTGCTACAGAAGAACAAAATTAGGCACATTTCAAAGCAAATTAGGGAACTCAATAAAATTTGCTTTATTTGGTCCTTTTGGCAGGGAAGGAGGAAGTTAGTATATATCAGAAAAAACCTTTGTCTTCTCTGCTTTTTTTCTTCAGTTGTTCTTTTTCTTGCTTGAGAGCTTGATTAAGTTGCTTAACTGCCAAGTTACTGTTTCCTTACCTGTAAAATAGTATTAATAGTGAGGCTGATATCATACCTATCAAGGTTTGGGAGTGGTTTTTCTTGCTAGAAATTTTTAATTCACACCTTTTTGCCTCTGAATTTTCCAGCCACAAAGCCATCAATGGCAGGGTCTGTATTAGTCAATTAGAAAATAAATCATGGTATTTTTTGAACAGTTGGGAAAGATCCCAGATGATTTCAAGTGTAATAGGGAACTTTTCTGGCAAGGGGGCTTAATTCTGAAAATCTAACATGACTCTTAACATGAACTTGTACAGTACAAAATTGCTGTTATGGAGAAGTATGTTGACCTTTCTAACCAGGCACTCAAAGATGATGGCTGCCCAGTCCAAAGGACAAGGTGTATTACCACAGGGAATAATAGGTAGGTGTCTATGGACACTGGTTTTGATTCTATAAGTCAGTTACCCTGCCCATTGTTGAGAAGTGACCCAATAAATGGCCCTTGGTCTCACCAATCATATTAGTAACATTTCTCTTATTCAGGAGAACTAAAAATAAGTGAGAGGGATAATGAGACATATGTTAAGGGTTGCACTGAATCCCCTCTGAATTCACATGTTCAAGTTCCACCTATAGAGCCTTTGAATGTGAACTTACTTGGAAGTAGGTACTTTGAAAATGGTCAAATTAAAGTGAGGTCATTAGGGTGGACCCTAATCTACTATGACAGTATGAAAAGGAGAAATTGGGCACAGACATGCACACAGGCAGAATGCGGTGTGAACGTGAAGGTAGAGATTGGGGTGATATGTTTACATGCCAGGAAAAAACAAAATTGCCAGGAAACCACAAGCAGATAGGGAGAGGCATGGAACAGATTCTTCCTAACACCCCTCAGAAGGAGCCAACACTGATGACACCTTGATCTTGGACATAGTAGCTTAAAGAACTGTGAGAAAATAAATTTCTATTGCATAAGTCATCCAGTATCTGATACTTTATGTCAGCACCCTAGCAAACGACTCCAATTGTTAGGGGAAGCCATTCCTCTCCTGTACACCAAGTTAAAATGCAGAGAGAAGGCTATTGTGTGGATGAGATGAGATCATGTACAAAACATGTTTAGCAGAGTGTGTCACATGTAGTAAAAGGAGATGGTGTTGTCATTGTAATTCTCTATACTTTGTTCTTGATTTTTTTAATTGTGTGATGGTCAAAACTACTGGAACCAAACAACCTTGCTTTGAACCTCAACTCTACCACTTTGTAGCTGTGTGACTTTGGACAGCTTACTTAAATTTTCTATAGTTTATTCTCCTTATCTCCAAAATGAGCATGATATTAATGCCCACCTCATGGGAGTTCTACACAGAAGAGCTCAGAATTGGCTTCTTTGAATGTTCAATACATTTCAGCCATTTTTATTATTTTCAATTGTTTTGTTAGACAATGAGAATTACATTCATTAAATAAGCTTTCTCGGTAAAGATAATTATATTGACAATTCACCCCAAATTTTCCACTTAATTTCTTGTGAAGTTGGGATTTTATTTAAGAAACTCTCATTTTAGATAGCATTTTTTTTCTTTTTTCCTGGAAACAAAATTTCACATGAAGACTTTTATTTCAGACTTTGGAATACCTTGCTGGATGATGATTAAAGTGATAAAATTCCACTCAAAGTACCTCAGTCAGTCCTTTGTGGTCATTTAGGTGTCTAGAGAAGTGAAGTTATGTTTTATACCACCAGGGCACATTTAAATCACTGAAGCAGAATGTTACTCTGATGATTTTAGGGTAGTACTATGGGAGATTTATTCAGGGCACTTATTATCTTCAATTTTAAGAATATATTAACTCCTTCAAACCGTAAGCACACTATACCAACTGATGCTACCACTTTTTTCTTGGGTTTTGAATTTAGAAAAAACATTTAAGAAATATTTTTTAATATATTCAAGAAGTATCAAAATAAAAGATAATTTCTGAGTGTTTCTTCCTTCTGTACAATTTTCTTGTCAGTTTAGAAATATTTCAGTGAACATTTTGCCTCCAACTGTGCTAGTAATATATCCAACTAGGATACATTTTATGTTTCAGGGCTTTAAACTGTGAATTTCAGTACTTTGTCAACTTTACTGGGATATTGTTCTTAAATCTGTATTTTTAAATTTCAGTTAATTATATACCATTCTGTCTTCAATGTCAATTGATAATACCAATGACCATGTGTTTAGGGTTTATTCTTTTGTCTGAGTAATTGCTGTTTTATGGTGACACTAACACCAGAATCCTGCACTGTGCTATGCACATAGTTGACAGCAGATGAACCAGGAATATGTGAGTATTTATTCTTGTCTGAATATTCTTTACCAATTTATGAATAATTAAGTATTCTGGCATTTAACTGAACTAACTACTTATTCAACGAAAAGTTATATATATTCAGATAGTCTTTAAAGATTCCTTACTTCTTCAGTAAGATTTAAGTAATTTCTCTTCCATGTAACCTAAAATTCTCTTCTGTAATTGTAGTGAACTTTATACACTTTTATCCTTAGAAATTATCCTATAACCATAGGTCACCATATTTCCTTAAGAGCAATTTGTATATTTGTAGAACATGGTTTGAATGTTTTGGCATGCTATGTGTGTAGTAAATGCTTCTTAAATTTACAAATATTGCATATTATATATATATATAGCATATATATATATATATATGACATTAAAAAAGTGGTCAGTTAATTGAAAATAAAAGTAAGTGATGGAAATAGTTATTTGACAACACATAAATACATATGAGTGGAATAAGCGCTAGCATCTTTGAATAGTGAAAATAGAAGTTATCACTTAAAAATCCCAATAATCCCCCAGAAAATGGAAAGATGTTTTATGTGGAGAGCTTCTTAGATGGGGATGGGAGTAGTTGAGGGATGACTAACATATACCAAATATAACAAAATGAAGTCTACATCAGATATGATGATAAATAGAAAAATTATTTTATATCTTAATGTAAAATTGTGAAAGCAAATGGAATCCAGTTGGAGTATTATTTCTAGCTTTGTTTTACGCATGTCCAGAGACATAGGAGGTGAAGTAGGATAGGAAAAATAAATTGGTTGGTAGAGACCAAATAAGCAAATCTGAAAGTGGTGAAATGTATTAACGTAAAAAAATAAAATAAATATTGACTAGGTAAATATCTTTAAATATGTTTAAATCAGTTATACTTAAAATGGTAAAAATTATCCCTAAAGAACTAAAAGTAATGCAAAAAGAAGAAAAATAATTTGGTTAAATTTAAGAAAGTATTCCATTTATTAGAAGTGGTTGAAAAGTGAAAAAAATAATTAAGCAGAGACTATTTATCTCCAAATATGATAATTATAAACATAGGTATATATGTAGTTACATTAATATAAGCATTTGTTTTTCTTATGATTAAACTTCATGTACCTAATATGATTTTATTGATTTTGAAATTTTATCTTAATTTAAAATCTAATTTTCAAAGTACTTCATTTTAACTTTTATTTTTACTAATTTTTTTATTTTAATATTTGACATTAGTTTAATCTGCTTATTATTATTCCTACAGTTGAATCATTTACTAGCTTAATATTCAGCATATCTCATCTTATTTTTGCTTCCCTTTTCATAATGGTCACAGTGAATGGGTGAATCCCACCCGCTACCATTTTGTAGCATTAACATTCACAGAATAAAAATCCTTTAAGGAGAACACAGACCCATTTTATTTATTTACTTCACCCTTTCACTAATGAGGAGCTATTTTTCCAAAAGTTCATCATTCAACTTAAGTAGGTTTCTGCTCAAATAGAATGCCTTCAAATAGCCTATTTTGACAAAGATATCCATATTTAAATTACTACCTTCACACATAAAGAGGTAGACACACATACTCTCTTGAATGATCATTTGATTATGTATTCATTGAGGGAAAACATACATAGATACTTTTCTTTGATTGCCCGCCCTTTGTCAAACACTGGGCCTGAATGCTTGCAATGTTTTGTAAAAGAAGACACAATCTCTGACCACCTGGGGAATGATTTACATGAACTCAGTTTTACTAAAGAGTTCAAAATTTAAATAAATTAATGTACTTTCAACAACAAAAAATAAATCCATATACTTGGATGTAATTTGCCATTGGATATAGAACAATCTGTGCAAATAAGACGTAACATTATAGGAGAAAAAAACATGGTGAACTTTGAAGTTTAAAGCAGTGTTGACCCTTCTGATTAATATTCCTGAGAGAGACAGAGGGTAGTAGATTTAAGGGCTGAAGTTCTGGAAACTGACAGGCCTAGGTTCAAGCCTTATTTTACTAATTATTAGCCATGGTCCATGAACAGTTTAGTTAACCTATTTAAGATGTTCCCCATCTGAAAAATTCAATTGTCATAGGGTTTTTCTACTTGATTTAAATGAACACTGTAAAAGGTGTTTAACTGAGTGTCTAGATGAGGACATATGCCTTTAAATTCATTTTGGAACTTTGCATATCTTCATGAGTGTAAGAGAATACCTTCTTGTGCTGTTGGCCCATCACTGACAGACAAGATAACCAGAATATACTAGAATTTTATAATTCCATTTTAGGTTAGGCATAGTGACTTCCATTCAGACTGGATTATTACTAGAGAACCTGATTCTTGGTAGAATGTGAGGATTAAGGGAAACTAGAAATCTGCTCTTCATCATTTTTCTATGGCCATTGTTTCTCAGGCAAAGTCTTGGAGCACAATAAGGTAACCAGTGTTGGAAACTCTTTTCCTTTGATTGCAATTTCAAGAGGAAGCAAATATCAATCTCGTATTACTAGGAGGTAACAAAAAATAGTAAAAAGTATTCTTCATGATTCAAGTCTTAATACTAACTAATCCAAATTCAGCCTGTTCTCTTCCATTAGAAATAAACAAAATGACATCATTCTCACCTGACTCCTGACTTAATTTATTAGGGGACAATATGTCAGCATTACAAAACAGCATTTTCCTTAGTTCTGATCCGTCTGAGAATTCGAACTAACAGCTCTGCTTTCTCCAGGGGTAATCATAATTTTTAGATGATCCTTTCCGACTAATCCTTTTCTATTAGTATAAATTTGTCTTGTACATTAGATTCAGGAATGGGGACAGAATCTGATTTATCCTGGTATAAATGATTGATATTTTTAAGTCTTGTTTGCTCAGATTTATAATAAGGATACAAGCCCAAATGAAGTATACTGTAGATTCAGCTCTGATTTAGTGAAACTTATAAGTCAAAGCACAGTTGATTTAAAAGGCTGGAATTAAATAAATAACATGGAAAAGAATTGTAACTAAAAGTTTTGCCTTCTAATTGGCCAACAAATCCTTAGTCTTATTTACTTTTTAGATAGTCTGCCTCACCTGTTTTGTTTTTTGTTGTTTCTGCTTCACCTTGTCTGACGCTCTCTACCTGCATGGACTTGCCCTCTGCTCCTTCCCTCCACAACAAACAATAGATATGGCCTAGACCTACTACCCTGTCCAAGATCTACACTAAAATTTTTAAAACCCTCACAGCAATCTTGAAATTCCTTTACAATTTACAGATGAGGAAGCTAAAGTTTACAATTTCTTGTCCAGATCACCAAGCTAGTAATCACCAAAGCTGAGATTTGATAACCTTCTCAAAAATGAGTGTCATTTCTTCCCAAAAGCATTACAAGTCTTGAACTTCTGTCTTAATATCATGTAGAATAAACAAGCTATTCTACTACTGATATTAATCTGTTGCACAATAGCACAATATGCAGAACAAGATGCTTTGCTTTCTCCTGGGCTTTTGGCCTTGAGACAAGAAGAACAGAACAGTCTCCATACTACTTCAATTTGCATAAGGAAAAAATAATTGAGCATGCATTTGTTTAGTTATTTGTAAAGTATGTATGCATACATATATCTAATATAGTAATATAGTGCATAATATGAAGAATAACCATAATATATCATATATAGAATATATGACTACATAATAGTTGTCAGTACTAATAAATCATGTGTATTCCGCACATGATATGAAGACTATTGATTCTAAGTTTTGTGAACTTAATAAGTAACTTCAGCTATCCATGCTGTCATATCTGCTTACCTTCACTGACATTATAACGGAGGATGTGAGGAAATGTATTATAAAGACCAGATAAAGGAAAAACAGGCTGTTTTTGTCCCTCTTCTCTCAGCTCTTACTTGATTTTAATCATCTGAAACAGCTTTTTGATGTACTTGGAACTTAAAAGAGCAAGATGTATCTTCTCTAGATGAATTTTATGTTTTATGGTCACAAAGTAAGGGCGACCTAAGAAACAACATACCCATATACTTGTATATTGCAAAAGAAAATAGCTTAGTAAAATCTAAGCAAGCCCAAAACCCTGAGGCATATATATTTACTGATACCTAATTGACTTATATCACAAAGTTCTAGATTACCAATATCAGACAAGTATGTAATTGTGTAATTGTATATTTTTCACTAATTTATTCTGAAGGCTATACCAGGAAATCATACAACTTAAAAATAATAATTCCATGGATGCTTAATTAATTAATTATAATGTACTGCTTTAAAATATATACAAGTTAAATTTATAGAAGCTCTGCTCTATGGTACATGATTTTGTCATATTGAGCAACATTTGTTTGTATAATGGAATAGATCCAGAATATTTATACTTGTAGAGGTGGGATGGCTTCAGGGATGTGTTACTAAACTTCCTTTCCTAAAATAAAGAAAAAAAAGGTTTTTTGTGATGTGTTCTAATTTTTTGGCTACAACCAATCTACTAAGCTGCTGTCACTGAATGTGGAGTTGGGAAGAGATAGGAAGAATTAGATTCTTGCAACCTGATACCAGGAGGCTCCACGTCACCACTGGATGACTTTATCTTGTTCTTCTATTATCATTACCCTCTCCTAATTCCTTAATAGCTTAGTTTTATCCTGCTGTATTATTGATAAAAGTAACAAATACTTTTGGAGAGCAAGGTGGGTTTTAAATCTGTTATAAAGAAACAATCTGAAGTTTTGTGTACAGTTAACTCTTAAACATGGGTTTGCATGGGTTCACTTATATGTGGATTCTTTTCAGCAAATGTATTGGAAAATTTTTTGGAAACTTGTGACAATTTGAAAAAGCAGTTATGCCCTTGTGTTGTTCAAGGGGTCAGGTATAACTGGTTACTTATTTTTTTCAGAGGTTGTATGTAAGTAGATTGTATATTTAGTAGAGAAAAAGTATTTTTTAGCAAAATGGACAAGAATGGGGACTTACTGATGCATACTAATAGTATTCATAAGTGTATTTTAAATTCAACCACCAATTTAAGGACTACTTAAGGTTAAGTATTTACCTAAACTATTTAACAATGTTTGAGAAAGAGGATAAAGCAAATGGTATAATGTAAGACTATTGAAATCATTTTATTATAGGATATAATAGTCATCTGCCATTGTGGTTATAATGAATAGTATAGTTTAAGCAATGAACTTTAGATAATTCCTTTAATATGTTGCTTAATGTACTTAACAGCCTATTAATATACCATTTCATTTTATTATTATTGTATTACATTTATTTGTATTCATTTTTCTTTAAAAACCTGTATATATAACTTTAACTTAAAAGAAGTAGGATATCTTCAACTGAACAAATTCAATGAAAAAATGTTTGGTTTGTAGGCAATAGTGTCCAACAAATAGGTGAAAATGCTATGATATGGATCAGTAGTTTGTAGACTGATTTATTGAGAACAGCAGGTGGCTAACAACCACACTTAGAAGAAGATGGTGTCCTTGAACAGTGTGTGCATTTTCTAGGTCAGGGCTAAATTTTCAAAAGAAACCAAGTGTATAAGTCTTTTAAGGATTGAATTGTGATTTTGTCAACAAATTAAATAAAGATATGATGTAAACAAATTGTATATTCAACATTGAGCATGCTGTTTTTAGTGTAAAATATAACATCTATTTTAAATCAGTATAGTTTCTACATGATATCTATGTAGAGAGGATATTCTTTGAAGAAATAACTCATTGCCTTGCAACAAGACTTACTATTAATTGGATAGAAAGTGTGATTGAAGAAGGCAAGATGGTTCTCTTCTTGTAGTGAAAATTGAATGGATATCAGGAAATCTGAATTCTAATCTGTTTGCCTCTATAGAGTGTATAGTTTTGTTTTGCATTTTACTTTTCTAGTCAGATTCTTTATGAGTTAAGAGAAACTTCAGATTATTAAAATACTTGAATTACTTCTGAAAAAGAAAAAAATGTTTATGTAAGCAGTCAAAATTATTCAAAATAGTTCTTACTAGTAAGTTGAAATTTTAGCAAAATGACAATCAGAAATCACAATCTATAACAAAGCATAACTATTTTCATATATACATATTAAACCACTCCCAAAAGCAATAAATGTGTTTGTGTAGTTTCAGATGAGTTCAGTGATGTAAATATAACACTGCAAAACAAATTCCCAGACCATAGCTTTGGGAGTTAGTTTGAATATGTATATATATGTATATATAATTTGATAAAGTGTCAATCAATAAACAATGAAACTTTTTGTATGAAAAGTTTGGATGCTTTGGGAAAACTTAATAAATAACTTACTAAAATTTCTTATGAATTAGTTATGGATAAGATACCTTTAAGTATAGGAAGTCAATAACAGAAAATAATAGAAAATAGTAGACATAATAATTAAAAACCTAAGAAATAATTTTAAAACAGATTGTTTAGTAGGTGTCTTTAATTCTTATTTAACTTTAAAGAAATTGGAATGGTAAGAAATTATGCATCTTGAATTATATATAAAGAAGATATAAGGAATTAATTACAATTGCATTATTAGACATCTACATAAAGAAAAAAACCTGGGTTTATATCAGAAGGTTGGTGAACGAGTATGCAGGTACATATATTGAGAAAAAGTACTTAAATAATTTAATTATCATTTACAGAGTGTTAGATAACACTGCTTTAGCTTTTTTATTAACTTTTCATTTATATGTCCTGATAGCATTGAATAAAAGTGCTCCTACTGTAAATGTGAACATAATTCTGGAGATATAAACTCTAGAGTTACAGCGATCAAGTATCATAACTATTTGGGGGAGAAACCCAGATGTTAAAATCAAACAACTTTGTGACAAAGGTCCATTTGAAATATGTGAGCGGCTAATTCCATCTGTTCCTTTCCTATCATTAACTCCAAAATACAGGAAAATGCCAGTTTGTATTTTTCTCTTAGCCTCACATTTTCTTTCCTCCTCTAATCCAGCATCCAGGTCATGTTCCTAGGACTTCAAATAGGACTTAACTTTGCAACTCATGCATTTGCTCTGCCTTATGATTCACACAATGATGTCGAATGAATTTAGTGTCCATGTGAATTGATGGGCACTAACATTCTAGTACAGTTTGATACTAAAGCTCATTCTGTACATAAACCTAATGAAGAAACCTGTGAAGTAGCTAAGATTTTCCGGGGAGTCTGCTTTCCAAACCACAAGAATGCTGAATATGGGATTCCTAATCAACACTAAAGAGCAGGGAAGTATGGGACCATAAAGGATTTGAGAAGAAACAGCCATAGAGAAGGGACACCAGAGTTATGGGCTCCTGCAGGAGTAGCAAAGGGGTTGTGTTCCAGGCAACCCACTGCACAGTTTTTGCAATGTCTTTTAAACTCCCTTTTTCCCCTTTGCTGTTTTTTCTTGAAAACAAATATAACTGAATAACATTTCTTTCTACTATATAGTACTTCTTATGAAATATATGAATACCATAGCTTTAAAGCACAGATTTTAAATATGTACAAATAGAAGGAAGAGGTAATAGTATTTTCCTTTCTGTAGTTAATTGTATTTTGTCACAAAAATAAGCCCTGGTTTGCCGTATTCTGTTCCAAGGACCTGCAGCCCTTAAAATCCCACATAAACCTTGGTATGAAAACAAGGCTCTGCAGTCTTGAGAACATACTCTTAGGTTAATTGCACTTAAATAACTCGTATATCTTATTAAAAGAAAAAAAAGTGTTACATTTGACTCTATCTTCTACTGAATTTCTAGCTGCTTCTTGAAGATGTTTTCTGCTTTCCTCTGCAGTTCAAATAGAAATTTCCAGGGGGGAAAATTCTTTTCCAACCCAAATGTTCCCAATGAAAACCCAGAAGCAAAGATGGCAGCCCAAAACTAAATCCCTTCCTCCCTTTCCCCTTTTTTCCCAATAGATCAAACTTTTTGAAGAATGACTGTTTCCAAAGCGATTGATGCTTTTAAACTCAAATTACTTAGCAGTTGGTACCTGCATCTTCCATACAGCTACGTCAGAATCTTTTTAACATTTTAGCCCACATGGACTTTTAAAATATATGAAGAGACAAAGCAATTTTAAATACAATTTTAAGGAGAGGTTTCCTTTTATTGGATCAGTAGTTAATGAAAATACTAGCATGAAAAATTGTATCTGATTTATATGTTAGCATTTATTGTTCTGCATCAAAGGCAATATCTGAAAGGTTGGGGGAACCGTGTAGACTGGGGATTGTGGAGCTTTATGCAATCACAGAAGCACAGCTGCTCTCAGGGTACTATGATTGGCTAGTTTAAAAAAAACACCAAATCAGAGAAAAGATTTTCCAGACTTTTCCATTTCCAGGTGCTAGATTTTTATCTCAAAACACAAGTCTAATAGACTTTGTTTCATGCAATGACTGCAATTTAAGTTTTGGGTTATATAATCTCACAAAATAAAATCATCCAAATTTCTTTGAATTGCTTAGAGAGAAGGTTTTCTGTGTATTTTTACTGTCAATTTCTAAATTGTTTATATTTTTAAACATTATGAATGTCTTTGAAGAGTCATAAGTAGACTTCATGTTCTGTATTGCAAAACATTGTTTCCTTATGTAATTTTCTTGAGTAGATTTTCTAAGTTCCAGAAGATTATAGTACTACTCACCTTTTACCATGCTAGTTACAATGTGATTTGTTGGTTACTAATCAAGAATATTTATAATCATTTATTCAAGTCTGTATTATGTCCAATATTTTTCTAACTTTGTGTATGTGAGAATTTTTTAGTGGGTATCACTGAATCTTTAAATTAAAACCAACCATACAGTGAAAGTATACTTTTAGCTCTTTCAGCATTTTCAAATAAGTGAAGTCATAGGTGTTGGATTACATCTTTTACTGGGAAAGCTTCTTTAGATTTATGAAATAGTTTTAATTAAAACAGGAACTGTACCTAAGGGAGCATTTGACTATAAAATTGCAATATACATATCTCTTATTTTTATCAACTCAACATCTTTAAGTGTATGTTTATAGTTATGAATCTTTTTAACCTAGTGACTGAAATGGAAACAGATGAATTTACACATGCTAGATCATATATTAATATTAGACAAATTGAACTTACAGGCTTTATTTCTGATCTTTCTCTGTGTTATCCTGAATTAGAGGATAATTTTTTTCCTTGTTGATTTGAAAGAACAAAACTCAAAAACTGATGAAAATTTTAATATTTATGCAAAATGTTTTATAAATAATATTTATATTTTATCTACAGTATGGATCTTTCAGTAAACTTTTAGCTGGAGTTATTTAAAGCCCAGGCTATGTTCTACTAGAACACAAAAAACTGATGTTCCAAATTGGCTAATATTCAGAGAAAGTGGTTTACTAATTTAATGTAATAGCAAAAACAAAGAAAATTAGATCATGGTTTTCAAAAGTTCTCTTGGTAAAAAGGAATAACACTTAGAAAAAAGCTGTGTACCCAATAATATGAATTTTCTGTGAAATTTTAGTGTTTTAATTAGAATATTTCCATATGAATACACGTGTTCATTTTATCAGAAACAATGAGTTCAATTTAAAGAAATCCCTTTCAAATAATTAGAACATTCTGCATAATAGGAAAAACGGCTGATTTTCTTTTAGCAAGACATAATAGGAGAAACAAAATGAGGAAATTTTGTTTAGTGTTTTAATTTAACATGTGTTGAAAAAATGTGTATTACTGTCTAGTTCATTACTTTAGCTATCAACAAATATAACTGCTTTATTTAAAAAAAAAGTTTCACATCCTTCATATTAACCTTGGAATACTTAATTCTGTTCATTCCATTGTATCTAAAGGTAGTCATTGTCGTGAAGCCAACAGTTATGTAAGGAAGAGGACAGAATTAAAACAAGAAAAAAATCTTTTCTTTTTAGTTGTGAAATACTGAAGTGTTGTTTGTTGTTATAAGTAAATTTTTTTATCTGTTAATATTACTTATAACCAAAAAATTACCATGACTATTCTAATGAAATTATTCATTGATAACTTCATTTCTAATTTCATTTTCTAATTTGTGGTCTGAATAAATCATATGGCATGTTAATCATATGGCCAAAATTGTAATTCCACAAATATTTATAAGTTGTTCTAAAATCATGTTCTGGTAACTTTTGGATTATAAAGGCCCTCACATTGGTGCTCCAGAATGCATGATGAAGGTATTTTTTTGACTGAAATAGAAGAGCTAAATTTTCTTTTTTAAATATAAGTTGATGTTAAAGTTTCAATTCAATTTTCAAAAGTTTTTTTAGATTGGACTCTATACTGTTCTGCAGTTTTAACAGAGATTGGTGACCAAGATAGACAAGGTCTTTCTCTGCTTGCATGGATCTGATATTCTAAGGGTAGGTTTTCCATAGTTATTAATTAAAAATAAAAGAAATATTTCAAGATTTAAAAAGTGTGAATATTAAAATAGCCTAATGTGCTACAGTGGAGAGGGCCTATTTTAGATCAGACAATGTAGTGCAGCCATGTGAGAAATAAACTTTGAATAATGAAAGATGAGATTAGTTACCCAGAAGACCACCTGGCAAAATAGCATTGCAAGCTTAGTAAATACTAAGTGCAAAGGCCCTGTGGTGGCAGTTTCCACATTTAGTGAAAAAGAAATGTCATTTTGGCTAGAGTGTAGTGAAGGTAAAGTTGCTTCATGTGAGATGAGGGAGGAGAATGGACAAAGGCAAGAATTTCCAGACTTTGTAAGGTTTGAGTAAGTGGTCCAAGTTTAATGAAAAGTTAAACGTGGTAATGACATGTAGGTAGGAAAAAGAACAGTCTCTAGAAAATTAGCAATTTATAGGAGTGCTCAGTAGAATTGGAAGAAGAGTTATTGCAGGTTCTAGGTTAGGTCATGGAGATGTGGCTAGTATGGCAGAAACAATAACAAAGAAAAAGGAACAAGTTCAGGATGCCTTATAGAAGCAGAAGGAGATTTGTGAATGGATTGGTTTTCTGGGACTGAGGAGAATAGAGAATTCAAAGATGACTCTTAAATGCTTGAGCAATTATTGTGTGCTAGTGACGTTTGATGTAATGTATTTAAGAGTAGAGAAAGAATATACTTGTGGAGAGGACATCAAAACTTCTGATTTAGATACACTGAATATGAGACACCAGTTTGAAACCCAAGTGGAGATGTTGAGTGGATAATAGCATTGAACAATAGGCAACCCTTAGACACAGACTTTAGTAAACTTGCTCTAGTCACTGCTTTGATATACTGCTACATGATGTCCAGAGTGCAACTTCAGTTTCTGCTTGTTATTGTGGCTTTTCTTTCTGGTAGTAGCATTCAGGAGTTTTTGATGTCTGCACAGTGGATTCATATTACATGGATGTTCTATACTGATGGCCTCTACTGACTTCTTGGGTGTTCTTAGTGTGGGCAAGGTGTGCCCCCAAACACTGTTTCCTCTACTCTGTAAGACATAGCAGATCATCAGAAGTGTGGTGGATCCTTGCTGCTGCTCTACAAGAGGTATGAACATTATAACATTTGGAGATATTTTCCTTCTTAATTGCAAAAACTCTCCTAGGACAGTGCTCTTTTCAACCTCCTTGAGGATCTTGGGAACCTCACAAGTTGTTTTCTGTGCTCACTTGCCCACTCATCATACCCTCTCCATTCAGCCATCACAGTTCTTTATAACAGCTTCACAGAAGACCCCCTGTGTGTTGCCTGTCTTTGCTTGATATTGTCTAAGGTCTACCTTCAAACTGGAGGAGCAGGTTTTTTAAGGGCCCTTTCTAGAAATAAGAATACCAAATGCCTTTTCTGTCCCATAGAGAAATGAAGATAGAAGGACAACTACTTACTTAATTAACTCTGCTACTCCCAAGAGGGCTGGGCTACATATCCCTGTTACAGCCCTTTTATATAGATAATTATAAATGCCACCTAATTTTTCAAGTCTTGATCTGAATTCACAATTTAAAAGATAAATAACATTATGTCCTTCTCATTTTTAAGTCTGTTTTAACAGTAACCAAGGATATATAAAAATGATTTTAGCATATAGTTCACATCAGAATTTTACACAAGTCTGAAGCTTAAGGGAAAAATTAGGGCTCTATTTACAGACTTAGGAGTCAACAGAACATGGATGATATTTAAGGCCTGGGACTTGGTGAGAGCACTTTGGTTAATAGTGCATACTCAGCAAAGTAGGTGACCCAGACTAAATCTCAGGACATTGGACCCATATATTAGACAATGGCAAAAATATGATGGGCTAATGGAGCAGAAAGAAGTCTAGAAAGTGTAGAATTATAGGAGTGCTACTCCACAAAGTGTTTCTCCAGGGAGACATGGCAAGTTGTATGGACACTGCTGAGGAGTTGAATAATATTAGGATGGGAAGGGAATTTTGCAAGGTTGGAGTTCAGTTTATTGACTTCTTGTTTCAAGGAATTCTTACAGGAGATGGTAAGAATTGTGAATAAACAGTGTTTTGTGTGACAGGTAAATTAAGTAAAACATAAAACATACTGTATGGTTATAAGTTTATGAAGGAAAACAAAGCAGGGGAAGGTGATACTGCAGGGAGGAGGTAACAGTTTATATACAGTGGTCAGGGTAGCCCTTAACGCTGAAAAGGTATGATAGGGAAAGTGAAGGAGAGAGTGATACAGATTTCCCTGAGAAGGTCCAGGATACAGGATCACAAAATACAAGTCTAGAGACACCTCTAGAGCCATTTAAGGGAAGTGGAATGGATGGAAGTCCATGGAGAATTGGTTGAAGAGGAAAAGTTAGATGAGGAAACTAAAGCAATGTGTGCAGTTTTTTTTTCCAGAAATGTCACTTTCAGGGGAAGCTAAGAAATGGGTAATTTCAGGAGGAAAATACATCATGAAAACTAAGATCTTTCAATAAAGTAAACATAATTTGATTGAAATGAAATCTTTTATATGAGACTAAAAGTAAATATTATGTTACTATAATATGATTTTCTTGAAATATGTCTTTATTGTGAATCTGTTCCAAAGTCATTTAGGTAAATGTCCTCCATACCTCCTTTTGTAATCATAACAGTGCAGAATATTTACATTTGTAGAGTCATAATGTCCAAACCCTATTCATAAGTAACTGAAGTAAGTTTTGACAAGTTACCAGAAATAAATCTCCAAATTCGTTATATGAAAAGAAAAGGTAGTTTAGAGTGAAGTCCTTAAAAAATACCCTTTTTCCAGTTTGTTATTGACATATCATCTTGTCACATTTGCTCTTTTCTTTGACGGGAAAAAGTGATGGCTTTTTCTTGAAGGTTAGGTGTTGACATTTAATTCAATTCAGTACACATTTTCTGAGCACCTGTTATGTGCTTGTGATATAAGCCCTGTGAAGAATTTCAGATGAGGACCTGACCTTCAGGAAATTATAATTCAGTGGCCAAAGTGATGCCTAGAGTCTTATCACAAATGCAGTATCTTCACTTAAATTAATGGATGAGACCTTAAAATTCTTTGAAGTTTATATGTACATTGTGTCCATCTATATTGTAGGTGGCCATCTACTTTATAAAGTCTATGTGTAAAACTTTTTGTGTGTAAAGTTGAGTAACTGAAGAAGATTCAAAGAAACAGTAAAATTTAGGAATTTGCAAATAGAGGTTTTCAGAAAAAATATTTTACTTCTTTAACATGAAAAATAATATGATCTCTCCTGTAGAAAAGCTTCATTTTTAACATAATGGAGAGACTTTAAGTGCATACATACCTTGACAGATAACCAAGGTATTAATTTCAGAGATGTCAGCAAGTTTACAAAATTGCCCTATTTGTAAAATAGAGATCGAATGAACAAATATCTGTATATTCAGATTGTGTGCTATTCTCACTGGCAGCAGTAGGTGGAATGACTCTTAGAATGAAATGTAACCAACGTTACCAACAACATATTTTTCAGTGTAAGTCAGAAAGACAGCATTTATTTAGCAAAGCATCAGCTTCAGAAGAATTACCACATTTTGAGTACATTGTGGGAAAATTGTTAGAAATTTTTTCACTACTAATGTTGAATCTTTGCTAAATTGTTGAAATGAAATTGGAAGATGACAATTTGGAAATAATCTCAATTCACAACTCTCCCTTTCTCACTCTTTCTCCCACCAAATGATACATCACTTTTGCTAGATGTAGAAGCTCCTCTCTTTTTCAGAATTTTAAATAGCTAAAAATTGAGAATGTATAATTCTATCCCAAATTACATAGTTAAAAGAATAAGTAATGCGATCTTGATATATCTTGATATCTATGAAATGTTTGGATTCATTCAAATGACTAACACTTTATATTTAAAGTGACTTCATGCATATTTATTTAAACTGAATTGTCCATTAGAAAACCACAGTCAGAGAGCAAGTTGTTACTGGGCTCAAGTCATGAATCTAAAAATACTCTTTCATATTTGAAAAGCTTAAAGTAAGTACATAGATATGTACAAATGTATATTTTTAAAATGTTCCTTTAATTACTAATACTACTCTATAAAGGTTGATGTGGACTTATTCTGGCTTTGACATGTGATTTTTACATTGATCCAAGTGCAGTCTTTTTGTTTCTGATACATTTCCTCTGAACTCTGCCAGCAAGCTTATAAAAAATGATCACTAACCATACATAATTTATTTCCATAGGTAATTGAATGTGCAGTGTAGAATACAAATATGTTTCAAATGGTATTTCTACATATCTTAAATTTAATATGTTTAAAAGTTTACAGAACAAATGAATCTTTTTCACTGTCTTCTTTTCTTTTCATCAATAACATATATATGTATATAGAATTATACATATGCATATGATATAAATCATATATGTGTGTGTGTGTGTGTGTGTGTGTGTGTGTATATATATATATATATATATATATATATACACACACATATATATATATACACAAATATATATATACACACACTATATTACAGGCGGCCATACAAGCCAGATATATATTATTGCTCAGATGTGTGACTTCTAAGATGTGTGTCTTACTTCACTTTAGAAATTCTTTAAATATCTGTTTTGAATTTTTTTATTTCATTAAAGTTGAGGGTAATTTCCTAAAGGAAGTATCCTTATTTTTATTTCCTCCAGAAATAACTGAGTGTATCCTCTGTCAAAAACCAAATCCCATTATACAGTCGACTCTTCAATAACACGTGTTAGACCTGCAGGGGTCCACTTATATGTGGATTTTTTTCAACAAATACTGTACAGTGTTGTAAAGTATTTTATTTTCCTTATTTTTCTTAAAAACATTTCCTTCTCTCTAGCTTACTTTATCATAAGATTACAATAAATAATATATGTAACATACAGAAAAAACACCCAAATCCTCTCATGAGAATATCATTTGGCCATTGAGAGTTTTTGCAAGATGATGAAATTTGCTATAATGTTGGACATTATATGAAACATTCTTTACTGTGAAACAGAATGACCCTTTCTGTGTCATTTACCTTGTTACATCATGTGGGTACGGGTATAACATATAATCCCTGAAAACAGTCTCCTCAGTCATAATGGATGGGGATTATAAAGAGGAAAGTAATATTCTGCTTCCCTTAAGATTTTATATTCTTTCCTAAGCTCATTAAAAAGAAAATGTGCTAGCATCAAATCTTGCTTATTTTAAAACCTTTGTACAACTGAAAATGTCAACATAAAAACATGAAATGTAAATGCACCATAGAATATAACTCACCCTTTTATGTCTGAGATTTTTATGTTTATTGACCTACTCTTTTTGTGAGTATATTGTGTTTGCGTGTTTCCTGTTCTTAAAAAGTAATCATTGTTGTCTTTTGGTCTGTCAACATTATGTAAAAAGCAATTCTGTGCTGAGCAGTAGATGGTTCATTGTTAATATTAGCACAACTGACTTGCAAAGTAGAAGCCCCAAAGCTTTCTTTTAGTAGAACAGAGGCAATCAAAGACTACAACTCAGTAATCAGGGATGTCTAAGATAGAGGCTCCCAAATATTTTGCTTGCTGCTTTCAGGTGTCTATGATCATTTTGGAGAGATCAGGCATGTACAAAAGTCAAAACACATACAGTGTCTATGAGAGGCTTCTTAATCATTAAATGCTAATCCAACAATTTTGGTAGAGAAAACCTTCACATGTGTAGATCTTGAAGATCATTAAATAAACTTAGTTTAATTATTTATTCCCGTGACTTTGTTTTGTTGACAGATAGTAAAAAATTTTACGATTAGCAGACGTAAGGTAGGGGGGGCACGGGGAGGGCAGTACAACTCAGAGAAGACAAGTAGTGATTCTATAGCATCTCACTACGCTGATGGACAGTGACTGTAATGGGGTTGGTGGGGGGGACCTGATGAAGGGGGTAGTTTAATCACCATAATATTGCATATGTAATTGTAGGTTAATGATACCAAAATAAATTGTAAATAAAAACATAAAATAAAATAAAAGCAATAAAAACAGAAATCAATGAAATAGAAAAAAAAGTGAAAGTGAACACAGATCAAGGAAGTAGAATGCTGCTCAATATTTCAGTTTTTATTTTCCAGCTGTCTTCTTAAAATTGTGTCACAAGGAAAATGCAGATACAGTGAATCTACCTGACATGAAAAGTTATAAAGTATAAATTAGATCATGTGTATTATGACATTATACAAAGTTTAAAGGAATATATGAATGTTGAAATTTAATCATCTTCCTTTCTATAATCCATAGTATCCTTTCAGAAAATATTACGTAATGCTCTAAAACACTGCTCCTTCAAGACTTTTACATAACTTTGACAAAACCCTAAGTTCTTTTGGACTGTAAAAAGGATGTGTCTGTAGAAAATCCTGTATATTCATTTCATGACACTTTTCTGCCAGTAAGAATTGCAGTTATATCAAACTGCATTACAAGCCACAATCATTATTTCTGAATTGCCTTGTTTCCTTAGGAAGTCTGTCTTTCCTCTTTGGCACACTGTAAACATGAATATAAAAAAATAGAGAAAAACTATAAGATGCAGACCTGGTTTCAAAGAAAGTCATCGTAGTATTCTGAAATAGTAGTGTGTAGGTATCTGGATGTGCTGTATCAGTTAGTGTCTGTACCATTTGGTTATGCTTGCTGGGATAAATAGGACACACAGCCGACCTAGGCTGATTATTGAGAATTGAATGCACATTACTTAGCAATAATTTGCTCCATTATTCTGTAACAGTCTGGAGTCATGTATTAAAGCACTTAGGAGTGATAAATCACCTAAAAATTCATGATTCCTGAAATAATTATATATAATTAAAATTTCTAGGATATTTACCCTGGTTATAAGTACAAGATATCCACGTTTTTTTTTACATTGTTTCCAAGTAAGGCAATTTGGTGAACATACAACTGTGAGATTTAATTGTTCAACACTCTAGGCTTTCATTATGGTAAATTCAAAAATGGGCAAAAAGTCCTAATTATTTAGTTTTTTGACAAGATTTAGAAAAAGAATATACCAACCAGCTGCATGGTTGATTTTGATATCCTGGACCAATTGTCACTTCTGCTCTTCTGTGAACACAACCAAAAATAAAGGTGAGTTTATTCTAAAATATTTATTAATCATAATCTCTGTATCAAAACTGTTTAGATTTTGAGGGTATATTAGTGAATAAAATAAAAATTGTTGCTTCATGAAGCTTTCATTTTAGGTTAAAGTGGAGATAGATAAATATAATAACTGAGTAAATGAGTAATTATATATATATATATATATATAATATATATATATATATAGTAAGTGCATGTTTGTTTAAAAAACTGGTAAGTGCTAATGAGGAAAGACTAGAACAGGGTAACAGGTGTCAGGCTTGCATGGTTACGGTTGGGTAGGTAACAATTTAAAATATAGTCAGGATCAATCTGTCCGCCAGTTGTATATGAGCAAATACAAAGAATGGAGCAGGTGATCTGGCTGAGCCAGGGAGCTATTCGGTAGAAGTGCTTTGGAGAGTCATGGACCAATGGTCCGAATGTTCTGTGGTTACATAATTTCTTTCTTGGAATTACTTCAAGAATGGTTGGTTGGTTTGTACACATTGAAAGTTAAATCCATCCAGTTATTTAAAGGCAGACAAAAGCAAGAGTTAACATTTGCAATTTTTCCACATATGTTGGTATTAAGCAAAGAAAACACCATGAAAAATAAAACTGGTCTTATATTTTCAAGACTTCCCTTGAAAACTTAGTGTTTAGTATTTTTGCTCTTTTTTTAGATCTAAAATTGCTTTTGTTTAACTGAAAGCAACATGATGTGGTCAGTGTTTCCTCTTGGTGATTTTCAATTAAGTTGAATGTTAGCATATGGAGGGACATGGGAATAGTTGAATTTTTCTGTATTAGCAGAGGAATATGTTCTCTGAGCCACACTCAAAGTTTTCAGGGTGTAGTTCAGTTCAGATACTAAAAGAAATATTCATTGTTCAATCTATGCTATTCAAATTTGTAGGTTTACAACTGCCTTATTTAATGGTTAAGATTGCTTTATGGTTTTTGTTTCAATAAGAGGAATGGAATAATTTTAATTTAGAAATTATAGATTAGTAGGGAACTAGACTTTAGTAGCATATGTGTAATCGCCTTTACATATTTAAAGACATCCATTCAAAAGACGAGTTAAACTTATTCCAGTACCCCAAAGGTTATGTTAGGATAGAAAGATAAACAATAATGGGAAACATGGTTCCAATAGGTAAAATTATTCTGATCTCTACAACTATGGAAATAGCTATGTTAAGAAGGATTGAGTAAGTGGTATTTCAACTAAAAGTTTGGATAATTACATTAAGATACTACAGCAGATATTCAAACAAGCATCAGAAAGTAGCTCATATAAGTGTCCTAAGCATTATTTTCAGACTTTTCATTCATCAGGGATTTAGGAGTGTTAACATTATTTGTACTAGACTTTGTTTTCTCTGCCCTCAAAGAATAGTAAGATATGTAGAAAAGTACTTATACGATTTTGAGATAATTGCTCATATAAAAGAGGCAGTACAAAATGTTATGCAATCAAGAAGAAGGACAAGTTTCACAGAGATGCGATATTTGAGATGCAACTTTAAGTAGAAATATGCCAAGCTGCCTGGTTACAAACAGCATTTCAGAAAGAAGAGAAAATAACATAAATAAAAATACAGAAGAATAAAGTGCAAGAGTTGTTTGGGGAAAAAACTGCTGAGTGGGCAGTGAATTAAAAAAAATGATGGAATGGTACAAATAAGTGATTGTAGACACATTTGTGTTTATGTATTCAGTTATATGCCAGTTCAAAGCAATAGTGTAACCCATTATTTTTTTATTCAAGAAAGCATACAATAATTCACTGACTTTTATGTGAAGGAGATTCCTTTAAAATTCTGACATTTGAATTACTGGTAGTAAAATATTACAACATATTGTGCAATTAAATCTGCACCATGGCTGTCAATAGTCAGGCCATTGTACCATTTTTCTCAATAGTAATAAGGTCAAAATAGGAAAAAAAAATAGCAATCATTCATGGATTCATTCAATGGAACTTACTGAATGTCTACTATATACTAGGCACTGTTCTGGAAACTCCTTTAAAGGGGGGTTAAGTTCCTATTGAAAGTTGAAATTGGAAAAGAAAAGGGAAATAAACTTTGCTATTCCATGTTTTGTATCCCCAATATGACTTTTGTTCCCTTTTAGGCTTATAAAACAAAGACAGAGTATCTGAATATCTCAAAACACCAGTCTCAGATATTAATATTTCCCATTTCATCTTTTATTTGAGTTTATTGATGGCAGGACTCCTTATATTTTTTTAGTGTTTAATCTGTATTAAACATGAAATAAAATGTTATTTAAATAAACATTTACCTAGAAGAAAGGAATTTAGAGTAGGACAAAGTGAATTCATGTAAATATTAGTTTTTCCTTATATTTTAACTTTTTAGTTTCTGCTTTTTAAAATCCCAGAATACATGACTGAATGTGCTGGATCTCTCTTCCTTGGCAATCATAGTTGCCTCATTTTATGTCATGGCTTTATTTTCAAATGTCTTCATTTCTATTCACATTTAAGGGTAGGATAGTTAATTCCTTATTGGTTCTAAAATATTGGACACCAAATTACTAACTCAATATAGTTATACATAATTATACTCTTATTTATGTATGTGGTTTAGATTTCCGACTATTCCTGCTCTTCTTTTAACTCAAGTTTTTAATCTACATTATGGATAATCATATTTAATAACAAAACATATTTTGAGAATAATGATGTTAGGTAAAGTCCTAAACAGTATGAGAGAGACAGAGAGGTTGGAGAGAGGAAGAGAGAGAAAGAGAGAAATAAAGAAAATAACTTCCCAGTCTGAAGTTTTCTTACACAGTGTGATAAATGTTGTGACCAAAGGGTAGAGAGGGAATTGCTGGAGCCCTGAAGAGGTGCGTTAATACAACCTGGAGGATTTCTGGGAATACTTCCCTGTTACAATGATGTTTAACCTACATCTCTAAAAACAAGCCATTATAAAATAGAGAAGATATATAGAAGACATTTCAGGAGGGGGAAAAAGGATGTTCAAAGGCTTCACGATGATGAAGCACATGTCTTCATGAAAGTGCAAAAATTTATTATGACAAGAACAGAGTAAAGAGGGGAAGAAATTGGGCAACTGAGATTTAAGAGATAAATGAATCCAGTCTTACAGAACTCTGGAGGTTTAGGTTTAAGGATGAGCTACTCTGTATGTGTTTGAATACCACGGATATTTTAAGCAAGAGATTGATGTGACAGGTCAGGATTCTTAGCAAGAATACCACATTGGGAATGCATAAGATGAAGGGAGGAAAATTTTGCGTTGGAAATAGTGAAACTAGTTAGGAAGCTGTTATAATAACTTCAATTATGTATGTTGAGAATCTAGTTGAAATCCTGATGATCAGAAGGAAAATATTTAGGAAGTAACAGTAAACAAAAATTGATGATAGATTGAAACTGGGTAGATACAAAGATTCTGGAGTGATTCCAAAATTGCTGGGTTGAAGAATAATATAGAGATTAGATTTTTTCACTCAGAGGCTGGCTTAGGAGCAACAAGGTCAAGGTCTAACTGTCTGAGTGATCTGTAATATTTCCCTTCCTCAGTCTGAGTTCCATTCTCTTCTACTTTTCTGCTCATTGAAAAATTACCAGCTACCCTTGTATTCCCATATATCTATTTAAAAGTATGCATGAACTTAACACTATTCTGGAAGTTCTGGTTAAATAATTAAAATGCAAAATGAAGCAGTTTTTTTTATTTAAAAGGAGGAAAAAGATAAATCTACAGAGAATTAAGTAAAGGGTGCTTAGAATTAATAAGAGACAGCAAGGAACTAGACAGGATAAATACACAAAAATTATTAGAAGCAACAAGCTGGAGATACCGTGAGTGAAAAATAACAAACTCTTCAAGATGTAGAGTAAAGAAGGGGTATCCTAAAAAGAAAAGTGAAGGAGCTGGTGAGGAAAACTATCTAAATTCATTGAGAGAGAGTGATAACTGCTTCCAGACGATACTTTGTCTATTCCAATTGATTTGTGTATTTGTTGTACCAGTTGACAGTTAACTATGCTCCAGACTGTTGATTCTTTCCAAATGAGTGTAATAAAATCATAATCAGAATTTCAAAAATTATTTTTCAGAAACTTGACAATAAATTTGGAAACAAATACAGGCAGGAATAACTAAAACATTTCATAAAAATTATAATGAGGCTGGATCTCCAGCCATGATATAGAAATACAAAGAAATGTAATCATTAAAAGTTTTGTAGGTACACATGAAAACTGGTGTAATCAATAAAACAAAGTAGAAAATCTAGTATAATTGGGACATAATGTTTGATAAAGCATCAATCTCCATAAGAAACTAGAGATTAGAGTATTTTCAAATGGTACTGGAAAAACTTGGCAGCTGTATGGGACAAAAAATTCAGTCTACATCTCACCTCCTACTTCATGTGAAAATATATTTCAAATGGATTAAAGATTTAAATGCATAAAATGAAAGCAAAAATTATAGGTACACATGAAAATTTTATTTAATTTCTGAATAGAAATGTCTTTCTAAGAAGGATGCAATTTAGAAAAATCACAATGAAATAATATATACCTACATGTTTTTTTCAGAAAATTACATTAAAACAAAAACGTGGGGAAATAAAACATTAAATATAATAAAAATAAAATACCAATGAATAACTAATATGCTTCAAAGTTAGACTTTAATCATACTCTACCACACAAAGGGATTCAAGGCAGGATTCCACTTCATTCCAGCCATAGTGTCGTGCTCAAGCTCCTGTGTATATGCCACATGTCAGGTAACTACATGGCTGAAGCCTTCACCTCCTTTAGAAGTTATTCCATTGTTGGAGAAAATTTTCTCAAACTTCTGTTTCCATCTCTCCCTTTCTAATGCCTTTGGGGTTGATTTTTTGGGGAGGGAAACAGAAGCAGAGTGAGTTCTTGGTTTTCTTCTTTCTATTTGCTCTCATTTTATTGGTGACTGTATCTAGAAATGTGACTTTAATTATCATACATATTTACCAGTGATTCCTGTATCCAACTATGTATTTGATAGCTCTCCCTGGACTTCTAAGCATTGGAAATTTCCTATGTCCCAATCTGGGCTCCCACCATTTCTCCCAGATGTCCACTTCTGACAGTCTTCTCCATCTTAGGGGTCTTCCATCTCACAACTGACCAAAATTTTGAACTCGTCTTTGACATTTTTTTTTCCATAGACCTCTTTCACAGACTCTCAGAAAAAATTAATCAGAAAACAAACTTGCTGTCTACCTCCTGCCATCAACTCTATTCCCAGACTACATCAGCAACCTGAGTGTTCAAGTAATCTCTATTTGTATCAACCCTATTCTATTTGGCACATCAGGTCAATTTTAATAAAATGCAAATCAGGCCTTACTCCTCTACTAAAAACATTCCAATGTCTTCCCAGTTAAAGTAGAATAAAATTTCAAGACTATACAATATAACTCTACAAGATTCTACACAACCTAGCCAAATGCAGTCTCCCCAATATCACCTCTAACTTTGCTTCTCTCAGTCACTTCATTCCAGCCATAGTGTGGTGCTCAAGCTCCTGTGTATATGCCACATGTCAGGTAACTACATGGCTGAAGCCTTCACCTCCTTTAGAAGTTAGCTAATGGGGTCATTATCAAAAAGGCCTTTTTCTGGTCTCTTTTACCATATCACTATCTTGTTCAGACTACTTAGTTTCATTAATACTTATCACTGCCTGCCATGTTATATATTTATTCATACATTTGTTCATTTTCTTCTTCCAAATAGAATGTAAACTCCTTCGGGGGATTCCTTTGTCTATTTTGTTGATACCTATCCCCACCAGCTTGGAGGGTGCCCAGTACATATAAAGTACTCAGTTAATATTCATAAGAGAACATTGATTGAAATATCATTATTGAATACATTAAAGGGGAAGTACTAAAATATTTTATTTGACACTGTTCATTTTGGAGTGTGGGCATGTCTTTTTTACCTATTTTAATTTTTATTGCCAACTATCTGGCCAGTTTTGTAATCTCTCCTTTTTCATTTAAATCAACATGGTATGCATCTTCTTCTCACCTATTCTTTCACTTCCAAACTACCCCCTACCATCCCAGTCCACACACACAGACCAATCTGATTTTCTTCATTTTCCTCTTTCCAGAGACAAGACCTAAATAAAGGTGTGTGAAGGTCATGGAAAGTATAATTAATATGATCAGCATCTTAGAGGGCACAATTCTTTTTTTTTTTTTTTTTTACAATTTATTTTGGTATCATTAACCTACAATTACATGTGCAATATTATGGTGATTAAACTACTCCCTTCATCAGGTGCCCCCCACCAACCCTATTACAGTCACTGTCCATCAGCGTAGTGAGATGCTTTAGAATCACTACTTGTCTTCTCTGAGTTATACAGCCCTC
>JAQQAC010013450.1:41138251-41238903 GCA_029783875.1 Phataginus tricuspis | reverse complement strand
AGATGCTTTAGAATCACTACTTGTCTTCTCTGAGTTATACAGCCCTCCCCGTGCCCCCCCAACATTACATCAGCTAATCGTAATGCCCCTTTTTCCCCCTTGTCCCTCACTTCCCACCTATCCTCCCCAGTCCCTTTCCCTTTGGTAACTATTAGTCCACCTAGGGTTCTGTGAGTCTCCTGCTGTTTTGTTCCTCCAGTTTTTTTCTTTGTTCTTATACTTCACATATGATTGAAATCATTTCATACTGGTCTTTTTTGGCTTGGCTTATTTCACTGAGCATAATATCCTCTAGCTTCATCCATGTTGTTGCAAATGGTAGGATTTGTTTTCTTCTTATGGCTGAATTATTCCATTGTGTATATGTACCACATCTTCTTTATCCATTCATGTACTGATGGACACTTAGGTGCCTTCCATTTCTTGGCTATTGTAAATAGTGCTGCGATAAACATAGGGGTGCATCTGTCTTTTTAAAATTGGGCTGCTGCATTCTTAGGGTAAATTCCTAGGAGTGGGATTCCTGGGTCAAATGGTATTTCTATTTTGAGTTTTATGAGGAACCTCCATACTGCTTTCCACAATGGTTGAACTAATTTGCAGTCCCACCAGCAGTGCAGGAGGGTTCCCTTTTCTCCACATCCTCGCCAACATTTGTTGTTGTTTGTGTTTTGGATGTTGGCCATCCTTACTGGTGTGAGTTGATATCTCATTGTGGTTTTAATCTGCATTTCTCTGATGACCAGCGATGTGGAGCATCTTTTCATGTGCCTGTTGGCAATCTGAATTTCTTCTTTGGAAAATTGTCTATTCATGTCCTCTGCCCATTTCTTAATTGTATTATTTGCTTTTCTTTGGTTGAGGTGCATGAGTTCTTTATATATTTTGGATGTCAACCCCTTATTGGATGCATCATTTATGAATATATTCTCCCATACTGTAGGATGTCTTTTTGTTCTACTGATGGTGTCCTTTGCTGTACAGAAGCTTTTCAGCTTGATATAGTCCCACTTGTTCATTTTTGCTTTTGTTTCCCTTGCCCAGGGAGATATGTTCATGAAGAAGTTGCTCATGTTTATGTCCAAGAGATTTTTGCCTATGTTTTTTTCTAAGAGGTTTATGGTTTCATGATTTACATATAGATCTTTGATCCACCTTTGTGTATGGGGTTAGACAGTAGTCCTATTTCATTCTTTTACATGTAGCTCTCCAGTTTTTCCAACACCAGCCTCTGAGGAGGCCGTCATCTCCCCATTGTTATATCCAAGACACCTTTATCAAATATTAATTGACTGTATATGTTTGGGTTAATGTTCAGAGTTTTCTATTCTGTTCCACTGGTCTGTGGGTCTGTTTTTGTGCCAGTACCAAATTGTCTTGATTACTGTGGCTTTGTAGTAGAGCTTGAAGTCAGGGAGCGTAATTCCCCCTGTTTGATTCCTCCTTCTCAGGACTGCTTTGCCTATTCGGGGTCTTTTCTGGTTCCATATGAATTTTAGAATTATTTGTTCCAGTTCATTGAAGAAAGCTGTGGGTATTTTGATAGGAATTGCGTTGAATCTGTAGATTGATTTAGGTAGTATAGCCATTTTGACAATATTTATTCTTCCTAGTCAAGAGCATGGGATGAATTTCCATTCTAGATATTTTATTATTTTTGATGCAATTGTGAATGGAATTGTTTTTCTGATTTCTCTTTCTGTTAGTTCATTGTTAGTGTATAGGAAAGGAACAGATTTCTGTGTGTTAATTTTCTATCCTGCAACTTTGCTGAATTCAGATATTAGTTCTAGTAGTTTTGGAGTGGAGTCTTTAGGGTTTTTTATGTACAGTATCATGTCATCTGCAAATAGTGACAATTTGACTGCTTCTTTACCAATCTGGATGCCTTGTATTTCTTTGTTTTGTCTGATTGCTGTGGCTAGGGCCTCCAGTATTATGTTGAATAACAGTGGAGAGAGTGGGTATGCCTGTCTTGTTCCCGATCTTAGAGGAAAAGCTTTCAGCTTCTCGCTATTAAGTATGATGTTAGCTGTGGGTTTGTCATATATGGCCTTTATGATGTTGAGGTACTTGCCATCTATACCCATTTTGTGGAGAGTTTTAATCATGAATGGATGCTGAATTTTGTCAAATGCTTTTTCAGCATCTATGGAGATGATCATGTGGTTTTTGTTCTTCTTTTTGTTGATGTGGTGGATGATGTTGATGGATTTTCGAATGTTGTACCATCCTTACATCCCTGGGATGAATCCCACTTGGATCCTCTTGATGTATTTTTGAATTCTGTTTGCTAATATTTTGTTGAGTATTTTTGCATCAACTTTCATCAGGGATATTGGTCTGTAATTTTCTTTTTTGGTGAGGTCTTTGCCCGGTTTTGGTATTAGAGTGATGCTGGCTTTATAGAATGAGTTTGGAAGTATTCCCTCCTCTTCTATTTTTTGGAAAACTTTAAGGAGAATGGGTGTTATTTCTTCTCTATATGTCTGGTAGAATTCAGAGGTGAATCCATTTGGCCTGGGGATTTTGTTCTTGGGTAGTTTTTGATTACTGATTCAATTTTGTTGCTGGTGATTGGTCTGTTTAGTTTTTCTGTTTCTTGTTTAGTCATTCTTAGAAGGTTGTATTTTTCTAAGAAGTTGTCCATTTCTTCTATGTTTTCCAGCTTTTTAGCATATAGATTGTCATAATATTCTCTTTTAATTCTTTGTATTTCTGTGGGGTCCGTCATTATTTTTCCTTTCTCATTTCTGTTTCTGTTTATGTGTGTAGATTCTCTTTTTCTCTTAATGAGTCTGGCTAGGGGGTTATCTATTTTTTTATTTTTTCAAAGAATCAGCTCTTGGTTTCATTGATTTTTCTATTTTATCCTTCTGAATTTAATTTATTTCTTCTCTGATGTTTATTATGTTCCTCCTTCTGGTGACTTTGGGCCTCATTTGTTCTTCTTTTTCCAATTTCAGTAATCGTGTCTTTAGACTATTCATTTGGGAATGTTCTTCCTTCTTTAAATAGTCCTAGATTGCAATATACTTTCCTCGTAGAACTGCCTTTGCTGCCTCCCTCAGAAGTTGTGGCTTTGTGTTGTTGTTGTCATTAGTCTCCATATATTCTTTGATTTCTGTTTTGATTTGGTCATAAACCCCTTGATTAATTAGGAGAATGTTGTTAAGTCTCCATGTATTTGTGAGCCTTTTTGATTTCTTTCTAAAATTTATTTCTAGTTTTATACCTTTGTGATCTGAGAAGTTGGTTGGTAGGATTTCAGTATTTTTATATTTACTGAGGTTTTGTTTTGTGGCCTAGTATGTGGTCTCTTCTGGAAAATGTTCCATGTGCACTTAAGAAGAATGTGTATCCTGTTGCTTTTGGTTGTAGAGTTCTGTACATGTCTGTTAGGTCCATCTGTTGTAGTGTGTTTTTCAGTGCCTCTGTGTCTTCACTTATTTTCTGTCTGGTTGATCTGTCCTTTGGAGTGAGTGGAGTGTTGAAGTCTCCTAAAATGAATGCATTGCTTTCTATTTCCTCCTTTAATTCTGTTACTATTTGTTTCACATATGCTGGCGCTCCTGTGTTCAGTGCGTGTATATTTATAATGGTTCTATCTTCTTGTTGGACTGACCCCTTTATCATTATGTAATGTCCTTCTTTATCTCTTGCTACTTTATTCATTTTGAAGTCTATTTTGTCTGATACAAGTACTGCAACACCTGCTTTTTTCTCCTTGTTGTTTGCATGAAATATCTTTTTCCATCCCTTCACTTTTAGTCTGTTTATATCTTTGGGTTTGAGGTGAGTCTCTTGTTAGCAGCATATAGATGGGTCTTGCTTTTTTATCCATTCTATGACTCTGTGTCTTTTGATTGGTGCATTCAGTCCACTTACATTTAGGGTGATTATCTATAGATATGTACTTATTGCCATTGCTGGCTTTAGATTCGTGGTTGCCAAAGGTTCAAGGGTTGCTTCTTTACTATCTACCAATCTAACTAAACTTTCTTAAGTTATTGTGAACACAGTCTGATGTTTCTTTATTTCTCTCTCTTCTTATTCTTCCTCCTCCATTCTTTATATACTAGGTGTTTTATTCTTTGCCTTTAGTTAGTATTTGTATGGTCTGCTTTCTTTGGTATGATTTTGTTTTCTCTGGTTACATCTTTTTAACCTTAGGAGTGCTTCCCTCTAGAGCATTCCATTTAAGATATCCTGTAGTGGTGGTTTATGAGAAGCAAACTCTCTCAGCTTTCGCTTGTCTGGAAATTGTTTAAACCCTCCATCATATTTAAATCATAATTGTGCTAGATACAATATTCTTCGTTCAAGGCCCTTCTCTTTCATTATGTTAAATATATCATGCCATTCTCTTCTGGCCTGTAAGGTTTCTGTTGAGAAGTCTGATGATAGTCTGATGGGTTTTCCTTTGTAGATGATCTGTTTTCTCTCTCTAGCTGCCTTTAATACTGTGTCCTTATCTTTGATCTTTGCCTTTTTAATTATTATGTGTCTTGGTGATGTCTTCCTTGGGTCCCTTGTGTTGGGAGATCTGTGGGCTTCCGTGGACTGCGAGACTATTTCCTTCCCCAGTGTGGGAAAGTTTTCAGCAATTATTTCTTCAAAGACACTTTCTATCCCTTTGTCTCTCTCTTCTTCCTCTGGTAGTCCTATAATGCGAATATTGTTCTGTTTGGATTGGTCACACAGTTCTCTTAAAATTCTTTCTTTCCTAGTGATCCTCTTCTCTCTCTCTGCCTCAGCTTCTCTGTATTCCTGTTCTCTGCTTTCTATTCCATTAACAGTCTCTTGCATCTCGTCCATTCTGCTGCTAAGTCTCGTGATGGCTTGTCTGATTTCTGCATTGTCTTTCCTCACTTCCCTCACTTCCTACCTCAGCTCTTGCATATTTCTTTGTAGATCCATCAATATGGTTATGACTTTTATTCTGAATTATTTTTCAGGAAGATTGTGCATTTCCATCCCTTCAAGTTCCCCCTCTGGTGTTGTCTGGGTCTGGGTAAGTTTTGTTTGCACCATATTCCTCTGTCTTTTCATGGTGGTAGAAGTGGTTGCTGGTAGGTGCCATGTATGTCAGCTGGGCTCTTTAAGACTTTTAAAAAGAAAAAAAAAAGAAAAAGTAGAAGAAAATGAAAGAAAATAAAGGAGAGAGAACAAAAAAGAAAAAAAGAAATGTAAGAAAAGAAAAGAGAAAAAAAAAAAAAAACGCCCACCGGGAGTAGATTCTGTGAGGATGCTGTAGGTGGCACTGTTGCTCCAGTAATCTGCAGCCAAGGCTGTGCCGCTCCGCATGGCCCTTTGTAGCTCTTGCCAGAGTGGGAATGAATGGGATGCTGCTGATGTCTGTGGGAAGTCTCAGTGCGGCTACTTTTTCCCAGTTGCCAGCCAAGGGGTTCAAAATTCCCCAGGACTCCCAGCCTGCTGGGCTGAGTGCGCTGGGACGATCCTGCTCCTCCATTGGGCCCCTGTCTCTTTAAGACTGCTAAAAAAGCGTGCGCTTTTCTTTTGTCCCAGGGAGCCGGTTGCGAGGACCAGGGTGCGTTTCTTGGCTGAGATCCTGCACCTTCTGTCTCTCCAATCTCCAATATACCGCACCATGTGTGTCCGTGTTCCTGGTGCAGATCACTGGGGCTGGTTATTTTGTGGGCCTATATTTCCACCCCTCCCCGCTCTGAATCCTCTCCTCCCGCCGGTACTCTGGGGTGGGGGATTGCTCGGGTCCCCCCTGGTCGTGGCTCTGTATCTTAATTGCATCACTGGGTGCCAAGTCCTCTCAGGTGTAGATACAGGCTGGGTGCTGTCCTGTATCTTCTGGTCTCTCTTTTAGGAATAGTTGTATTTGTTGTATTTTCATAAATATATATGGTTTTGGGAGGAGATTTCCGCTGCCCTGCTCATGCTGCCATCTTCCCGGAATCCTGGATGTAATTTGTAATATCTTTTTTTGTTAAGTCTAGTAAGATGTTTATAAATTATTTTGATCATTTCAAAGAACAAAGTTTTAGTACTTAAAAATTTTTATCTCCTGCTTTCCCACTTACTATTTCTGTGTTTTCTACTGTTATCTTTACTATTCCTTTTATTCTTCTTGAATTGGATTGAACTTGCTTATTTCTTTTTTCAATTTCCCAAAAAATGGAAGGTTAGATTATAGACTTGAAAACTCTGTTTTTCTAACTCAGTTAGTTAATACTCTAAAATTTCATCCACTTGCTGTTAATGTTGCAGTTATTGACTTATTTCAATTCAGTTTTGTTTTTTTATATTCAACTTTACTTTTTCTTTCACGTTTATGTTATTTAGAATTGTGTTACTTAATGTTCAACTTTTTGAGGAGTTTCTAGATATCTTTTTTTCTTTTTTTTTAGGTTTAATTGCATTTTGGCCAGAGAACTTACTTTGTAAGACTCCAGTTATTTTTTAAACTGTAATTGGTTTTGTTTCCCAGATGATGGTTAAAATGCATACTCCAAGGTGGTCATTCCCCATCTCTACTGCTGTTAGCAGCAGCCTTAGACATGTACAAATTTACTATTTGTCTATTGTGGATATTTCACATAAATGGAGTCATATATGTTGTATTTGTCTGGTATTTTTTCACTTAGCATGATGTTTTCAAGTTTCATGCATGCTATATCATTTATCAGTATTTCATTTTTATATACAAATAACATTGTGTAACATGGGTATACCATGTTTGGTTTATCTATTCATCAGTTCTTGAACAGTTGGATTTTCTTGTACCTTTTGATTAATGTGAATAATGTTGAAAATTTATAAATGCTTGCAGTCAATGTTGAAGACTTTTAATAAGTATTTTAAGAAATTGTAGATTTACATTAAGTTTTAAGAATTAATGTGGGGCATAATCTAGAAGAAATGGAGAACTTTCTAGAAAAATACAACCTTGCAAGATTGACCCAGGAAGGAACAAAAATCTGAACAGACCAATTAACAGCAATGAAATTGAATCAGTAATTAAAAACTACCTAAGAAAAAAAAGGCCAGACCAGATGGCTTGACTACTGAATTTTATCAAATATTTAGGGAAGACCTAATACCCATACTTCTTAAAGTTTTCCAAAAAGTAGAATAGGAGGGAATACTTCCAAACTCATTCTATGAATCCCGCATCACTCTAATACCAGAACCAGGCAGACACCAGAAAAAAAGAAAATTACAGACCAATATCCCTGATGAACACAGATGCAAAAATACTCAACAAAATATTAGTAAACCAAATTCAAAAATACATCAAAAAGGCCATCCATCATGATCAAGTGGATTTATTCCAGGGATGCAAGAATGGTACAGTATTCAAAAATCCATTGATATCATACACCACATTAACAAAAAAAGGACCAAAGTCACATGATAATATCAATAGATGGTGAAAAAGCATTTGACAAAATTCAACATCTATTCATGATAAAAACTCTGAACAAAATGGGTATAGATAGAGGGCAAGTACCTCAACATATAAAGGCCATATAAGACAAACCCACAGCCAAAACCATACTTAATGGTGAAAAGCTGAAAAGCTTTTCCTCTAAGACAAGGATGCCCACTCTCTTCACTTTTATTCCACATAGTACTGGAGGTCCTAGCCATGGCAATCAGACAACACAAAGAAATAAAAGACATCCAGATTGGGAAGGAAGAAGTTAAATTGTCCCTGTTTGAAGATGACATTATATTGTACATAAAAAACCCTAAAGAATCCACTCCAAAACTACTAGAACTAATAACTGAATGCAGCAAAGTGGCAGGATACAAAATTAATGCATAGAAATCTGTTGCATTCCTATACACTAATGATGAAGACTTGCAGAAAAAAAAATCAGGAAAATGATTACATCTAAAATTGCATTGAAAGGAATGAAATACCTAGAAATAAAACTAACAAAGGAAGTGAAAGACCTGTGCCCTGGAAACTACAAGACACTCATGAGAGAAATTAAAGAAGACACCAGTAAATGGAAATACCTCCCATGCTCATGGATAGGAAGAATTAATATTGTCAAAATGTTCATGCTGCCTAAAGCAATCTACAGATTCAGTGCAATCCTTATCAAAATGCCAACAGCATTTTTCAGCGAACTAGAGCAAAATAGTTCTAAAATTCACATGGAGCCACAAAAGACCCTGAATAGCAAAGCAATTCTGAGAAAGAAGAGTAAAGCTGGGGAGATTACTCTCTCCCACTTCAAACTCTACTACGAAGCCACAGTAATCAAGACAATTTGATAGTGGCACAAGAATAGACCAATAAATCAATGGAATTGAATAGAGAGCCCAGATATAAACCCACACATATATGGCCAATTAATATACAATAAATGAGCCATTGATATACAATGGAGTAAATGACAACCTGTTCAAATGGTGTTAGCAAAACTGGACATGTAGAAGAATGAAACTCCATACACAAAAGTAAACTCAAAATGGATCAAAGACCTGAATGTAAGTTATGAAACCAAAAAACTCTTAGAAGAAAACATAGGCAAAAATATATTGAATATAAACATGAGAAATATTTTCCTGGACACATCTTCTTGGGCAAGGGAACAAAAGCAAAAATGAACAAACAGGATTACATCAAACTCAAAAGCTTCTGTACAGCAAAGGAAACCATCAGTAGAACAAAGGGTATACAGTATGAGAGAATATATTCATAAATGATGTATCCAATAAGGGGTCACATCCAAAATATAAAAGAACTCTCATACGTCAACACCCCAAAAAAAAAATAAACCAATTTAAAAATGGGCAGAAGATCTGAACAGACACTTCTCCAAACAATAAATCCAAATGGCAAATAAGCACATGAAAGATGCTCCACATCACTAATCATCAGGGAAATGCAAATTAATACCACAAAGAGGTATCACCTCACACCAGTTAGGATGGCCAACATATAAAATTCAACCGTTGTGGAAAGCAATATGGAGGTTCCTTATAAAACTAAAAATAAAAGTAAAATTTGACCCAGGAATTCCACTCCTAGCAAATTACCCTAAGAAAGCAAGATCCCTGATTCAAAAAGACATATACACCCCTATGTTTATCACAGCACTATTTACAATAGCCAATACATGGAAACAACCTGTATGTCCATCAATAGATGAATGGATAAAGAAGCTTCAGTACATACACACAATGGAATATTATTCAGCCATAAGAAGAAAACAAATCCTACCATTTGCAACAACATGGGTGGAGCTAGAGGGTATTTTACTCATTGAAATAAGCCAGGCAGAGAAAGACAAGTACCAAATGATTTCACTCATTTCTGGAGTATAATTCCAAAGCAATACTGAGGAAAGAAAACAGCAGTAGACTCACAGTCTCCAAGAAGGGACTAGTGGTTACCAAAGTGGAATGGGGTGTGCATGGTAGGTGGAAAGGTAGGAAGAAGGGGATTAAGGGGTATTATGATTAGCACACATAATGTATGGGGGCATGGGAAAGGCAGTATGGCACAGAGAGGTTAAGTAGTGACTCCATAGTATCTTACTAGGCTGATAGACAGTGACTGCAAAGGGGTGTGTGTTGGGGACTTGATGTGAATCTGGTAACTACAGTGTTGCTCATGTGAAACCCTCATAAGATGGTATATCAATGATACCTTAATAAAAAAAAGATAATATGGGAATATTTGCATGTCATTCACTCAGTTTCCCCCCAGTGGTAATATCTTGCATGATTCTAATACCATATAACAGCGAGGAAACTGGCATTGATACATCCGTTGAAGTTATTCCTATGTCACCAATTTTTCATGCATTCAGTGTATGTTTGTGTGCGTGCATGTGTGTGTGTATTTCATTCTGTGCAATTTATCACAAGTGTATCCTGTGACCATCATCACAGTCAATATAAAGCAAAATTCCTTCAAAGAACTCTTTGACCGACCATTTTTTAGCCATAGCCATGTGCTACCTCCCCATGCACAACAACACCTGGTTACCAGTGTTCTGTTCTCCATCTCTTTAATTTTGCCATTTCAATAATGTTATATAAGTGAAATTATGTAGTATAATGATTATAGTATAACTGAGATGGCTTTTTTCTCATAATTTTTGTATCACACATAATGATATTAAGCGTCATTCAAATTATGTATGTCAAGTTTGTTCCGAATAGTTTTCTGTTATCTGGATGCACTATAATTTGTTGAGTCATTCACCTGTAGAGCATTTGGGTCATTTGAAGTTTTGGATTATATGACTAAAGCTGATTTGAAGATTAATGTTTTTTTGTGTGAACATAAGCTGTCATTCCTCTGGCATAATGCTCAAGAGTACACTTGCTGGGTTAAATGGTAAATTCAATTTTAGTTTTGTAAGAGAATATAATACTCTTTCCTGAGTGGTCATACTATTTTACATTCCCACAGCAATATATGAGTGGTCCAACTTCTCTGAATTCTCATATTTTGCACATTATTTTTATTTTAGCCATTCTGATAGGTATGCCATGTTCTCTTATTGTGATTTTAATTTGGATTACCCAGTAGCTAATGATGTGTAATATACATTCATATACTTATTTTCCATTGTATATCCTCTTCAGCGAAATGTTTGTTCATGTCTTTTACTAATTTACTATTTTTCTTTTTTTTTTATGCAAGTATTGTTTTCCATCCTGGAGCTTGGCTTTTCCTCCTCTTATTCAAGATCTTTTTTAGAAAAGGGGTTTCATTTTGATGTGGCCTATTTTACCCAATTTTTCTCTTATTGATCATGCTTTTGGATTCAAGTCTGAAACCCTTAACCTAGCCTAGATCCCAAAGATTGTTTCCTAGATATTTTTCAAAGTGTTTTGTAGTTTTATATTTTACATGTAAGTCCGTGATCTATTTTGAGATATATTTTGTGTAAAGTATGAAGTTTAGATTGAGGTTCATTTTTGCCTATAGTTTTCCAGTTGCTTCAGCATCATTTATTGAAAAGGCTATTCCTCTTTTGAAAAATTGTTTTAACAATTCTGGGCCTTGTACCTTTCCAAAATACACTTTATAATTATTTTGTCAATGTCTGTAAAATAATTTGCTGGGGTTTCAATAGGAATTGCATTAAACCTGAAGATCATTTAGGGCAGAATTTATGTATTTACTCTGCTAAGTCTCCCCATTCAGGGATATGATATTTGTCTCCATTAATTTATGTCTTTGATTTTTTTAATTGAATTTTATAATTTTATATTTCTTATAAGGGAAGTTTTACACCTGTAAACACAGGTGTGTAAATACAGGTGATTAAAGACCCTGTAAACTTACTAGATTTATGCCTATTTAATTTTATTCAGAGCAACTGTAAATTATCCTTTTATTTCAGTTTCTACATGCTTATTGTTCTCTCTGTACATCTTGTATCCAGTGACTTAAACACACTTATTAGTTCTAGGAATTTATTTTGCAGATTGCTTGGGATCTTCTACAAAAAAATATCATGTCATTTTCAAATAAGGAAGGTTTCTTTCTTTCCTTCTAATGTATAGCACTTTTATATCTTTCCATTATTATTACACTTGCTAGAACCTTCAGCACAGTGTTCAATAAGACTGATGCGCCATGTTCTTGATCTTAGTGAAAAGTACTCAGTAATTCAGCAGTAAGTATGATGTTAGTTGTAGGTTTTTTTTTTAAGGGTTTTATTTATTTTTATTTTTTTAATTTTTTTTTACAATTTATTTTATTTTAGTATCATTAACCTACAATTACATGAGCAATATTGTGATGATTAAACTACCCCCTTCATCAGGTCCCCCACACCAACCCTATTACAGTCACTGTCCATCAGTGTAGTGAGATGAGAATCACTACTTGTCTTCTCTGAGCTGTACAGTCCCCCCCGTGCCCCCCCACCCTATGCCTGCCAATCGTAATGCCCCTTTTACCCTCTTATCCCTCCCTTCCCACCCATCTCCCCAGTCCCTTTCCCTTTGGTAACTGTTAGTCCATTCGTGGGTTCTGTGAGTCTGCTGCTGTTTTGTTCCTTCAGTTTTTTTTTTCTTTGTTCTTATACTCCACATATGAGTGAGATCATTTGGTACTTGTCTTTTTCGGCCTGGCTTATTTCACTGAGCATAATACGCTCCAGCTCCATCCATGTTGTTGCAAATGGTAGGATTTGTTTTTTTCTTATGGCTGCATAATATTCCATTGTGTATATGTACCACATCTTCTTAATTCATTCATCTACTGATGGGCACTTAGGCTGCTTCCATTTCTTGGCTATTGTAAATAGTGCTGCAATAAACATAGGGGTGCATCTGTCTTTCTCAAACTGGGCTGCTGCATTCTTGGGGTAAATTCCTAGGAGTGGGATTCCTGGGTCATATTAGTTGTAGGTTTTTATGTATGCTTCTTATCAAGTTGAGGATGTTCTCTCTATTCTAATTAGCAGAGAGTTTTTATTGCAGAAGGGTGTTGGATTTTGTCAGATGCTCTTCTTGTGTCTTTGATCGTTTAAATTTTCTTCTATAGCCTGTTGATATGATGGATTACAGTGATTGATTTTCAAATGTTGAATCAGCCATACATAACTTGAATAAATCTCACAAGATCATGGTATATAATTATTTTTATACTTTTATACTTTGCTGGATTTTATTGAGGATTTTACATTTAAGTTCATGACAGATGTTGGTCTGTAGTTTTTATTTGTTTTGTTTTTGCTTTTTAAAGTTTTTGCTTTTTAAAGTTGACTTTGTCTGATTTTATTATCAGGGTAATACTACATAAAATTAGTTTAGTGAATTCCCTATATAAAAACAATCTGGATCTGGCTATATTCTCCATGATCCTGTAACATCTTCCTATGTTGACAGATAGTAACTGCTCTAGTTGGGGTGAGGATTTAATAATGTGAACAACTGTTAAACCACTGTTTTATACTTGAAACCAATGTAAGATTGTATATCAACTATACTTCAATTAAAAAATAAGCCTTGATAATAGGGGCCTTGCTGTGAATCTTTTTAAAAATGAAAAATAATCTGTATCTGTAAATATATTGCCAGCTTCCTAATTATAAATTCAATTTGAAATTATTATAGTACTATTCAATGTTCCTAAGTTGAATACACAGACATTAAATATCAATAGGAATTTTTCTGAAGCATATGTTTAAATAAAAGTAATATTATTTAACAGTAACCAATTTTTGTAAGAGAGTATGTCTGAAAGATAGATAATAGAAATGGAGGATAGGTGGGAAACAAGAGTAGGGGTACAGATGGGGTAAGCAAATGGGGTGTGTGTGTAAAGGAGGAGGGAGAGAAGGAAAGAGAAGAAAATGTAGTGTAGCCACTTCTCTCATATGCTTTACAAGTACTTTTTAACATCTGGCTTCTTTATAATTGGGCTTCATAACCCCATGTTTAGCTTATTAATGCTGTTGTTAAAACCACATAGGAGTGTGTGTTCTGCAGTTCAGTGACTTTTGTCCATCCAACCAAGAATACAGTGAGACATATTTGACAAAAAAATGCAGCCTGTTCCGTGTGGATATCTTTACACTCTACACACAGAGTATTCATGACTTGCATAGCATGGGAGATTAATGGAAGCTTTTAATGTCATCCCAGAAATTGTTTAATTTTGTTGTTAAAATAATTTTCCAGTTTATGCTGTAGAACATAATGAAAGTTTATTCATATTTTTTGACTGTTTTTAAAGATGATGGTTATTCTTGGGACTGTGAAATGCATTCCTTTCCAGACAGGAAGGAAGACATAAAATTAGGGCTTTCTGAAAGGGTTCTATAAAATAATGTCACTGGTATTATTGGATTTTGTGGCAAAGCAGGGAAATGGGAGAGTGTTGAAATCAATTTAAGAAGTTCTGTGTTAAAACACACACACACACCTAGAGAAATATGGGTACAAAAGAACAATTCAAAGACTTGTTGATTAGCATATCTTCTCCCATCCCAAAGACATTTTTCATGGTTGTACTCAGTAGAACACATTTTGAGAAATTTTGTAGTAGGATATTGCTTCATCTAATAACCATCCATTTGTAACCTATAATTTGAATGTGCTTGTGGATTCAGTTAAAAATCCAATGTGGATCCTGCTTCCAATTTCTTATAATTTAAATGATATGTGCAATATAGTAATATGAAAGCAGTAAGAACCATAGAAGAGTTGTAACAAGTATTTTTGATGTTTAAAGAACATAGGAATAACTGTCACTAAGTGATTTGAAAATTTATGAAGGAAATAGAATGTAAGATGGACCTCGAATAAAGAAAGGACTAGAGAATTTGATAATGGTATGAAATTGAATTATTGACAATTTTATTTTTAAAAAGTATGGATAAGTACATAGGTACTGAAAGTTAAGGCAGATGCCCAAACAGCATATATTCATTTATTTTCTTGATAAATAATATCAGTCTACACCTACTATTCATTATTGTGCTTTGCACAAGGGATTTAGTAACCTACCTTCAAAGGGAATGTAAAATAGTGAAAATAGAAAACTTACTACTATACAAAATAATAAATCATGTGACAGAATATGCAAAGGTGCTTTCTGAGAACAGGGAAGGATATTGGACATTTATATTAACCTTGAAACTTTAAGGCCAGTTTCACTGAGAATAATTAAGTAAATATAGGTAACAAGAAAAATAATACATATTTCAGCCTTCAAGAGGTATGTGCAATGGCCTTGAGTTAAGATGAAAGAATGAATTTTAGGAAGTAATTACAGCTCAATAAAGGATCCTTAATTGAGCAAAATTTTGGAAAACAGAGGAAGCATAAGGAATGACTCTTAGTGACAGAGAAAAAAGGAGATTAAAAGAGGTAAAAGAGAGAGAAGTAGAGAGAGTGAGAGAACAGAGAGAGAAAGAAGTAAAATTAGGAAAAGGTGGGAGAATTGTGGTGGCAAAGTGAGATTTTGGATTCATGAAGGTCATTATTTGAATAATCATGGACTTAAAGTTTGTGCCTAGGGGTAATAAGTATAAGGAAAGACCTATCTGCCTTTCCTCATTGGAAGTGAGAATTGGAAAGATTTAAAAAATAAATGTTAGATCCACCAAAGATGGCATCCATTGTTGAAAGTGCTAATTTTGAGAAAGTTGAGTACCAGAGATCAACAGGTTACAACAATGAGGATCTGAGAAGAGAGTTTCAACTACAGGCATTGGCTCAGAATAGTTTTATAGGCTTTTAAAAAATGGTAAGTACATGTGGTTCTCTCAGGTTTACTACACTAAATTTATTTTTTTAAAAAGGGATTGTAATCATATTCTGTAAGGGACTACCTACAATAGAAAATGTTACATCTGATTATAAATACCAGTTTATGATTTAGTCATTTATTTCTGCAGAAAATTATGTAAATAAAGCTTCTGCAAAATATTAACTAAGAAGTTATACTGTATTATTATCTGTATTTCCTAATTGAACATTAAAGAAATTTCATGATGTTATTTACTATGTCCATTCAAATTTATTAATTAGTTCAAAGACATGTCTTGAATTCTTCTTGGATACAGATAACTATAGGAGGTAACAAGTATACGACATTTATTATAATATTATTTGATTTAATTGTTCTAAAATCCACTTTGGTAATTAAGACATGCAATCATGACTATGGCTGTTCTGAGTGTAAATGGGAAAGATATTAGAACAATTGAAACCTCATTTCTAGATATTTATCATGTTACTATGTTTTATTTTTTTGTGCATCATTTACCACCATCTGGAATTTTTTAATATATTTATTTATGTTAATCTTCTTTATTTTCACTTTGTAATATCATGGATCTTCTCTGTTGTGTTGACTACTTATATTCCAACCCTTAGCATTTGTGTTTATCAGATAGTAAAAGCTCAGTAAATAACTGTTGAAAACACAATCTCATAATTATGAAGAGATGATTCTCACTGATTTTATACTAGAATCAACCCTTATGTGCTTACCTTCAAATGACCATAATGATCTAGAGATAACAATGAGTTATATTTCTTTAGTATTCAATAAATTAATTTTCTGAAAGTAATTAGTTTGATGGAATCTAGGTGGCATATATTCTCATTCTCAATTTCCCAGACCTCCTGATAACATGAAATATGGTGCAGAGATATGTAGATTCATTTACTAGATTTTCCCATTACATAGATGTCCCTTATTTAAATTGTTTAAATAATGAATGATACTAAGCGACCACAGTCTGGAAAGTCCATATAACTCTTGCAGTCAGTGAAAGTATTTTTCTTCTCTAGCAGGAGAAGGGTTCTAGGGTGCACTTGCTTTCCAGTTTAGTGTCCTTACTTAACAGATTGGGTTTCATGAGCTGAAACATTGAGGCTTTTCAGGAATATCCTTTTAGTTAAAACTGCCATTATTTACTCTACCTCATTCACATTGTGCCTTGAGCTCCTACATCTCTAACATCTTCAGTTCTACCTTTCTCAATTCTTGAAGGTGAATTCAGGTTGCAAGTTATAATTCTGCAGTAGTTATTACTTGCCTTTACTACACTGTATTGCTGAAATTGTCTTTGATGTCCCTGGGAAAGATGGGAAGTTTTTATAGTCTTTTTCATCTTCTTTCTTCTATTTCCCTGATGTCCTTGTTGAGTTCCTTCTCATTCATTGTATCTTCTAAAGGACTTTCCCCAAACTCTCTACTTTAGTATTACAGCCATCCATGTGTTTAACTCTCATTACATTTAGTAGTGAGTGCAGCCTGTCAAAATAATTTAAATTTTCCCTAATGGATATTTATGTTCATCAAATCAGGGAATTGAAGAGAACCAAATTATAAGTAAAAATCTGTCCTCAAACATGATACTGTGTTGAAAGTATAATTGTATCAACAAATATTTTTTCATTGAATTGTTATTTGAACCAAACTGATCAAAAAACAAACAAAAAAATAAACATAACCTGCATATTTTTTGAAAATAATAAATGGAAAACTTTTAAACTGGTGTCTTAAAATTATACAAGTACATTACCTATCTTTATTAAATTCAGATATTTAAGAAAATGAGCCAGCTGGACCAATAAACAGTTACCCCATATGAAAAGAAAAAAAAATAAGACATTGATAAGGAAAAGTTAAAGAAAATGCATTCCAAAGCAAGAGGAGAAATGAGAAATATTTGGGACAGAAAGCAACTTGTTCATGTTCAAATCCAGGAATATTATATTGCACAGTAGTGTTGCCAAGCCCATTTTGTACACCTGTGGGCACAATGTTACAATAAAAGTGAATCCATATTTCCATTGTCCTGGCAAGTGGTCATCCAGTAAAAGTAGTGTCTAGGTCCCTAAGTTCCTAGTTTTTGTGGGTAATAATGGAAGATGTTGGACTGAGGTTCCTTGTACCACTATGCTTACACCTATTTTGCTTTCTGATGAAAAAAATGTAAGTTTTGAAAAATGGTAAAGGTAAAGATACATCATACACTGATCATTAGGAAACCTTAGTCTAAAACTCACCATCACTATGTAGTACTCTTGCTTTAGATAATATTTTACCATATATTTTTATAACATACACTCAGAATTTAAATGTTTAGGTATATAGGGTGGTATTTCTTTATTGAGTGAAATCAGAGCAGTGTTTCACTGGAAATCTTAAAAATGTATATAGAACAAGAGAATTATTTCATTAGATCCATAATCAATATCTGGGGCATGGTTTCAGAATTTTGCTTTAAGGTGATTATGGAATGGTACCTTTGTGACTAGATATGTAGAGACCAAATATACATAGAAAATACATTTTCTGTCTATCAGTTTCAACAGACTTCCTATGCATTATAGAATTATATATTATAATGAGAGCTAATTATGAAAATGTATAATATTGTGAAATTACATTACAATCGTGTATGTCCCCTGAAATGAAATTGTGAACTTTGACATCAAATGTGAAATATTAAAAATACATTGGGTTGGAAAAATATAGCAATTTCTTTGAAGTCTTTCTATGTTGCAACTATTCTATATCAGTATATACATGGTGAACACAATGATCAGCAACATTATTCAGCATCCATCATATTTATTATTATCTATGTAATAAATTTGGGTGACTCAAATACTATATTTTAAAGTTTATTTTATTAATATAAACAACCTTATTTGAGCAACATGTGCTTATTAGCATTGCACTTTCTATGGTTGATTTTCTATGCACAAATAACTTTAATTTGTACTTATATTAACAGTGCAGTCATGAATACTGTATACAGTATTTTTTAGGTCCCAATTTAGTGAAAACATTTACTGCTGAAAACTTTTAAAATATTTTTGTTGTTGTTTTCCATAATTCAGGTTATCTGGAATGAATATACCACCACCAATTATCAGCAACAAAAACTGGCTCAGACTGCATTTTGTTTCAGACAGCAATCACCGATATCGTGGATTTAGTGCTCCATATCAAGGTATATTTAATGAATATCTCTGCCTCTTTTGATGTGTAAAGTGATTTTGGTATAGACAACTGCATTTTGTGATACAAGTAAATTATCTTTTGCATTAATAAATAGGAAGTTGAATATGCAAAAATGGTCATTCTCTTATTGAGGCAATAATGTGATCATCAATAACCTGCAGTATGAAAGTTAGTTGATTTTTATAGCAGTGTACAGAATAAGGAATATTATGCCCTCTAAAAGGTAGTAGAAAACAGTTGTAATATTTTGCTTTAATAAAGTGCTTCAGCAATTGGATATACTCCCTAAAGCTGTAGCACAGAACGCTGCAGACAGCCTGCAGCTGTAAATAGGCTCTTCATCAATTGAAGTCCATTCGCACATACAGTGTGTTTGCTTTTGCTCGTTTAATTAAATTTGTTAGGATTATTATATACCATTTTTACCACAGGCACAATTTTGAATTAGTTGATTATAGTATTTGATGTATTAACTTGAAAAAACTTTGTTAAGAACAAGGTTATTATGAAGATGGAGTGCTAATGAAAAAGTAGCTTCTATAATATTCAGTAATATTATGTGGGTTTAGTGTACTTTTTCCTCAGACTACTTACATAAAGAACTCATTTCATTCTCAGTAGTGTATCGACTACTTTTCAGGGAATAATGAACACTGCCAGGTACATTCCTCCATTTATCTGTTTTTGTTTTTTTTAGTGCTTTCCTCCTTAGTATGTTCAGTCTTAAGCACTTTGCAATTTTAATATGATGCTTTTAGGCAGCTTATAATTAATACCTAAAATGTTTTTAGGAAATATTTTGTTTTCTGAAGTACAACTTCAACAATTATCTCTATTTTCAAGACCACTAACCTCTCTATATCCGTCCTGTCAATAAGATTTCTCACAACAGTAGCAACAGATTAATGTGATTAATAATTTGACATTTATAATAGCATATCACTATAATAAAAATACCTAAGATAGTAACTGAAAAGTAAAGATTTTAGTCAAAATGTGCTGTAGAAAAATCTATCATTTCTATTTCTAATATAGATAATTTTAATGGAAACATGAATGCAAATATGCTTTTAAAGCTATGCACTTTATTAACATTTCTCAGAATATAAGATTCATCATAAAACACTATATTTTAAAATTAGAATTTAAGTATTCCTAAAAATTTTATTTTTACATATTTTACTAAAAGTAACTGTCCAGGCATAGTAACTTGACCAATTTCAGTGTCACTTTAAATTTTCAATAATATTTTGTTAATTTCCGATTTCAATTCTAAAATTGGTGTGCACTTCAGAAGTTAGAGGACATTTTTTATTGAAAATAAATCATTGTAATGGAGCCCTTTATCTCTGGGTTTATCCCTTCCCTTGTGCAGTTTTCCAACCACATGATTTTATGGCTCAGATTCCCCTCTTAAGTGAGGTAAGGCAGATGGCACAGCAGAAATTCAAAAGACTATCACCTTTGACTCCTGTGGTGATCTTTGCTACTAGATTCATGGAATCATTCAGTCAGATGGCTTCTGCTGTATCTGAATAGAAATAAAGTGGCACTTATTTTAGTACTCAACCTGGAGAAAAATTGATCTCCTATCTTAAAAATAAAACAGTACTTATTTTGCTTTATGCAGGATGGTTTCATGAAACTAGTATCTTTAGATAGGGTTGTTTTGCATTGTAAACAATAATGCAAAACTGCCAGTAGATTTGTGTATTAAGTTATTATTTTCAATATTCTATTCACTGACCTTCAGTTGATTTTTTATAGTGCTTTCAAAATTTGATTCAATTTTTTAGCATTGCCCATCTTGTTTCAACACTGAAAAATATCATATCAATTAATTCACAGTAGTAAAATAGAAAGAGTTTTATGCATATGAATTATTTCTATTTTGAACAGGAAAAGGAACTCAAAAGAGGGTAATTTGTTGTGTAATCTATAGTATCTGTACAATATAAAGGGAAAAAAAGTGGCCAAAGAAAATGGCAGCTATGATTATATAATAAAATCAAGGAAAAGTTTTATTATATGAAAATTGGTATCCTTTTAAAACTTCCTTGATTAAGGCTTGGTTTTTCTAATTGAATTATCTCCAAATAGTATTTTACCTAGGTAAAATAAATACAGTTGAAGAAGTAATTATTGAAACTATAATCCAATACAGAAATTTGGATTAAAAAATTCTAATGCACTAACATAAGTAGCTGTAAAATTTATGATTCCAACAAGCTGAAATAACATGCCCTAGCATGAAATAGTAATCATGCCTTTTAGATTAGTTCATGTTACTATTTAAGGTCAGTGGTATCTAAATTAAAACCATTCAAGATGAAATATTTTGTAGAATATATTATACAAAAGTCACAACCAAGTCTCAGTATTGCTTAGTTTCTTAATAGCTCAAATATTTATTGAGTACTGAGTAATTACTATTGATTTATCTGTTATTTTGAATTCACTTAATGTTTTAATGGAACTCTAGGTTTAGACTGATTATTTCCCTTATTGTATATCTATTTAACCTATGTTCTTTATAAAATACCCTGAAAATTAACTGCAAAGTACTAAGCATTCCTGAGTGTCATTAGCTATTTTGTATAACTTATCTCATAACTAATGAACTAAGCTCATAGGCACACCAACATGCATTCCCCAATAAAACTTCCTTTAAGTTGTGTTACAGGCTAGCTTCTTTATTGGTTTAGATATTATGATTTAAATAGGGTTAAGAAGTGGTTGAAGATAACAGGATAGTAACTAGTATAATTCTGTTCTAACTCAAAAGTACTAAGTCTTGATTTAAATGAACGCCTTTGATAGGAAAATGCTTCCTTTCCTACAGGACCCACACTAAATATGTCTGCTCCTATCTAAAATAAACAAAAAGATCTCTTTTGTGTCCCCTGAGTTTACTTATACTAGAAATCTCTTCTTTTAAAACTATGTTACTATCTCTTTTATATTTGTTTTCTTTCCTTTTAATGTTTAACTCTCTCCCAAAGAAAATCATTTCAATATAATTTTACTATCATAGTCTTTGTTTTTTAATGTTATTCCTACATTCAAGTTCCCTTAAACCTCTTCTAATGAGAACTTGAGTTGTGCTACTTCACAAATAAATAGTATAACTTTTTTTTAACTGTGGTGTTCATGTTTTCTTATTTATTTGTTGAAATCTCCATATTACTGTCACTAGATCTTTTTATAAAACTGAAATCTATATTCCATTTCCATGAATATTTTGTCATGTTTTCTTAATCTCTAAATTGGAAGGAGAGTTTTAGATGACATTCAGTTGTCCAAAGAAAGTTTTATCTCTAGGTGTTGTTTTTTGTTAGAAAGTGTTATTTTTTATCCCTAAGGCTGTTATTCAAGTATGAAATATTATTATAACATTTTCATCTTCAATATTTCATATTCATATTTCACTTTTCTAAATGTACTGTCAAAAATTCTGTCCATAGATATTCTCAAAATTGTCTTTGGCATGTAAATTCACAAATTAAAGCATTTAATCAATTCCAAGTATCTAAATATATGAATATTCCCATATTATAATCTTCTAAATTCTTACAGATTTTATCACATTTGATTTTTCCCTTTCCTTCCATAATTTTTTTTTGTGATTCTCCTTCTGCAAGTTAAAATGTTATAAAATATTTTATTTTACAGTTGCTTACATTCAGTTTAACAAGATACATCAATAGTAGTGCAGTATATTTTCAGTTTTTGAAGAAAATGTTTTACATAAGTCCTTAAAAAGGTTATCATAATTTGGGGATCAGCTATGCTTCTTTTTGTTATGAAAAACATTTTTAATGGACAAACCTTTCAAAAGTATTGATAATGCACTGCCATGAATCTCAGTTACAGAGAGGCCCTTGGCATTTTACATGTACATAATTTAAGCGACAAATAACTTCGGAATAACTCCATTTTTGCATTGGGAAATGTTTTGATATACACGTGTATGCACAGCTACTGAACAAGATAAATAAAATTATTTGGAATGCAGCATAGTGTATCCAGAAAAGGATTTCAGGTCAGAAGATAAAGGTAAATAGTGAAGTTGCCAATTGCTTTCTGAGTTGAGAATTGGTTTTCCCATCAGTAAAGAATCCCAATAGCCAAGCACGTTGTTGTGAAAATCAAAAGGTATTAATATTTCTTATAGTAAAATCAGACATTCAATGAATAAAGATGCTTCAGTGGAAAAAGATAATTAACCAACTGGAATGGGTGAGAAACATACTTTCTCATCATGAGGTACAAATAGTTTAAAAATTGTGATCAAACATAAAATATGAATCCAGTAACTACAACTAAAAAGGAAAAACACAAGGTTTTATATTTCTCACTGTTAAGAGATAGTGGATGCCCACGTTTCTCCAGAGAAAAAGCACTTTTCCTTTTAACTCAATTTTAAAGTGGGATATTTTAAGTAACACTGAGAAGCAGTTTCCTCTATATACCATAATTTTAAAGATAAAAATTATATCCCAAGTTTAAAAATAGAGCAAAGCATCAGTGCAATCTGTTCAATTTTTTTTTCTGATTTTCTTAGACATCAGTTTTTCCTGAAGTTCATATTATAGTAGGTATTTTATTTTTAGTGAGTACATGCTGTGATAAAATTCATAAACTGTATTTGAATTATTTTAAGCTAATGAAGTAAGCTAGCTATTCTCAGCTTGAAAGAATAGCAAGTTGATTTTCATTAATGTATTGTGTTTGAGAATAATTTCTAATTTTGTACTTTATTTACTTTTGATTTTATTACCATCTTTTTTCCTCAAGTCTTCTTCAATACTAAATAACTACTTTCCTTTGGAAACTATTAAGAAAATTTGGTTATGGGGCCAAATTAAAAAAAAAAAGAAACTTCCTTTACTTCTTGATTTATGAACATGTCTGGTCTATGGGATTCATCATCTCAATTAGTACAGTGTTTACACAATCAGCATAGAGAATGAAAAGAAGATATTTAATAGTCATAAAGGTCTAAGGAACCATTGCTCTGTCTAAAACAACCATTAAAAACTTGACAGTGTTTTCCTCTGTGATGAAAATGTGGCTTGTATGGTCATGACAATACATCATTTAAGGCCTTTTACCATATTAGTTGATAATGATGTTAAAATTAAGTTTTTCCATAGCTAAGTATATTTATTTTTTCATTCCCATCCTTAACATTTATGTATCAATCATATATATGTCTCCAAACCCAAAATTCTATTCATAAATTGAGGGTATAAACTGGCTAATTGTCATTTCATTTCAAATTTCCCTGAAATAGGAATTCCACTGGGAAACACAACCCAAGAAAACTGAGTGAAGTATTATATATCAGAAACATAATGCTAGTGATTCATTTTTGCTTACTTTCAGTCAAACATAGAAATTTCTAGTAAAATACTTTTATCTTTCTAAGCATTTTAAAATGTATGAATTAGAAATTAAGCCATATGAATGTATATAACATCAGAATATAGTTTTAATATATAACATGAGAATTTAAAGATAAAGTAGAATATGAGGAACAATTTTATTTCCTTTATCTCACCTCACCTCTGTTTTATAGTTCTTTTTATTTTGGTTATGTGTTAACAGTATGAATTAATAATGAGACTACTCAGAATTATAAATGGATATCACTCATGAGAAAAAGGTACTCTTGGAAACACTAAAATCATATATTAATAAAAAGGATCTCTTAAATGCAGATGATGAGTTTTTGACAAAGTATAACGGAAAAGGAAAATAAATGTATGTACTTAAGAAATAGTCACAGAAATCAGCATTTTAAAGATTGGGTAGAGATTCTGTTGTAAATTTTTCATTATTTTCTAAGAATTGAATCTATCTCTAACATTGATTCTAGTGACTCTGCCTTATAATCAAAAAAGAAAATATTATAGACTGTTACTTTTAAAAGAGATCTTTAATGCTTACACTTGCCAAGTGTTCTTTCTTAAGTCCGTGACAACTTTTGCTGAGTCTTCCATCCACTCTTTAACTGATACTCTTAAAGCACATTTTCTACTATAAATCCTCTTTTCTCTAATCACAATACCCCCATGGCAGAGTCCTGGCTCTGTTAATGCACCCATACCAATCTGCCAACCAACACCCATCCTTCAACAAAGTATAAAACTACAAACTTGCTGGACAGATATTACTGTGTGCTTTGCTGAATGTGAGTATGTCTTTAAGGGACTTACATTTTTCTATAAGACAGTGCTGTAAGATTTCAGAATTAATTCCTTTACCAAATAGAGTTTAACAAATCTATATGCACATTTGTACTACCCCTCACTGATCTTCATCTCCCATGAGAGATTTTTACACAGAAGGGCTGTTTAGACTTCCTGTTCCTGTCAGATGGTAGGAGAGCTTTTCTTTTATCATGACGAGAGTTTTCACTAATCATGGCTTTTTAAAAATTACTGAGTCTTCCAGACTTAGCTCTTGATCTGTAAAAAGAACTATTTGAACTACATGTCATAATCTCTCTAACCAAAAGATGACTCTTAAGAATAATATATATATTTTTTAAATGTAAAACAAAATGTAGTTTTCCATCAAACTTGTAGAAGATCTCTCAGAAATCAGAAGAATTTAAGGGACTCAAAGAATATGGAAAATACACAAGTGACAAGATTAATATTAACAAGAAATACATATGTTTAAGATTTCAAAATACAGCTACTTTAAGTGAAAAATTGACCTCTTCAGGGGAATATGCATATTATCTTTTCTACATATTCTGTATTGATCTAATAATTTAAAAGCTGAATTTACACCTGCAATTTGATTTTTTAAACCTATGTAAGTCTATATTTGCTATCATTATTTCCCAACAAACTTTCATTTAGCACTTCCCTTTCAGCTCATGAGATTTCTATCAAGTTTTTAAAATTATTATACTTAAAAAAATTCATGAGTAACACTTTTTTAGTTTATGGTTGTGTGAATTTCTTACATTTCAAAGTATATCTTGTAGATTACAAAAATTACCATTGTTTTGTGTTAGTACATTTTGGTGATTCAATATTGTTCCATTTATTACTCGTTTTTAATGAATATATATGATAAAGCTTTAGTCACATTAAGAAATCTTAAATACTCACTTGTTATCTCTAGGGAAGTTTTGCTACATCACCAAAGGATGAGTATATAATAAAGATAATTAAGTTGGTGTTTTAACAAACAGAATTCAGTGTTTTATAAATTCTGTGGAGATGACATACTGAACAAGTAATTTTGTTTTTAGTAATGATTCAATAATTGCACAAAATTACCTCCAAAGGGTTTTGATCAAACATAGCAGGTACAAGCAGTCAGACACACTGTGTATGATTGATTCTTCCATATCAGTATGAACAATGGAATCTGAAGGAATAATGCTTGTGAATCTTACTTTTGTTCATTTTATTTAATGTTTATGGCAATTTTACCATACCGTTTGAAAACAGCATCATGAAATTAAAATCCCTAGGCAGTTTATTTCAAACTCACAGATATACAGAAATAGCCAAAGGCAATTTAGGAAAAGTTTATTCAAATGATAAATATACTGTTAATTTAGTAATTCCCTTAAGGTTAGAGTTGTATGGCTATGGGCAGTGGTCACACAAGAGTCAGTTTTATGGCCCAAAACCTTTGGAAATACTGAGTTAAACAAATTTAAACTGAATTATTTTATTTATGCAGGCAAGCCCTTTTTAGCTTATTTTGGAATTGCTATTCCTCAGGACATATTTTGGAAAATGATCCTATAAGGTATATAGAAAGGATTGACATTATCTGACAATAAATTTATCTTTACTTCGCCTGATATTTTCTTCAATTATTTGATTAACTAAAGCTATAAATGAGGCAGGTAAATTGCAAATGTTTTGTGAAACTAAAGTAATTTTTGGATTAAAGCCCCCATTGAGATGTACTGTACACTTTTGTAATAATGCATTTACCCATTATCCATCCATCCAATTTTGTTCATCAGAAATATTACTGAGCACTCTGTAGTCACTGTGTTCAGCTCTGACATTACACAGTCCTTGAATTCAGAGTTTCCTATCTAGTATATGAAAAGATGAATGAATAATCTATGAAGTATTATAGTTAAGAAAATATAAACTCATGTGGGGAGTGAAAGAGAATACATACTCCAGGAAAGCTTTCAGAATAACTTATACCTGACTTAAGTCCTGAAGAATGCAGAGAGTAGTTTTAGGTTAGAATGGATATGTGGTAACTATGTGCTATAAAACTATGTTAGTCCATTACCTAATACAGATCATTAAAATATTGAAATAGTACTGACTGGTAAATAGCCACTCCTATATGCCCAGAATACCTGCATGCATTCCAGATTCCTAAATTGCCCCATCTTTTTCAGGACCCACTGGATTATCCCATGAATACAATGAATGGCTCATAGCTAGCACAACAGGGCACCTTCTCAGTACCTTTATGATTAACATTCATGCTTCAGTTGCTAGACTCTACCAGCTATTTTTCAGTATTCTCAATATCACCCCAGACTTTCTGGTTTATGACAGATTCAAAGTGACCAGCAAGAAGCAAAATGACTCTAAAAAGATGTACTGTTCAATTAAAAGCATAGTATATATATATGCAAATTAAAAGACATGGACAGTATTCATATTTTATCTACTATTAGCAAACAGATTGTGAGTTGTTTTACGGTTACCTGGTTTTATAATTTGTAACTCCCTAAAGAAAATGACTGTGTCTTTTTTTCTTTCTATCCTGAGTTTAACATATTATAGGTGCCCAATAAATATTGAAAGAATTACTAAATTTATACAATCCTATGTATGTGTCACAACTTTCAAAATATTTGCATGTGCATTATTTCATGTAACTCTCAAAATATCCCACTGGTTGTAATAATATCTCTCTTTTACCAAACAAGAAGCAAAGACTCTGAGACAAGTATGCAGTCATGCCTTGCACAAGGACACCGAGGCTAGGTAGTGAGTGGCAGCCGTGTGCCTCTGGTTAATCCCGTGCCTGATGTTGCATCATTCAGAGAAAGGGGGCTTCCTTCTTTGATGCACTCAGGCATACCATTTGAGCTAACTATAGCCCTGCCAAAAATGTTAACCCCAAGGACACATTAGAGAATAGCAGAACCAGGTCTTAACTCTTAGAGCTTTCTGCTCCTAAGGCCTGACTAATTCTACTATTAAATTTCAAGTTCACAGGACAGTTTTGCTCTATTTTTAGAAAAGGCTGAAATTCATTGAGAGTCACATTTGATGAATAAGGTAGATGAAAGTTGGGGAAATACACTGTCTTTGATTAAAAGTGTCATGTTCATAAAGCAATGATATCAATTATTAAATTAGTTAATATATGTAAAGCACTCTGAATAGTGTCTGACACAGAGTAAGCATTACATAAAATGTTAGCTGTTAATACTATTAGCAGCCACAGCAGCAGGAGAAGCTTTATAGTTTGACTAAAAATGGTTTGGGAGGCAAATTCAAGCATATTATAAGTATTAGGAGTATTATTTGAAATAAGAATATTCACCCTTTTACAGTAATTTGTTGAATGCTCATGTTTGATTACATAAGTGCTTGTTGATTTAAAAAATGGTAATATATTTAATGCAGGTATGTCAATACAATAGATACTATAATGAAAATTACTCCCAGTAAAACTAAATCAAATACTTAACAGACAAACGTCTTATAAATTAAGCAGTTAGCTAGCCTCAGAATATATTCCTTGCTACTATATGTGTATGGGGTGAAACAAGCAATGAAACTATCTCCTGTTACAAGTTTACTTGTCTTTTATTACATCAGGTACTACTGACTATTATTGGAAACACAAGGATTCTGTAGCTATAAAACAGCTTAAGGTGAAAGAAGTATAAAACCCTTATTAGGAAAGGCAATAGTTTCTTAATACCCAGTGCACTTTAGTTGGAAAAGGTAAAATTAAAACACTGTATTATTGACTAACAAGAACACAACCTTGTGTTGTTTTATATCCTCCCTTCTTATAGAAAATAGAACAAGCCTGTTTAGTAGCCATAGTTAACATGAGCCTCCAGATTTTGTGGTCATGCACTTCTGTCAAATTTCCAAGCAAATGCTTATTTTTCTTGTTTATCAATGTAACAGAAAGCCTGTAAACTGTTGTTCAAGACATGTTTAAATAAGAAATGACAATAAATCAGAAAATGACTAAGATTAGAAAAATACAGAGGTAGAGATTACCAGAAATAAATTTTACTTTGCACACATATTGTTCTGGAAGGAGATCTAGGCTAGAGTTTGGTAGATGTGGGTACATACTTAACTCTATGAACTTGAATGGATTCATTAATATCTCAGGACCACAAGGTCATTGAGTAATAGAACAATAGACTTCTTTCCAGATCTAAAATTCTTTGGTTTAATCTACTGTTCCTAGTGCCAATAACTCAAAAAAGTTGCTCTGATGAGAGTTCAGCTTCACAGTGATATGTACATGTGTAACACACACACATATATATATATATATATATATACACATATACATACATATACATATATGCATATAAAAAATACATATTTTTATAGATAAATAACTTTAAATTCTCTTGTAGCCACATAACAAAGTAAAAGGTAAAATTAATTTTAATTATATTTAATGTTTATAATATTAACAGTTGAATACAATATAAAATATTAATATACTTTGCATTATATTTTTCAATTAAGTCTCAAAAATCTAAATGTATATTTTGTACTTATAGCACAACTTTACTGGATATTGCATTTTCATTGGGAAGAGCTGATTTTTTTTGGTAGACCAGAAGAATAATTTACTTATAATTTAAAATAAGTATTTCCATTTATTAGCAATTTTGATTTAGTTGGTTTTACTGTAATCCTTACTGTCTGCATAAAGTACTCAAAGAAGCACATTTTAATGTTACATTAGTATATTCTCCCAACACATTTCATAGCAATATTACATCTTACACAATGTAACAGTTGTGTAGATAACAGAAATGTAGTCTACCCAAACCATAAAGTTTCATTTCATGGAATAATTTTTGTGCTGCTTACTTATAAATTTAAATAAAAATTAATTATAATTAAATGAAATTAAAAATTAGGTTCTTCATTCTCACTAGCTACATTTCAAATGCTCAAAAGCCACATGTGGCTAGTTTCTACCATATTGGAGTATGCTCAGCAGATGAGGTTAGTGGCCCTCTTATGGCACCTAAATTAGTGCTCTCCAATTTTAAAAAAGTAAGAAATTTGTTCAAAGTCATACTAAATTCACTAAGAGAATATGACAGAGTATCATTTTTCTCATTGTTCCTCAGCTTTTTGTTCTGTACTCTTAGTGATTTATTGTGTATAATTATTGCACTGCAAGATCTACCTATTTCAAGACTTTAGAATCTATAATTAATTTAAAATTATGATTCTCCTTCCCACCATATACAATTTAAAATAAATACATAATTTTAAAGTCAACATAATTCTAACTTTCCCCTTTTAAAAACTTTTAGAAGAATTAATTTGTTTGAAACCAATTCTCTTTTCTTTTTTCTTTTTTTTTTTGTGCTCTTAAACGCATGCTCACTCTGTCACACTTGTAGCACAGATATTTTGAGAACTCTTATTTAAGAAATGGGATGACCTCCATTATATTCTGATTATCTACCACAGACCTGATTTTATACATTCTGTGATGTTTCATTTTCCTGACACATGTACTCATTCTTTGAGTCAGAAAGCATGGTTAACAGTATGCAAAAAGCAAAAAGCACAAGTGCATGTTCAGTTTTAAGAAAAACCTCAGATTTATTTTAGTTTTCATAGTTAGATATACTAACAAATTATAATAAATAATACCAGTTTTATAGAAGGAAGACACCCTCAATATACATCTCCCCAGGATGAAAACTCAGGTCCCGTGGTCTCATTAAACTGGTAAGTTAGCTCTTGCTGTGTCTTCATGGCTTTTCCTGCTGCACCCATGCCTGGTGTTTGTCTCTTCATGTCCAAATTTCCTCTGTGTATAAGAATGTCATTCATATTCGCTTAGGGCCCACCCTAAAGAACTCATTTTAACTTAACCACCTCTTTAAATAATTTGTCTTTAAATAGTCACATTTTTAAGAACTGGGGAGATTAGGTTCAACATAGGAATTTTGGAGGGATACAATTTGACCCATAAAACTATAAACACAGTTTCAATTCTATAACTAGAATACCAAACCACAGATGTTAATCAAAATACTAATTTGGTTGGATGTCAAATTATCCTTCCCTCCGTCTCATCCCAGATCTTACTAGCCAGCTGCTTGTGTAAAGGAAGGAGAGTTTTGAGGTTGGCTCTTCTAGTCTCTCCACTTTGTATTTTCCTCCTCCTTCTAAACTATCACTTGCTGCTGTTTTAGGTTTCTCTGAGGTCAAACAGAGGTACCTGGGAGAAGAGGTAAAGGGGATAGCGTGGACCTAAGTCCTACAATAGATTCATTTTTCTAGTCCTGATACCCAGGCTGACTCTCTTATGGACAGTTGGAGGCCTTTCCAGTGATTTCAGCAGGGCCTCTCCCTTCCTCGTCTCCTTTTCCCATGGGGATGCATCTGTATTCTAAATGAACACTTGCCTCAGTTGCTCACCAGCCATTTAATACCCCAGCTGCCTTCTACTGAAGTATTTTTTACTCAGGTAGCCTAATTGGACAGGTTCTGAGATGATACCATTTTCCATCTCCTTAACGTCCATGATTATCCTTGGTGAAACCGGAAACAAAAAATCCTTGCTCACAAGAATCAGGCTTATCTCAACAGACTCTTTTCTCTCTTATTCTCTGAATTTCCTCAACAGATGTCAGTTTTACCTTATTCCTGTGTGGGTTTGACTTCAGCTTTCTCAGAAATGAACAGACCCGTCTTTCTTGTATGCCAGCTACATGAAACAAATTTGATAACTGAGTGATCCCATCGGAGCCCCCCTCCATAAACTAGCACTGGAAGGTATTCTTCTACTGAACACTCAGAAAGGCTCTGGGAGGGGTAGTAACAGACCTATAAGGGCTCTCTCAGAGGAAATAATTTCATCAATCTCTTTCTCTCCTCTGTCATACATTCATTTAAATATCTTGACATTTACTAAATCAATCCTTCCATTGAAACTGAATGAGGAAAAGCCCTATTCTCACCTCTTCGTACACACACTGTACACATATGGAAATATTTATGCACTTGCTGAAATCAGTCTTTATCCTTTGCCAGAATATTTAATAGCCCATGGGAACTATACTCATCATTTGTAATACTGGTATAATATTTGTACATATGGTTTGTGTCTTTGTGTACTTAGTTGTAAATTTTGTCTCCCAATAATCTGCCTCTAATATTGTGATTGGAGGGTTTATTTTTTCCATCTCTTTATCTCAATCTCTCTTGATAGATACATAGATAGATAGGTATCACTGGGTAGATACAGAAATAGATCACTATATAGGTTTCATTTGATGCATGTTAAAATACTCATCCTTGAAGATTTAAGCAGGACACCAAATTTATTGTAATATTATTTAAAATGTTTGAAAATTTTTAATTAAATTATTTAAATCTTTAAAACATACTTAACAAATATTGCCAACTGTGAATAATCAGTAAATAAAAAGTTTGGTGTCTAATTTTTACCTCCTTTCCCTAAAATTCTGCATAAGAATTGATAAATTAAAGTTATTTCTTGATGCACAGATTTTAATTTTTAACTCTTTCCATTGAGTTATAATATTCTACAGCTATTAAATTACCTTGATAAAAAGATACTAACTAAATCTATTGCTCAATGTTCTGAAATGGAACGATCTTCTATAACTGCCTACTAGAGGTAAAGAAATGAGGTCAAGGTCCTTATGACCATGTTATTTTGCAGAGGGCCCAATATTTTAAGCCTTGCTCTATATTGCTGAACAACTTGTTTATTTTCTCTCCTGTTTTCCCTTTGGATGTTGAGTGCATTTTAGTATACTTTTGTGTATAGATAACCATGCAGTATCCTTAATTTCCTTTGAGAATTCTTTCTATATAATTTATAATGTATTTTTATGCTGCATTTCTTTGCTTCTTTTACTACATGACTTAATAGTTCCGCATAATGCATTCCCATTTAATTAAATGATAGTAGGGCTGTAGGACAAAATCAATCTGAATCTGAATGGAACCAATTTGTTTCATACCCTATAAGAGGATTTTATTCCTTAGTATCTTGTTGGTACTTAGAGGAAAACACATTTTAAAGGTGGTACAACTTACATTCTTTTAACTTAATAGAAAACTTTATGAAAATGTCTATACCTGAGGGTAATCAAGAAGATGTCATCAAAACCAAAAAGAACAAAAAGTGATGTCCCTTTCAAAATAAATTGTATTGGTACAGTCATTGGTTGGTTCGGTACAATGATTGGTTCTGTCATTAGTTTTTACCTGTTTTCTTGTGGGGGCAGTGTTGGGACAACTTAAGTAAGTGTATTAGTTGGAAAATAAATATTTTATATCTCTTGAGGCCACTGTCTTCACAGAAGTGATAGAGATACATTGTCAGGGCTGTACTTATATGACATATTTTTTATGTTATTGAAATATAGTTTCTTATGTGACATAATTTGAAGATAATAGTAATACTGGTTTCTACAGCATAGTAGTAAATAGTGTTTCTGAAATCTGAATGTCAAGAGTCAAATTTTGCTTATTTATTTATTAATGTATAGTTGACATACAATATTACATTTTAGATGTACAGCATAGTGGCTTGACAACTGTATACATTAGGAAATGCTCACCATGGTAGGGCATCAAATCTTATTTTTCCCATTTGTTCCTACAATACTCTTTTTCTGCATTTTCTTTAATTCATGAAATACTACAGCTAAGGTATTCCAATTATTCTAATAGTTTATTTTCATTTCTAGATAAGATTAATATTACCCATTTTTTAGGTTAAGTAAGAGGAAAAACATACTTACTAAAAATACTGCAGAAAATAATACGGTTTGCTAAGGCATTTGCTAAAATACCATAGATAACTCTGATTTTTATAGGGTAAAATAGTTAAATATAGGATCAATCTTTTGAAGAACAAATATATTAAGAAAAATAAGCAAACAAGGAAAAATTAGTAATGTAATCACAAGTTAATTTCTATATTAAGTTAAATACAATAACACGGTCTGAGATCTCACTATTTCTCATACCATGATTTACAACCTCACATAATCACTTAAACATTTTTCACAAATTGGAAATCCATATAAACACTGAGTTCAAATGTGGTAGACGTCAGATGAATAATGACATGTTCCCTAATAAAACAAGCTGACAGGAAAGTTAATATCTCTTTACAATAAATGTCAGGAAACATAAGAAAGAAGATGTGTAATACATGGTAAAAGGTATAACCTAGTCAAATTAATCTTTTTTCAGACCTTTAGACCAAACTTTTTAAAAAACTAATTGAGTCTTTCTTAAAGTACCTAATTCTGACCTCCAAATTTCTCATCAAAACAGCAAAGGTAAATTCAATATGATACCTGAGCAAACACAGACATTTAGGTCCAAGTGATTATTTTAAAATTTCTTTTTAATTAAAGTTCATTGCCTCATTAAAGAAGGCTCTTAGTTCTGATTCCACGTTTTTTTGCCTCTGTGCATGACCATTTATTTTTTTGTTTTCACAAAGACAGTTTTTGAAACCATGGTTTAACACAAGTGAAAAAACATGAATAAAATACAAAATAACTTAATATACATTTGACCATTGAACCAAGCAACATGTGGGGTGCTGACACAGGTTTAGGGCCTCTGCACATTTGAAAATCCATGGATAATTTTTGACTCCCCAGATAGTTAACTACTAATGGACTGTTGACTGGAAGCCTTCCTTGTAACATGAACAGTAGATTAACACATATTTTGTGTGATATATATTACATTACAATATAAATTACAGTAAAATAAGCTAGAGAAAATTATTTTTTCAGATCATTGCAAATCTCCAAAAATATTTCCTAATATATTTATTGAGAAAAAAACTACATGTAAGTTAGCCCATGCAGTTCAAACCGATGCTGTTCAAGGGTCAACTAATTTGTGAATGGTGAAGTTTTTAATGATTCATAGTTATGAATACAGACTCTGGTGAAAAGGAGAAATCCTGCTTTGTCCTTTCAGATGCTCTAGGACCCCTCAAAAACTTAGTCTCTTCAGCTATAAAATAGAGATGTTAATACATCTTATCTCAAAGAATTGTATTAAATGAAATTATATACAAGGGAATTAAGACAATGCCTCACATACCAAGAACTAAATGTTCTGGCTCTTCTTGTTTTAAATTTCTACCAACAGGTTATACTTCTGTAGGCTACTTAAGATATTCTGTCTCAAAAGGTATTGTAGATCCCTTCCTTATTAATGAGGTTTCTTAAAAGACACATTCAGTTCAGTCCCACAGTCCCACTGTGACATGCCTGTAGCAGTTATTCATCCATCCATCCACTCATCCATTTATTTATTCATTCAACAAACATTTATTAAGGATGTTCTATGTACTTTGCTAGGGGATATGACGGTAAAGGAGAGGTGCAAAGTACTCAACTTCATGGAGATTGCAACATAGTTGAAGCAACAAAAATAAAATCAAAGATATATATATACATACACCATATATACTTAAACATATATATGTAAAACATATAAATATGTAAAACATATAAACACATATAAAACAGACCAAAAATAAAGAATATAAATGTGTCTGCTATAAATGAAAATGGAGGGGGCTGGAATAGAGAATGATACAGGCGATGTATGACCTATGTTAGGTAGATTCCCAGGAAGCATACCTCCTTTAGGAAATGATTGATATAACAGACAAAAAGAAACTTAGTATAAGAAAAGTGGAGTAGGAGCAGTGCCAGAGCAGTGTTACTAAAAGGAGGCCAATCAGAATAAGCAAAGGCCCTGCAGAAGAATAAGTTGACATGTTTGTAGAACCTAAAAAAAAAAAAAACTTGTTTGGCTGAAACATAGCAGAATTAAGTGAATGACCTGAAGTAATGTTGTAGAATCATGTTATCAGGCAATGATAAAGGATACATAGAATAATTTTAAGCAGGAGAGAGAGGCAATATGATTTAAAGTTTGAGATTTTTTATCCACATCTCTGTGGAAAATGTACTATGGAGGGACAAGCATGAAAGTGGTAAAAAGGGTTATGTTGCACCATCCTAGTGGGGAAAAAAATGATTGTCTGTATTAGGATAAGGAGGTGAAAATGAAAGGAAGTCAGATTTAATAGAAATTTGAGTTGTAATTGATAAGGTTTACTGATTAATTTTATGCTGATATGAGGGAAAAAATTATGAATGATTTCTAAAATTTCCTTGGTAAGATACAATGGACTTTAAGGACAAAATGGTTTATAGTGGCAAGACAGAAAAAAATTGTCTTTGAGACCTGTCATATTTGTGTCATCACAGAAATGATGATATAGATATGTAAAGAAGGAAGTAGCTATCTATGTCTGGAGTTCTCAACGAGTTCTACACTGGAGTTTCATTGGAGATTCAGCCCATAAAAAGGGCATTTAAATCCATGGGATTTCATGGGTTCTCCCAAAAGACACAAAAGTGCCAAGTCAAAGATACCCCAGGATTGAGCCCTGAGAAGCTCACTATTTAAATTTTAAGTAGAAGAGTGGGAGCCAACAAAAGATTGAAAAGAATCCACCAAGTATCAATAAATTTAGATGGAAAACTATAAGAGTGTGGTTTTGTAAAAGCCCAGAAAACAGAGCATCTCAAGGAAAAAGGAGTGGTCAACGTATGACAAGCTCTGAAAACTTTTCTGCTCTCCTTTGCATTAAATTCTTAATATATATTTAAAAAATATTCATTATATCCACTTCTTCTCTTCTCATTCTCTCTTGGATCACTTCCAGTCAGTGTCTACCCCTGTGATAAGTGGAGGTCACCATTTCTCAATTTTTGTATGATTTAACCTGTTAAGAAAATTTGATACAGTTGATTCTCCCCTTTACATTGAAACTCATTCTGAATTTGGCCTCTAGGCTGCCCCTCTCCTGTTTTCCCTTACCTTACTGGTGATTCCTCCTTAGCCTCTTCATTGGCTTCTTCTGAGATTCCTGATCTGCAGTGAGGCTTTTGCCCGAAGTTCTTTGTTCATCTCATAAAGTCCTATGGCTTTAAATAGTCTGTGCTGATGACTCCTGACGTATCTCCAGCTCAGATTTTTTGTCCTGAATTCCATTTCATATATGCAAGTACCTGTACAACATCTCCACTTCAATTTCTAATATGCTTCTTAAACTGAACATTTGCATAACTGAACTTATATTTTCTCACACACTCTGTTCCTTTGAGTCTCTTATATCTGCAAATGAAAATTCTTCTTTTCCAGTTATTCAGGAATAACAGTTCATTGAAATCTTCCTTGACTCCTAATTTTTTTCCTCACTTTTCATATCAGGAAGTCATAATCAGCTTTACTTCTAAAATATCCATAATGTAACTTCCTTCCACCTCCATTGCAATCACCAGCCACAGACTTCATGCTTTAAATCATTGCAAGTCCTTCCTAAAAGGCCTCCCTGCTTCCATTGTTGGCCTTAACAGCCTGTTAGAAATAAAGTAGCCAAAATAATATTTTTAAAATCCAAGTTGGTAGTGCCATTACTCAGCTCTGGACCCTTAATGATTCTGTCTCATGTGGAGTAAAAACTTACCTAATTTACTTGTATGATTAGTCTTTTTACCTTACCAGCTTCACTCCTTCCTCCTTCATTCTTCTTGCTGTAGTGTTATACTTGCTGGTTCTCGAAGTGTCATAGTTACTGTGTAGGAGGGCCTTTGTATTCAATTTCTTTGGGAAGTTCTTCTCTCAGATATTTGTGTACAGTGATCTCTGATATACTTTGTATCTTCACTTAAATCTCACTTTCTCAGTGGGGTCTTCTGTACCATCCTCCTTAAAATTCAGTCTCCCTGCCCTTAAGTTATTTTTCCTTATAGTGCTATTGATCATCTGAAATATAAGCTTCCTAAAGACAGAGATAAATGACTATTTTCTATACTGTTATATGGAGAGTCACAAGAGGAATTCTTGACATGTGATAAGTCACAGTAAATATTTTCAAATGAGTAAATTAGCATAGAATGGGATTTGGTAACATAAAGGTCATTTTAGTGACAGAAACCTAATAATATTGTTTGAGGTAAAATAGGAAGCAGGGAAGTAAAAATAGATTTTGTAGATGTTCGCTTGTTTATCTTTGATTAGAGGAAGGATATTTCCCAGGATAATGAGAAGTAAAAGGAAATAAATATGTCTTCAAAATGCTCCTTTATTTAAATTATTCTCAAGGAATAATTGCTGAACTTCAGTCTGTTTTTCAATTTGAAAAGAGTCACACATTTCATCATTTAAAAAAATTAAGACTTCAGGAAAAAGGGGCAACATGAGAAGTGAGGCAGAAACCTCCTCCCAAAACCACATATAACACAAAAATACAGAAAATGCAAGTAATCCTGAAACAGCAACCCAAAGACTGCAGAATAGACTACCTACATCTGGGGAAAAGAGAAAACCTCACAAAAAAGGGTAAAGTAGCAAAGCCACGATCTAGAGGGACCCAAGCCCTTCCCCTACTGCAGCTCACAGGCAGGAGGAAGAGAAACAGAGCAGGAGGGAGTAGAAGCCCAGGACTGCTAAAGACTCACCACTGGAGATCTGCTTCAGGAGCATGAACCCACATACATGGTGCTCTGGAGATTAGTAGTGTTGCAAAGCAAAGACAGGCAGAATACTCGGAGAGACTGAGATTACAGCCATTTGTGGAGAACAGGTATGCACAACTTGCCCCCTGGGTTAAAAGAAAGGTGAGCACTTTGAAAGATTTCCTAACAGTGAGAGGGGCTCTAAAGGGGCAAATATTACATAGAGTTCACTGCTCAGGAGAAAGGGCAGGTGGACAAAATCATCCTGGCACACTCAGCACAGCAGGTTGGGAACTCTCAGGAGCTTCAGATGCCCCATCCTTCTGGCTGTCATTGCAGACCCAAGGTCCCCCTCTGCAGTACACAGATGGACCTAACAGAGATCTACAGAACACTCCATCCAAAAGCAACAGGATACACATTTTTCTCAAGTGTACATGGAACGTTTTTCAGAATAGGTCACATACTAGGTCACAAAAAGAGCCTCAGTAAATTCAAAAGATAGAAAATGTGCCAACAGCATTTCAAACAACAAAAATATGAAGTTAGAAATGAATTATTCAAAGAAAAAAAAGTCCTCAAACACATGGAGGCCTAACAACATGATCCTAAATAATCAGTGGACCAATGACCAAATAAAAACAGAGATCAAACAATATATGAAGACAAATGAAAACAACTCAACAGCCATAAACCTTTGGGATGCAGTGAAGGAAGTTCTAAAAGGAAAGTATATTGCAATACAGGCTTACCTCAAAAAAGAACAACCTCAAATAAAAAGTCTAAACTCACAATTAATGAATCTAGAAAAAAGAAAAAATGAGGCCCAAAGTCAGTAGAAGGAGGGACATAATAAAGATTAGAGCATAAATAAGTAAAATTGAGAGGAATAAAACAATAGAAAGAATCAGTGAAACCAGGAGCTGGTTCTTTGAGAAAATAAACAAAATAGATAAACTCTTAGACATACTTATCAAGAAAAAATGAGAATGTACACACATAAACAGAATCAGAAATGAGAAAGGAAAAATCACTGCAGACACCACAGAAATACAAAGAATTATTAGACAATACTATGAAAAATTATATGCTAACTAACAGGATAAGCTAGAAGAAATGGAAAGCTTTCTAGAAAAATACAACCTTATAAGACTGACCAAGCAAGAAACAGAAAAACTAAACAGACCAATCACCAGTAATGAAATTGAATTGGTAATCAAAAAACCTACCTGAGAACAAAACTCCTGGATCAGATGGCTTCACTGCTGAATTTTATCACACATTTAGAGAAGACCTAGTACCCATCCTCCTCAAAGTTTTCTAAAAATTAGAAGAGGAGGGAATACTTCCAAACTCATTCTATGAGGCCAGCATCACTCTAATACCAAAACCAGGCAAAGACACCACAAAAAAAGAAAATTACAGACCAATATCCCTGATGAACATGGATGCAAAAATACTCAATTAAATATTAGCAAATTGAATTCTAAAATACATCAAAAAGTTCATCCCTCATGATCAAGTAGGATTTATCCCAGGGATTCAAGGATGGTACAATATTCAAAAATCCATCAGCATCAACCACAACAACAAAAAGGATGACAGAAATGACATGATAATCTCAATAGATGCTGAAAAAGCATTTGACAAAATTCAACATCCATTCATAATAAAAGCTCTCCACGATATGGGTATAGAGGGCAAATACCTCAACATAATAAAGGCCAAATATGACAAACCCACAGCGAACATCATAATTAACAGAGAAAAACTGAAAATTTTTCCTCTAAGATTGGGAACAAGACAAGGATGCCCACTCTCTCGACTTTTATTCCACATAGTACTGGAGGTCCTAGCCATGGCAATCAGACAACACAAAGAAATAAAAGGCATCCAGATTGGTAAGGAAGAAGTTAAACTGTCACTGTTTGCAGATGACATAATATTGTAAATAAAAAAACCTAAAGAATTCACCCCAGAACTACTAGAACTAATATCTGTATTCAGCAAAGTTGCAGGATAGAAAATTAATACACAAAAATCTGGTGCCTTCCTATATATTAATGATGAGCTAGCAGAAAGAGAATAAAGAAAACAATTCCACTTACAATTGCATCAAAAGAATAAAATACCTAGGAATTAACTTTACTAAGGAGGTGAAAGACCTGTACCCTGAAAACTACAAGACACTCAAGAGAGAAATAAAAGAAGACACTAATAAATGGGAATACATCCCGTGCTCATGGATAGGAAGAATTAATATTGTCAAAATGGCCATCCTGCCTAAAGCAATCTATAGATTCAATGCAATCCCTATCAAAATACCAACAGCATTCTTCAGTGAACTAGAACTAATAGTTCTAAAATTCATATGGAAACAAAAAACACCCTGAATAGCAAAGTGATCCTAATAAGGAAGAAAAAAGCTAGGGGGATTATGCTTCTTAATTTCAGGCTGTTACTGCAAGGCCACAGTAATCAAAACAATTTGGTCCTGGCACAAGAACAGACCTATATATCAGTTGAACAGGATAAAGGGCCCAGGTATAAACCCACAAATACATGGCCAATTAATACATGATAAAACAGCCATGTATATATAATGGGGAAGTGACAGCCTCTTCAACAAATGGTGTTTGGTTGGCAGAACTGGACAGCTACATGTAAGAGAATGAAACTGGATTACTGTCTAACTCTGTGCACAGAAGTAAACTCAAAATGGTCAAAGACCTGAATGTAACTCATGAATCCATAAGTCAATCCATAAACTCATAAGTCAAAAGATAAGAAGCAACAAATGATGGCAAGGATGCAGAGAAAAGTGAAACCTACTTTGTTAGTGGGAATGTAAATTAGTTCAACCATTGTGGAAAGCAATATTAGGGTTCCTCAAAAAACAAAAAAAGAAATACCATTAGTTCCAGGAATTACACCCCTAGGAATTTTCCCTAAGAAAACAAGATCCCAGATTCAAAAAGACATATGCACTCCTGTGTTTATCGCAGTACTGTTTACAATAGCCAAGATATGGAAGCAACCTAAGTGTCCATCAGTAGATGAATGGATAAAGAAGAGGTGGTACATATACACGATGGAATATTATTCAGCATTGAAAAGAAAAATCCTACCATTTGCAACAACATGGATGGAGCTAGAGGGCATTACACTCAGTGAAATAAGCCTGGCAGAGAAAGATAAGTACCAAATGATTTCACTCATTTGTATAGTGTATCAAAAGCAAAACTGAAGGAACAAAAGAGCAGTAGATTCACCGACTCCAAGAGTGGACTAGTGGTTACAAAAGAGAAGGAGTTGAGAAGGGTGGGTGTGGAGGAAGGGAGAATGGGATTAAGGGGTATTATGATTAACACTCACAAAATAGGTAGGTCACAGGGAAGGCAGTACAGTGCAGAGAGACAAGTAATGACTCTATAGCATCTTACTACGCTGATAGATGGTGACTCCAGTGGGGTGGGGGAAATTGATAAAATGGGTGAATGTTGAAATGACAATGTTGCTCATGTGACACCTTCAAAAGATTGCATATCAATGATAGCTTATACAAAAAAAAACAAATAATTCATAAAATCATTTAGTAGGGTGGAAGAAAAGATAAATGCACAGAGTGATGTTTACTAACATTGTTATGGCCCAAAATAAAGGCAGTAGATGAAAAAATTAGGAAAGAAATCCTGAAAACAGACAAATGCAGAACAAAACTCAAATCTGTTTTTTATTCCAAATGCTCTTTCAGTATGTATTTCATTTAAACTTTTGTGTGTGAACATTATAATGTTTAGTTAAGTTTCTATACAGTTTTTCAAGGAATGACATAAGTTTTATAAAAGATGGACCACAAGAACTGGGAAATATATTTTAATTCCTATGTTGTTGGTTTTGTCATTTTTGTGACAACCAGAATGGTAGTTGAAATACAATATAGGGATTAAACTATTGAAATTGTAGAACATTTTCAATTAATTAGTATTTAGCCTCTGTTAATATCAACTGATATAAATTAATGAAAAATGAAGATATAATATACCTTTGACCATCAAATTGCCATCTTTATTATATTTAGGAGTTCTGATATAATTATTCCATAGGCTGTAAATTCCTTAGCCAGTAGTTACCTGCTACATGAGTGTTAGCTATTATTCATACATTCATACAACAAAACAGTCATATATCTATACTTCATAGAGGGTGGCATTGCGAAAACACGTATTCATCAAAGAATCATTAATCATCAATGTGCATTAGAACTTTAAGTGAATGACTACTTTAAAATGTGGGTGAACAGATACTTAAGAGTAAATTATTTAAAAATAGAGTATTAGTAAATACATTTTTATTTTATAGATGAGAGCTGGAATTAAACTTAGAGAATAATAAAATAATTTTGTTCTTTCTTATCACTGCTTTTGAATAACTTCTATCAACTTTTTGTTTACACCATTATCACTGATTTTGTGTCAGGCACTGTATCAAACATTTTATTCCCTGTATTTTGTTTCATCCTCACAACATATGATGCCATGTTTTAATGTTGTCCATTTTACAAATAAGGAATAACAAGATTCCTAGCTACTAATCAATTTCCTTAAAGTTTCCCAACTTGTAAGTATTAGAAGTTGGGATCCTAGCCAGGTCTGTCTGACTTAACAGCTTATGCCCTTTCCCAGTATAGTAGAAATTTAGTGGGCAAGGAGAAACAGAAAAGTGTTAGGTGACTTCCCTCAGAAACCAATGCTATTATATATAATACAATTATCACTCTCTTGATTGGCTTCTTTCACGATCTTGAAATAGTGTTACTTTGACTCATAATTTAGCAAAATGAATTTACCTTTTGAGTTAGCATTCATGTCTAGTCCCAAGTTCATCTATTTTTTCAAGCTGCCAAGACACCAGGTCTATATACACAGTCACACACATTCCTTTGTGGTTGTCCATTCTCTGTCTAGAACTGTTGGATACTTTGCACCCATGTACTTGAAACACCTTTTTATCTCAAAACCCAATGTATAGTATCTAAGTGACAGCCATACTAGAAAATTACATAATTATTCTCAGTTTGTGCCCCATTAATTGAGTTGCTATACATACATGTTCCCCACAAAATTTGAGGTAAGTTTTGTTATTTCCCTGCCTGTGCCTACTATGTCTCTCCCAGAACTACTAAATAACATAGTTTCAAAAATCTCCTTTCTCTTCATATATTTCATTGTTGCATCCTGAAACTCAAAAGATGGCAGGGCAATCTACACTGCCCTGTCCCTGAGAGGCAAAATATTATTTTTATTTACATCATTCTGATAATAGTAAGGACAGGTGCAAATATGCCCATCGGATATACCAAAATTCATGGCACAATTAATACTGCACTTTACAGGTCAAATCTTCTGAATAGTATGTCAGTCTTGCAAATGTTAAGGATGTGGAAAAGACAGACAAAGGCTCTTTCTTTCATTGGTCTGTTTTTGCTTCTACTCTCATGATTTCGTAAAATATTTTATGAATTAAAACCAAGTCATGGTTATATTGCTTGCCTTCATTATTTATTTAAGTCACCTTAATTATTTAGAACTTAAAAGACTTAAACTCCTCAGTTACTTAAAATTTCCCAATGTAAATTCTAATTAAATATTCATCAAAACTCCAAGTGAGACTTAGAATTAGATATCAGTGATAAAAGCTAAAAGATGTGACAGGTTAAAATTCTTCAAACAAATTTCTCATACTGGAAAGATGGTTTCTGGGTGGCCAGCGATCAACAAAGGTCTTTGGCAAACTGCTTATTACCGTTCATGCTGCCCTTTGTAGATTTCTCCTTTACTCATTCCTCTCACATTACCTGCGCTTAAACTGAACTAGCTGTCATTGGCTACATAATGCGCAAGCTTTTATTTCACTTTAGTGGCCCCCTCCCACAGTTTACCTATATCTTCTCAAGTGCATATTTTTCCTTATATAGCAATTCAGATATGATCTTTCTCTTTTCCCATTCTTTCCTTGATTGTAGCTTATTTGTATAAATCCTATAACTCCATTAAGGTAAAATGTATGCCTTAGTAACTTTTATATTCCTCTTTAGAATGAGAATAGTGCCTTGGGAATTATAAACTGAGATATCTATCTTTTTTTAGATATAGATATAATGATAGAAATAGATAGAATGAGTACATGTAAAACTATTTATTAATTTGGTTTGTAGAATATATTATGCCAATTATATTTTATCTATATCCAGACTCTTACAGGTATATTTTCTTCAAATATAAGAATAAGAAACAATTGTACCACTGGTGATACCTAATCATGCTATTTTTCATTGGCAAGGCTAATATTCTTCCCCATTTGGGCAAGAGTGAACTCAGTTGCTTGTATATAAGTATGTAATTTAAAATTCATGTTAGTTTTAATTATTCTGTGATCATTTGTTTGGCTGTTGGGTCGGTCCTTTTTCTGCAGTCATCAAGAAATGTTATCTCTATCCTTGTAACTGCACAGGTCTTCTTTCTGTTGTCTGACTGTATTCCCTCTCTATAATCTATTCCCTACATGAAAGTAGGGTGAATTTTTAAAATGCAAACCAGGTCCAACTCAAAATATCACTATGGCTTCCCAGCACATTTATTAAAAAATAAAATAAAATAAAATAAAATAAAATAAAATAAAACATTGACACAACTGATTGTTTAGCTGTACATGTCAACCCTTACCTGTCCCACCAAATCCCTCCCTACCATTCTCCTTCCTGCCCATGCCTCAGCAGTATTGACTTTGTTTTGGGGAATCCTTTGCTCCCAGTCTTCCTGTAGTTGACTCCTTTGTCCTTTTGGTCACAATAAAACTGTCCTCTTTCATAGATGCCTTCATTATCCAGGTACCAGGCACACTCAGTTATGCCACTTTAAAAAATTTTTCAGTTCACTATTAGGTATTTCCTCTCTGTTAATTTATTGGTTTACATCTCTTCCCCCCTTAAAAACGTAAGTTCCTTGAAAGGTAGATTGGGTCTGATTTTTCCCTTTATATCTTCAGTATTATAGTGCTGACCTTAGCACACAGTAGGCACTCAGTGAATATTTGTTAAATGAACCAACAAAGAAATGGAGTTTCTCATTCAAGAATTAATACATCTCCTGTTTTTCTGTGGAATGCCATAATCGAATTTTCTTTTTATGTCCCATTTTAGACTTGGCATCTTTGTTTCTTAAAACTTCAGAGATGAAAATTTTCTGAATATGTTAGATACACTTTGCCAGCATGTGTGATAGGCTTTAAGGGTCATGGAAGAGCATTTTTCACAGTCACATTTATGCCAGTTATGCTGGCATCTCCCTGCTGCTCACAGCATCTGTTTCTTTCAGGGACTGCATTCCTCAATTTTTAGCATTCCCGTCACTTCGTCTGTTATTTATTTGGAACATTGGTTTCAATTAGCCATTTGGATATTTTTTAAACCTCAGTGCTCATTATACTTCCCGTATCTGCCCAGGCAGCTCCTCCTTCACCATGGATCTGCTCTTATCTCTTAATATGGAGTCTCAGGTTTGACATATTTACCTTTTCAGCATTTGCAAATGTGCATTCTAGTGTAGAAGCTCTGTCAGCTATTTTTGAACTTTTTCATCTTTGGAATGCTCTAGTGGGAAGAAGGCCAGGAAATCAACCTCATTTTCTTCCACATGCTACTGTATCATATTCCTTGTCATAGCAGCAAACTGTTGCCATCGACTCCCTACACACACACACACACACACACACACACACACACACACACACAGACACGCACACACACAGACACGCACACACATAGACACTATCCATTAACAGCGGAGATCTGTTTAAATTTAAAGCAGATCTTCCTTCTCTATTGCTTACTTAGAATAAATTAGAAAATAAATTACAAACTTCTTACAATGGCATACAAGTCCCTAATTTCTTCATACCTAGCATTCTCTCACTGCCTTCTTGGGCATACCGTCTTCTTTTTTGCCTTAGGTTATTTGTATTTGCTGTTTGGAGTGGAAAATCACATCTTCCAGTATTCCCAAGACAGGCTTTCTTTTTTTTGCCATTTAAAAGTCAGCACAAAAATCTCCTTCTTGGGGAATGAGGCCATGTGAATTAGGCCACCTCAACAGCCTAGGCACTCACCATCACTGCTTCCTGCTTTTGTGCCCTCACAGTAGTACTGACACATATGATCTCATATTGCCTGTTTTCTTATTATCTCTTTCCTTCCTCTGATCATCCAGGCAACTGAAACAATACCTGGATTATTTTAAATTGCCAATACAGTCTGTAGAAGGAATGAAGAAAAAGACAAAAAAAAAAAACCCAGAAGGAATGAGGAAGAGAGGGAGAGGAGTAGAGAGAGAAAGGGAGGCAGGCAGACCGCATACTAAAATAAATGTATTACTTAAAATACATTTTCTATTCTCATAGATTTGTAGAGCTGAAATATATTTCAAATATTTGGCAGCCCAGTGATTCCTTTTGGGATTTCCTGGATGAATATAATGGTCCATTATTTTCATTATTTCTAACAGCTTAATTAAAATTTACCCTTTAGGGACCTCACATACTAACTAAAATATTGATTTTCTTTGCTTACCATGGAATTAAGTTAACCGAGTGATATATTGGTCATCTCATGGTGATTAGTGCTGATTAGCAGGTGCTATGATTATTTTTTTTAAGTGAGCAATACATACCTTATTGTGAAAGTGATTCAGTTTATTTGTAAGATACAAGTTTTCCCATTTTTTTTCCTTAGGAAAATATAATGAAAATGTTATTTCAAGATGAGAAATTTGAGAACAAGTAATTCATTCCAAAATCTTTATACAAGTGAGGAAATACAGGCAAAGCACCTACATTTTATTCCTAATTTTGCCATACTTGCTATTGAACCCAGTCTCAAAATACTATTCTTTCTCATGTTAAATACAGCTTACCTATGAAGTGGTGTTAAAAAATATTATAAATATAAATTGTCCTCAACTTAGGATAGAGCTATGTCCTGATAAACCCATCATAGGTTGAAAATATTGTCAGTTGAAAATGCAGTTAATACATCTCACCTACTGAACATAATAGCTTAGCCTAGCCTACCTTAAATGGTCTCATAACACGTTAGTCTACAGTTGGGCAGAATCACCTAACAAAGCCTATTTTATAATAATGAGTTGAAATCTCATGTAATTTATTGAGTACTTTACTGTACTGAAGGTGTAGAACAAAATGGTTCTATGGGTACAGAATGTTTGTAAGCGTATTGGTTATTTACCCTCATTTATTGTGTGGCTGACTGGGAGCTGTGGCTCCCGGTTACTGTCCAGCATCATGAGATCACATCCTACCACATACCACCAGCTCAGGAAAAGATAGAAATTTAAAATTTGAGGTATGTTTTCTATTGAATGAATTTCTCTCTCACATCAATATAAAGTTAAAATGTGTTGAACCATCATAAATTGGGGACCATCTGTAGTCATATTTTACAAAAAGCAAAAGCATAGCTGTAGCTATATTATAAATAATCTTCAATTACTATAGATACTTCACTGAGCTAATTCCAGAAAATGCACTGTCTATAATTTTAGGATAGTATTTTCTGTATTTCATTCTTTGTTTTCTATACAGCAAACATTAGTTTATGTTATTCACTGACTGGCGTAGTATTATTTTTTCATTCCAGTTTGTTACAAGGCACACTATGTGAGATTTCATCTTAATTAAATTTTAGAAGTTATTCACCTGGTTATACAGATGTCCTATTCCTTATCAAGAGAGGCTGACCTGCACATATTCAGAGACATTTTATAGCAGAAATAATCTTCCTGAAAGGGAAATGCAATTTTTGAGAACATGTTTTGAAATGTAATCACACATAAAGATACACTCGAGCTGACCATTTTTACAGATAAACTCTGTAGGTGACTGTGTGGCATGACTGGGGACTTTTAAGAACCCTTGACATCTCCTCAGTCCTGTGCAACTTTTTAGCTAATGACTGAAATTCAACAGCATAAGTTTCATTCTCTAATAAAAAATCTTGATTGGCCTTATTGTGAATATATTTTTAATTCAACAAGGAATTCTATCAACCATTCTGAAAAAATTGATAAAGTAGGTCTTAAACTAGCAAAATCTCTCTTGCCTCATGGCTTTTAAACATAAAGCATGCTCTACCTGCCATATGTTTCCTTTCTTTCCACCTTGGAAGTCCCTCTTCATCTCTCTGGTTTTAGTCTAAAATACTTCCTACAATTAAAATATTCAGGAATCTTTCCCTTTTATTAAGTCATCCCCAATACCAGTTTCTTTCTTACAATTTATCTCCATAAAATTCTGCATTTCACTCAGTATGCCAGTTAACCAAAGCTTGTAAAGGCTGCCCCAGGTCTTAGAGGCTTGAAAACAGCAATGGTGCTGTTTGGCAGGATGCTTCTGGGCTCATTGGTGTGTCTACATTAAGCTGGAGGGTTGAGTAGCCCAACATGACCTCGCTCACAATATTATCAACTGGAACATTCAATTCTCTGCCTTGTGTCTCTCATCTTCTAGTAGGCTAGGCCTATTTCCTTTTATTGCTGCTCAGTGAAACAGTAAAGAGAGCAAAGTTGGAAGCTGCAAGGCTTCTTGGAACTCAACTCAAATTCATATGATATCATTTCTCTATAGAAATATAGACATATCTATATATCTACACTATACTCTGTCAATCATAGCAAGTCATGAGGACAGCCCAGGTTCAAGGGCATGACAAATAGACTTTACCTCCTGATTGAAAGAGCTGTACAATTTGTGGCTATATTAACCTAACACAAGATAGTGTAGTTATATTTTATTGTTGTTGCTTTTTTGTTTCTTTGTTTCTCTGCTCACATTGCCTCTTTCACTTGTCATTATATCCTAGCATGTGATAGTGGCTAGTAGGCATTGAATATATGTGTGTAGTGATACTATTGGTATTAATTTAATTTTTATTCCTAAAATGTGGACTTCAAATATTAAAATCTGTTCCCAAAATATAATATCTTGAGTAAAAATGCACATCACTTTGTAGAAATATAGAGCACATGAGATTGTGGAACATAGTTATAGAGAAATAAAGTGAAATACCCAAGTCATAACTGAATGGGAAGGAGTATGTCACCAAGATTAATACAAGCTGTGGAATCTGACAGTCTGAATACAAGTGCCAGATCTATCTGGTCTTCTATCTTTATGACCCACTTTTTTACTTTATTAAAGTTTTACTTCACATGTCACTTTGTGTTTCACTACCAGCTGTTATATTAATCTGTCCATTTTTTGTCTCTCCCACTTGAATGTAATCTTTCTTAGGAAACACTGTCTATGCTATTCACCTCTTCATCATTCAGTGCTTGGCCTATAGTGGGCACTCAATAAATACTTACTGAATAAATACCTGAATGAATGAATGACTGATATAAGACAGTGAACATTTGAGTGAATATGTGAATGAATGTCCTTAATCAAGTTATTTAGTCAACTATATGAATTATACTGGTATCTGTTACATATGGTTACTATGAAAATTAGATGTAGAATGTTTATTATGGAAGTCGCATGAAATAAATGATCAGTTATTATTAGAGGTTATGGTTGTTAGTATTTGAATCCGTGGAGAATAGTTGCTGAGGACTATTTGATTCCTTCCTCTCTGGGGCAAAAGTCCTCATAGTAAAGCATTTACTCTCCATGAAGATTAAAATTTATGTGGGGCTGAGAAAAAAGATCCCTCCCATGAAATTTAAGTTTGGGGAAGTCTTTGTAGATAAAAGTTAGTAACGAGAAATTTTCAGAAGCTTTGTTCCTGTCAAAAAGGAGGGAAAAATTATCCAATTTAGTTACATGGTAAGAACCCCTCAGGGTTGGTAATGTGAGTCTTGTAATAATTGGGCAACAAATAATTGTCAAAGGTAAGTGAAATTAGATTACTAAGAACTGCTTTATGAGTGAAAAACTATAATAAGAGAAAATAATAAGAATATGGAAGCATCACATGTCAAGCTAAAGTTAACTAAAAAAAAAACCTAGCAGATTATTGGGGTGTGGTGTGTATTTTTTCTGTATTTGCAAGTGAAATAGGCATGATATTTAATCCACAGGTGTGGATGGACATGAAATGTCACTTTGTTCTCTTAAATTCAAATGAATTTCAGAGTTCCCATTGAACTTGACAGGAAGAAAATTCTACCCAGGACATTACAAAATGGGGATAAAAGAAACTTTGGCAGCTTCCTCTTCCTTCAAGTTGCATAAGAATCCAGGGCGTCTCTGTAGTGTCTGGACAGTGGGGAGATGGACACCCAGTCATATTGTCCAAGCCCACATTTCCAATGAGGACAGATGACCCTGTGCTTACCATGTCAGGGCTAGGGGGGAATCTTAGCCAGAGGTTAGAGTAGTGGCTCCTGGACTCTTCTACTTTCCCCTGATGCAGCAGGGAGGGTCTGTGTGCCATCTTGGGCCCCCACCTCTAGCCCAGTCATTGCCCCCACTTGTCAGTTGATGTGATCCTGGAGGAGGCTCCTCATTAGATTCAGGAAACAAGCTATGGAGAAATCTTAGCGTGATTTACCTTTAAGCCATGCAGAACCATCATCCTGTGAGGAAAGGGAATTGCAAGAAGGACCCGGAAACAGACATATTGGGGAGGAGGGTGATTGGAAAGAAATGCAATGAAAACAAACCATAAGTAACTTACATGTTGATTCAGACACGAGTGTTTACATGCTAGGTTGCATTGAGGAGGCCAAATAGGGGTGTAATGATTTCATGGGAGTTAGGATTGTGGTTTTGGGATTAGAAAATTTGGGTTCAAATCTTAGCTTTTCCTACTTTACTAGAAAACTGAGTCAATGTATGTTTTTGACACTGCTCTAATATTTAAAAGCCTCAGCTTATTGGTACTTTAGAGGATGAAATGAATCAATTAGGACTGTGTCTAGAACATAGTAAGTGCTTAGTAAATGGTGGTTGCTTTTTATAACATGTTTGTTTAAATAATAAATTCTCCATTGCCTTATAAAATTTTAAGGCATGTTTCAGAAAAATGATTGGACATTCATATAATTACCTGTAATTAGGATGCACCAAAATCATATGTAGATATAAAACTTTCAGATATCTAAGACTACTTTAATAATTAAGTAAACTTCCTTTGCTTCAATTAATCTTTTTCACTGGAAGTCAGCCAAATAAAATGTATATGATCTTGATCAAAAAGTACACTCTAATTCAAAACATCTTTTACAGAATTCAGAGGGATTTTTCTTTTAAACACACACATACACACATATATATAGTCTTTCTCTTTTTTTAATATATATATAGTGTTTCTGTCTCTCTCTATATATGTATATATGTATACACACACACACACAAACACCACACACATGCACTCACAGAGAGACAGACAGGGAGAAAGAGTGGACTCTCTCTGTGGTGTCTATAAGTCTCTCCTCTCTCATGTATATGAAGATATATAAACAATATAATGGAGAGAGAGATAACTAAATTTTGTATTTTCTATCATTTGAGAAAACGAATGAGTAATGGCTAATAGGTCAAAGTGGCTTACTTGATAATTTGAGAATGGTAACTTTATTCAGTATCTGTTGCCATTTTCAGTGCTTGGATACAACTCTAAGTCCAGTTAAGTTCTTGCTGGAAATATTTTCAATTCATGTTTCTGTGGATTGAAGCATTGTTAAGTAAGCTGACATTTTTTTAGTGAGTCATTTGTAGATTTAATTCTCAATATGTATTTTCCTCTTCAATAAAGAACATACATTTTATAACGAATAAAGGGCTAAGCTAGAGTATTAGCTATTTATAATACTGAAAAGCAGTAATGTAGGGTTTAAATATCCATTGAATAATAGATTTTAGTATATCTCATTCAACCTGTCTTTTTTATTTCCCGTTTCATAAAAAAAATGCAGGAATGTGTATAGATGTTCTTGTGATGTCATCATGCCCCCTCTCTGGCATCCTCTAAATTTTCACATTTGGATCTATCAAAGCACACTTAACACTAATGGGATCAATATTTGTTAATAGCTTTTACTTGCTTGGTATGTGGAAAATTTTCAGTTCATAAATCTGAATTACTTTCAAAGTAGGGTTTCTAGATAATATGCAAGATGCCCAGTTGAATTTGAATGTTAGATAAACAATGGATAGATATTTATTATAAACGCAAGCATAAATTCAAGTACCACACTAGTCATAACTAACAGAAATGAAGTGTTGCTTTTCTGACATTGAGATATAACTGAGTATACTATATTTACATTTGCTAAATCTCGCAGCCTTGTTTCAAAGTGCTCATAGTCATTTGAAATGAGTCAGCTAAATGTTTGCCTTGTTTTAGTCCATATATCTCTATTACCTTCTTCATAATACAGCAGTTACAATCTTTCTAAAATGACAGTCTTTGTCATATCAATCTACTCCTTAATATCCTTCAGTGATACCTCTTCTTTTCCAGCTAAATTGAAATTTCTTGGCTTGATTGGTCCCTGCCTACCAAATCTGCTCTCGGTCTCTCTTCATCCTTCCATAACAAACACATTGCCACTGCCTGAGCATGTCTTGCCTTTTCTCATGCCACAACCTTTTTCTAAGCTGTTACCTCTGACTATGATGTTCTTTTATTCTTCATAAGCCAGGCAAAATCTGCTCATCTTGAGCTCAATTTTAATGTCCCTTCCACTAGAAACTCGTTTCCATTTACTGATGTATTTCTATAAGTCTCATGTACATGAGATTAAATAAAAGAAATTGCACATACAAATTATGCTAAAATTTATAGAATACCTAAATGATGGCTCAAATGCAATTGTTGCAATTGTTGTATTTAGATTTTATTTTGTATATTTTTCTTTTGCATGTTTTCATGTTAAATATGTTTATTGCATTTTTATTTATTATATACCATAGCACCACAAAATTATTCATATAGAATTATTTTGTTAAACTTTCATTCAAATGTTTCATTTGAAATGCTAAAATTAATGGAACAGAATATGTTTTTTTAACCTAAAATAAAATACCAAACATAAATATCTAAAAACTACTTATTTGAATATGCAGCTATCTTTAACATGTACTTCTATAGTTGTATACATATTGGGCCCCCACTCATGTCTCTAGCAACATATTCTGTTACTTCTGTGATGAGTTATACAATAATTACAAAGGAATATAGCATAAAAAACTTGAAAACCTACAAAACTAAACTTTTAATTAAATAGAAATTCAAATTCTATTATGATATGACTTTTTATTTGGAATAGTTTCTAAATGATATATTTATAAATGGCTTTACATGAACTTTATTAGACTTGCAGATATATTGTTGAAATAAAAAAGCCTTCAAAAACATAATTTTCATTATAATGCATAATAAAATCCAAATTTAATGTTGTAATGATTACTATTAAGTACAGGTGCCAATTTACATGTGTAATATATGTCATTTTCCATTATCATAATTCCAAAGATGACATATAGTTATGATTTATAGAAGCATGCTTATATATGTAAACCATTTCACTTTATTTTTGTTATATTGGAAAATGTTTGTTAAAGAATATTAATGAAATTACATTTTAGGTATGTTTATATTGTAAACATAATTTTTAAATATATCTCAAACAATTTAATGATAGGATAGCCTTATGGTGATAAACTACATCTTGTATACGTAATTTGAATTCAAATGAAGAATGAATTTTCTGAATGTACACTTTCTTCCTTAATTTGGGTTGTATGTCATGTAATATGAATTTAATATTGTGCTATTAAAGATGATGTTTACATCATTATGTAGTATACTTAAATTTTTTAAAAGGAGAAAATTTTAATATTGCCTTAACTATATTATATATTTAATATTGCATTGTTGCTATACATAGTTCTAAGGCTTTTTCTATCATTGGCAATTACCTCATAAGACAGTTATGTGTGCAAAAATATTGAATGTTTTTAAACTGTTAAATGGTGGGTGCATTTTGACAATTTAAAAATCTGTGTTTCATACACTGCCAATTTAAAGTGGTAACAAATCATTTTTCTAAATTGGTCTACATTCTAAATAAAATGGCTATACAATACATGATATAACTATATGGTGATGGGTGATATTATTGCCTTATAAAATAAATCAATGATACTTGTTTATAATTCTACTATATATATATATATATATATATATATATATATATATGAAACATGTATAACTAAATTTAGATTCACTTCTACCTCCTTCCATTATGAGACATAACCACTTTTCACTCTATAGAAATTTGAATATTCTTAGTAAATCTATTTCACAGTAACATTGCAAACTTTCGAGATTTGGAAATGATGACAGAAATCTTCAAATAACTCTTACTTATGTAAATAAACTTTCAGATTCCACACTTTTTCAAAGTGATGTTTTTGGAAGTTAAAAGCAAAATTATCAGTTTTCCTCCCTTTGGAATTATTCTTTGCTCATTATACTGTTGGAAATATGACTTTTCCATGAAAAATTATAATTTCCTTTGTGAAATGTATCCTCTTTATTGCTGTTAATATTATGTTAGCATTGTTATTAGATTCATTCATTCATTTTATCTTTCTTTTGAAGAATATATCTTGAGCTTATATTTTTTACTAGGCACTGTTCTTGATACTAGGGATTCAGCAGTGAGTAGAATATATAAAAATATCAACTCTCTGGGAGCTTGTATTCTAGGAGGGGGAGGAAAGAATATGAACAAAAAATATAAGTAAAACATTAAAACTAGTTAGCAAAATATCTTGTTAACAAAATATCTAGCAAAACCAATATATCTGGTTATTGGTTTTTAGAACCATATATATGGCTATTAAGGAAATGAGTTTTTCAATGCTCTATTGCAACATTACACCCTGTTCTGCATTCAGGTTAAGAGAATAGTACTGAATCACCACCAACATTAGCCAGAAGTAGAGCTTTATTACTGAAGGTAATAAGAAATTAAGAGTAGGATTGCTAGCAAATCCTGGGTCTAAAGCTATCAAAGATCAGTTCAAATTCTCAAATTTGTTTAGGAACTGTATTTATCACCTGGGGACATCAAGAAAATGAGTGTTTGGAATTGGTCTGTAACTGTCGAAGATCAATTATAGAAGCAACTTAGACACATTCCCAAGAATTAACCCAGAATTGTCAACTCCAATACAAGAGACTATTTACAATTAGTTGTGATGACCTCAGTGATGTACTATAAATAGCTATTCAGTTTACCCCTTTGGAGTAAGGTATAAACAGTGAGATTTGACACAGAGTACAAATTCTATTATTTTTCTTACTTTTAGAATATATTTATAAAATATATTTATAGTTAAGTTTTCTTCTTTAAACCTAAGACCCTGGAAATTAAGATAAGTTACAAAAAGCTTTGAAGTACTCGTTTTTTTATCCTATCTGATTTCATGCTTCCTTTCAAAATGGAATATGTAATTAAATTCCCCAGGAGAATATTATGCATCAGGTAATTGTTTTGATGGTAATGAGCATATGAGCATCCCAAATGTCTGATTTACCATGAATTCAATTACTGAATGTTAGTCATGTAAGCATAGTTATTCCTTAATCATGTGATCAAAGAAAACTCTTACTACATATTAGCTTAGTAAATGCTACTGGCCAATCTGCCTAACCAATATGAATTTACTAGATTTTCATTTTCATGAAATAACTTGGATAAATACCAACAGCAACTTTTCTGATTAATTCTTTAAAATATATTAAAAGTCTTTAAAATAGTCTGATAATTGTCATACCTCATTTGTTCCTTCCCTCAAAATACAATCATCATTTAATATTTTGAGTTTCTAAATCAAATTAAAACAAGATATGACATCTCAGGTTGGAAGAATTAGTAGAAGTCTTGTGCTCCTTTGCTTGCTAATGAATGAGGGAGACCCAGGCTGACTTCCTTTTTGAGTTTAAAGCAGAAACTAGAAGTACCTGTCCTACTAATCACCTGCCCAAAGCACAAGAGGAAAAAAATGCAGAATATGCTCAAACCATATTGAGCCTATAGCTATTTTCCTCTTGAAGAATGTTTAAAATATCCTATGTATTTTTGTCTAAAATGTCTAGTTATATATTGTGGACAGAAGTTTGGAATGTAGTTTACTGAGAAGACAAGTATATGAAACATATGCCACTCATTGGCTTTAAAATTATTCAAAAGTTTTCTAACTAGGACTTGACTGATTTCTAATTAGTATCTCCAAAATTCAAAATTGTCTCTTTTTAAAGATTTTAGCTGTCAAGATCTTTTAAATATATCTTCATTCAGTTTCATGCTTTTCTTGTAAGGTTACTTTTTTTTTTCATTATATTAGAATTATGTACTCCCAAGGATAATCTTTTAAAATGTTTAAGTGAAAAGAAAAAGAACACTAACTTGGCACCTTTAAAACAAATTTTTAAATTGTAGTGAATCCTTAATAAGGTTAAGAACATGGAGAGAGATTTACCATGAAATGCTTAGGAGATAATTGGAAATTCTCTGTTATTTTTAAAGCTAGTTTTGTAGTACTGAAATTCCATGCTAATTGTTAAATTTTAATCATTTCTGAATATAATGATTTAATTAGTTGAAAATGAGTTAATCTCAAATTTTAGTGAAAAATATTACCCAACTTCCAAAAACAGCCCACTAAATTCTAAAGTATAGGTAGCTCATATGTTGAATATTTTATTATGTTGTCTTTTTTCTGGCAAATGAGGTTAAGAGACACTTATGTAGAGTAGATATTTCAGAGTTGTTTTTTTTTTTATCATTTTGTTTTCATTTTGGTTTTGATTTTTTCCTTTCTACACTTGCTTATCTTAAAATAGAAAATTTTGATATTTTTCCCAGAAATTTTGGAGAGAGATGGTACAGACTATTCAAAGCATACTTTGGAGAAAAGTGTGGTTACATAGTTACCCAATCTGTCAAAACTTGTCACTTGCTAGGCATTTGTTGCTAAAATTTATCTATAGATAAATAAGATTCATTCAGGCCACATTAAAGATTCACCTTTGTCTCCCTAATGTATTGCAATTAAAATGTGGTGTACTTCTGTGTTATATCTATTCATAGGTTTATTGATACAAACCAATAATCAGATCTGGTTACTTCACATTTTTAGTGGGTGTTTTGTGTTTTGCCTCTCATGTTGATTATCCTTAAGGTAATGGAAGGGAATATAATTGATTAAACTTATCAGAAAAATAAATAAAATTTAAAAGAAAAAGTTAGCATGTAGTGCTACTGTGTCCCACAGGTTCTCCATTGACCCACACTACCTCCACTGGTGAGTTAGAGGAGCATAACAGGACTACCACTGGTGCAATTGCTGTTGCTAGCACATCTGCAGATGTTACTGTATCCAGTGTTACAGCTGTCACCATCCATAGACTTTCCGAGGAACAGCGAGTGCAAGTTACGAATCTCAGAAATTCAGGTCTGGACCCCAACACAGCCAAGGATGGGCTCTCTCCTCATCAAGCAGATAAACAAAGTACAAGGAGAAGACCAAGAAATGCTGAACAGATAGAAAGAACTAAAGAGCTTGCAGTTGTTACTCATAGAGGTATTGGTTGTTATTTTACTTGTGCCCATTTAGTTATAGCCCAAGCTATGTTTTGGTAATGATTCTAATAGAGAATGAGCTGAAAGAGAGCCAAGATGTAGAAAGCAAAAGAAAGTTCAGAGTATCTGAAAAATACAGGTAGTAACAGCCAAAACCTGAATAATTTGAAAGCACAGGAATTAAAATAAAAAATAAATCAAGGTGCAATGCAAATGTTTTTTGGGGGAAGGGGGTAAAAGTAGAAGGAAAAGAATCCATAAAAGGGACAGTGAAAAACAAATACTGAATATCTATCTATTGCTTATTACATACCAGTTATGATGTTGAGATTACATGAAAATAAAATAACCAGTTGCTATTAGTGAGTGTACATATATACAAATTGATGATTTATCCTATGTGGTAATTTTTTGTATTTGCATGATATTTTTTATGTTTCACAAATGCTAATTAACAATTGAGAATATAGATAATTTGACAGGGATAAGTGGAAGCATTATGTCTGCTGATTGTCTTATATAGCTTATTTTTCTATTTCTAAATTAACTGTTCCTTGACCCACGTGATTTTACTGAGAACAGTTTCCTCATTTGGAAAAAGTAACACTATTCATTGAGATTATAGCTCCAAATTTAATTATTCCTTAATTTCCTAATTTAATTTTTTGAGAATAAAATGCCATGAAGCCAAATTATATATTGTTAATGTATAGTCATTAATATTAGCCTTTTATAAAATTAGGAAGTGTAACAAACATATTTTTCTATTTCTTGGTAGCAACTTTTATTGAACAGTTTAAAGAAAAAAAGTGTAGTGTCAATAAATTAAGGACCTTTATTTCAGTATTATGCATCAGTGAAAATATTAACTAATTAAACTTACTTCAAGTACAAAATATCTACTCCAACTCTATTTCTAATTAATCATATATTCTAAAAATTGGCTATGGTTTATGAGGTGTCTTCAGGTATATTTACACAGAACATGATATAAGTAATGGAAAACCATTCAATACTTAGTGTATGCTAAGGAGAAAAATCAAGACATCTTTCCATAATTTGATTGAAATACATCACAAGCTCATTTCCATTATAATTCACACTGAAATTATTTATTTTAAGTCTCTTTTATAAGCATTCTAAAATGAATTCTTCACAAATAGTTTCCTTTAAGTATTAATCAATATCACCTTTATTCTCTAGTCATATTGCTACAATTAATGCTTCCACTTAAAATAACAGAGAATTGTGATAAAATTCATGATTTGCTTAATCAACGAGGCAATTTTTCTTATTACCAGGAAATAAAAATGTGTAACTATTATTACTAAAAAAAAAAAAACCTTTTATTTAGTGTTTTCACTTGCTTTGGAAAATGTATGAGCTAACTCCCCTCTAATATACACCTGTATTTTCAGATGTAAAACAGTCTTCAAAGACTTGACTCTTAGCAGGGCCAAATTTCTAAATTAGAATTGGCTGACATCAAAGCAGTATTAAAAAAAATAATAATTCCAGCTCAATCAATGTATCTGAAATACCTGCTGAGTACCAGGCTCTGTTCTGTGGGAAAATAAGGACAAATAATGCATGACTCCTGCATTCAAGAGACTGAGTTAGAGTGGAGAACATAGAGAGGCCATTCTGGTGCTACAAGGAAAATTATGTGAAGTTCATGACTGAACAGAGTACTAAAGGATGTATGCAGGCATGAGTCATTCAACTGACATTTTAAATGAGTCAGTACACATAATACAAAAGTAATTGCTTAATGTATCTAGATATTTAGAAAGAAAATAATTTTGTTCTTCTATTCCATTCTCTATAATGTAGTCAGAATTACCTTTTAAAAGTGAAATTATGATCACATCACTTCACTGCTTTAAGGCTTCCAGTGTTTTCCCAGTGACCTTAGAAATAAAGCCAAGAGTTGCTAATGACCCATAGGACCTCCATGATCTAGTTTTTGCCTGTATTTCCAAATACATCTCATGCAACTTTCACAATTATTTTCTTCCTTTCCTTTCTCCTTCTACCATTCATTCTCTTTCCTTCCCTTCCCTTTTTTTGGAGCCAGGGGGCAAACACTTTCTTTTAGTTTATGAAACACACCATGTTCTTTTCTACCTCAAGCCACTCTTACAAGCTATCTCTTCTTTTCAGCCAGGTTATTCTAATTCTCTTTTCAAGTTTTAGCTTAAATGGTCACCTCCAGGAAGGTTAGGTTTTCCATTTGTAACTCACCATTGTACCCTGAACTTGCCCTTGCCCTGTGCTTTAATCACCTGCCCTATGACTTGTCCAGTAATTTTTACCTCTGTGAGGTTAGGAGTGGATAGTTCCTGCATTCTCTGTGCCTAGAACAGCTTCTGACACATAAGTATTTTTATAGTATTTACTGAACTAATGATAGTTACAGCTTTACTAGCAAGAACATTCACCTAAATTACTTAGACTTAAAATTGTATCCTTCAGTGTAATCAAATATCTACATATTTCCGTATTAAGGATAACTACTTCATTTTGAAACAATCATAAAAAAATCAATGTTTTTAACCCCTTTTAAAGGCAATGGTGTTCTCATAAACCCACAATAATATATTGCTTTTATTGTATTACCACTGCAAAATTCACAGCTTAAAATGTTAATGCCTCACTTATACCCCTTATACCTGATGAACGGGTTAGTTTAATCATCACAATATTGCTCATGTAATTGTAGGTTAATGATACTAAAATAAAATAAATTGTAAAAAAAAATCAAATGATAATTATAATAAAACAAAAATGATAAAATCAATAAATTCATGTGAATAAACATTAATATAACTCAATGAATATCATTTTGCTGAAATTAGTTACCGTGTTAAGCATATATATGGTAGACATTGCAATAACAGAGGTGCCTTTGACATCTGCAATTCTATACTATTTTGCATGTGTGATAATTTAGTTTTTATTTGTCATTTTTTCTTTATTCACACTGCAGTTAAACTTTTATGATGTTTTTTGATCATTACTAATTCATAATTTACCTATTCTCAATAATCCAAGGCAATTAAAGTACTTAAAATTCACATCAGTATCACTGTGAACACAAAATATGGACACTGAAATTGCACATCATATTTGATATTGTACTTAAGTGTCTGTGAACTCAAAATCTGTTACTTTATGATAATATTAAATCACTGTAACTAGTTACTTTATTATAAAAGTGGTACAATTAATGAGTAATCTGAAAAAATTGGTATATTTATGGCAGATATCTTCAAGTCTCCATAGTGTACTATTCCAATTAATGCTCCTATTGTATCATAGTTAAAACATCAGTGATACAATTTAAATTATTTTCTTAAAATAATTTTTCACTTTGTACTCATTCTAAGTAAAAGAAGACTGTTTTGTTTTCTCCACTTAAAATATTATTTTGAAAATTTATATAAAAAGTAAAGGATAAAGAAAAATAGTAATAAATGATGTTGGTTTAGATCTTTAACCTATATATTAGCACCTCACCACAGTTACTTGTATTAGTGTCAATAGTCCTCAGAATGAGAATTCAGTTATTATTGATTGGATTTTAGTCAACTTTGTCACCTACTGTGTGTTATGCCCTGTGCAGGTCACATGAACTATTAGAGTTCAATTTCATATTTGTAAAATAGTATTACAATATTATTATTGTGAGGATTAAACATGATATTGGGTAGAAGTACTGAAAAAATTCTCCCAGTGGAAAGACAAAACCAAATTGCTCACCATTGCCAGTCACTTTTGACGTCAGAAAACTAGGCTGAGTACACTCTGCCCCTTGTTAGCTACATGAGCTTGAGCAATAACTTCAACTCTCAAACCTGCAACTTCTTAATAACTGTCTATCTGCCTCAAGGTAGATGTGTGAAAAAAATTTAGCACACTTGCTGACTTGTGTTCAATGGAATTATTTTATTGTTATTTACAAAATATGTTTTAACTCTTGCTATGTACATGACATTATAAGATAGTTGGGATATAAAAATGAAAAGTGGGCTATGCCATCGTTTGGTCTATATAATTTTATAAATATGAGTAATTACAAATTTATTTTGAGAAATATTGAAATAGCAGTAGTTTTGAAATGCTATTGAAGTAAAGGGGAGGAATTAAATCTAAATACAGAATCAAGGAAGGCTACACAGAGGATATTTGAACTAATTCTTGAAAGATGAATAAAAGTTTCAGATTAGTAAGTTGTAGTTAGATCACTCAGATGCACAGAAAAGTGTTGAGTATGGAGTAGATAGTTGTGCTGCATAGAAATATGAGTCTGTACCAGAATCAATAAAGGAGGTATTCAACTGTGCTTAAAGGAAGATTCACTTTCATATAAATAAACCTAAAAAATTGATGTTTTAAGTTTACAAAATATCCAGATATTTAAAATTAAGTAGCATAATATCCAGGGACATTTTAAATTTCATCGAAACAATTTGTGCTTTAGCCATAAGATATCTCTTAAAATTATTTCTTAATTTTTACTTAAAATACCTGTTTCAGTAGTCCCTAAACCCCATAGTTCAATATTATAGTCCTAAGAGATTTCAACACAAAATTAACTTAAAATAACAGAACCTATATCATAATATGATTTAAAAATATAAGCAAAGATCCAATATTTCTAAAATTATATATTTTAAGAATTAGATGGAATCTTTCAGATCACCTAATAAAACACCTTTAGAGAGTATATTGTGGTCTGGCAGGGACTTTTTGAAAACCCAATATTCATGTTACTAGACTAAAGTCATTCATTCTTTCACCATCATTCAAGATTCTTAAGGTCTAACGTTTGCATATCCTTCCATTAGATGATATTAAGGTTAAAGTAACATAATGATAACCACAATTAATTGGATTTTCTCCTCCAATATATTTATAGCCATACCACTTTAAAATACTTATTAAATCTGTTTTAATCCACATAATTTAACATTGTTTTCTTTGTATATTGTAGTAGAATGATAATTTTTTCCAGTCTGTGAACAAGTTGTCAGCTGTTAATGAGAAGCCTTAGTATTGCTGTTTTCAAGTACAAAATATGGATATATTCTGAAAAAGTTCCTGTCTCCATATATATTAATTATAAATTCTCTTTTATTGTTCTTCCTAGTGGAAATTTAACTGAGATGGCTGTAACATCTTGTAGAGTCCAATACATGTTATGAGCATTTATAGACTTTGCCGCTGTTTGTTTGACATAGTATAGTCAATTCTTCTATAGTATGTTTAATAGCTAATGGTCATAATAGGATCAAGCAATATTTTATTTTACTTTATAGAGTAAGATGAATTTATGTTTAACTGCAGTTTAATATGAGTAGACTTTCCCCTCTCATAAGGGCAGCCTCAAAGAGAATCTATTTTAATCATCAGTTTTTAAATAGAACATTTTATTTTCACCTTTAAGGCATATCAGTTCAGCATAAAGCTATTTATTTTAGTCCAAACAAAAGGAGAATTTTTTTTCATTTTTATCGTAAGCAATATTTTTTCAAATAAGTTCATATGAACTTTTATTTTGCTCAACAAAAAAAGGAGAGAGCAAGCTATCAGATGCACATCTACACTATATTTCTAGTTACTTCAGAAGTCAAATTCATGATATGTAACAACTTTTTTTAAAAAGAAAGTGGACTGTCCTGTGACAAAAACTGTATTGTATAGAAGTAACAGTTCCTGGGGGCCTATTATGTACCTTTTACCAGTGGACTATTTGTCCACATGTAAAATATTTTTTTCAAGAGTTTGCGAACAAATAACTGTGTTTTAAAATGTTATTAATACTTTTGTATAGTATAAATTTGTAAATAAATTATTTTTAAAAAACCTTCATAAGCAATATTAGAATGAGGAAGCTAAGTTATGGGTGGTTATTTAGAAGTTTATGGGTGCTAATACATAACTATCAAATACCAGAGTTTTATTAAACATATTATCTCTTGTAAGTACGTTGTTAATTCAAAAGAAGAATAAGATTTGGTCTCTATTTTCAAAGGAAAAGTTAGAGATAAGCCTGCAGAGAAAAACATATTGGTCAATTCTAAGAGAAAGAATTACTACAGAATGCGTATGATACATGAGTGGAAATGAGTCTTCATACATGTGATATGCTGTTACATGTAAGAGATCAAACCTGTTCTGCCATAGGTTATATAGCTTAGTTTATGGGACCCCAAGGAGATACAAAATAGTTTATTATAAAGAAGACTTTTCTAAAATTGAGTTTTGTTCAAATATAGATTATGTGCTTCAGGAAGCAGTAAATCCCTAAATCATTAGTAGTATATTCAGGCATTTCCCCAATGGAAAAATTGGGTGTTCTGAATTCATTTCAGTCAGAGTGTCCCAATAATATCATTGTTACTGTTCCTTCTAATCCTAAATATCTGTGAATCTATCTAGACATACTATATATTAATTAATGTATTTATCATCATCTTCTGTTTTCTCCTGTTTGAGTTGACATGGACTTATCTTTATGGTTATCTAATTATATAGCCAGTGTTAAAACAAGCATAGAAGTGACCAGTACTCAAGAAAGCTAGAGTATGACATTCTCCTTAGCCCAGTAAATAGGAACTCAACCACATACTTAGTTTTCTCAGGGACCAATGCTTTCATATATGCCTTACATTCTAAATACTTATCATTTGAGCATCTAACTCTACCTTATCATTTACATAGTCTCCAAGATGACAGTTGCTTTCTTCAAGACTTCTCCTCCCCACTCTTCCTGCCTTAACTATTTTCTTTGTCTTTATTTTTCCTTTTCTTTCTTTAAGTCTATTTCTTTTCTTTACCCAACCTTCCTTCCTCCCTTACTTTGTTCCTTCCTTCCCATCCATCCTTCCTTATTTGTTTGTTTCTTCAACAAACCTTCACTGAGTACTTACATACCATACTTTCTTCTAGTTCTTGAGTATACAACATTAAACGAAACTGAGTAGACTCTATCTCATTGAGTTTATATACACGTGAAGGGAAAAAGACCACAAGCAAATAACTATCTGATGGTAGTAAGGACTGTGCAGAAAATAAAGGAGACTATGGGATATATTGGTGGCTACCTTAGTTTGGATGGTCCAGAAAGACCTTTTTGAGGAGTTGTAATTTTTCCTGAGACCTAAATAACAGGAAGAAGACAGCCATGCCAAGATCAGAGATCAAAGGAGAAAGCATATCAGGCAGAGAAAAAAACAGCTAGAAAGAGCTTGAGTTTTGCTTGAGAAAAAGAAAGCCCAGGGTGCCTGGAGTTCAGTGGACAAGGAGAGTGGTAGAGATGAGGTGGGACAGCATTTGTAGTCCCCCTGGCCTAGATGAAGAGTGTATTTTAATCTACGTGAAATTGAATGAGAATACATTTTACGTAAAATAATAGCAGGCAGACAAATGAGTAAGTATACAGAAGTGTAGTAACAGTTGATAGAGATTCAGAATCTTAAGTCTCAGACTGTGTTCTTCAAACTCAAGTTTGAACAAAAATCACCTGGCAGTCTTGTTCAAATGCACATAGTGACTTGATGGGATTGGTATGGGATCTGAGATTCTGAATTTCTCAGAAATCTACAGGTTATGCTAACACACTGAATAGCAAAAATTCATGTGAGGATGATTATCATATCAAACTCTACCTGCTCTCTGTCCACTCTCCATGAGATAATAAAAATTATCACAATGTTGATAAGCTATCTAGGACAATACACTAAAAGCTAAATGTTAATTCTATAAGAATGACTCTGATGGTGAGGGATTCATGATTGGAAGAGATTTTGAGGGCAGATGGATTTTCCCAGTCAGCCTTAACAACAATAATTAATTCAACCCTTAGCAATGACTGAGCTGATTCCATTAGTTATGATTTTACTGAAAAGATCAATGAATGTATGCATAAATGATGAAAGTATTCCAAAGTCAAATTTTAACTGATTTATTATTTTTAAAGTTTACCCTGAATTTGATACCTTGAGATGCTTTTTTTAATTTGTTAACAAATAGCAACAAGAAAAAAAAAAGGTTTTAGTTTCCTTTTATATACCACATTTCAAATTTCTGAAAGGCTGAGAGATGGAAGCAAAACATCGTGAAAAGAAGGATACAAAAATTGATTGCCAAATCAAAAATTTTTGTGACTGAATAATTAATAATTATCTTCTATTTCATATAAATGGTGAAATTGAATTTGTTTGGATTACCAGGCCCTTTTTTATGAGATTAACGGATGTATTGGTATTTTTTTATGCATGCTTAGAATAAATAATAACAATATGCAATTAATAACTTTAAAAAATTCTCTGGTTACATATAATTTTTGTAAGATACTTTATTAATGTTAATTTTTAATTTTATCAAAAATACATTACATAGTTATTAATTTCTATGTAAGACTTTTGATATTGGTAAATGCATATTTAACAGATAGAGAATTAACATTTATGTGGGTATACTACACATAAATGTTGCTTATTGCACACTTTATGTCTGTATTTTGTCACTCTTTTGATTTTTTCATTGTTCTCTTGACTTTTTCCTAATTATATTATTTTGTGGAAAATTGTGTTCATTGTTGATATTTGTGGCAATTTAAAAACCCATTTCTAGAAATGTGCCAACTTATTTAAATACATAATTTTTTATTGAATACTCATTTTCTGTTCCATTACCACATGTCATCACATTTGTGAAATTGTCAAAACTATGTCATTCATCACAGTAAATATATTTTTTATATTTTGAATTCGTCTACATTTTGTTAAATAAGTTGCTTTCAGGGAGAAAGAAGAGAAAAAATGAAATGTTAGAATTTACTTTGTAACAGGTTTGTGCATTTTTGAAAGGTACTAAATGAGAACACTCTGAGTGCCTGAAGACTGTATGCCATTATTAAGCAATGGAAATTTATTTTTTTTACAAATAACTTATCCGCAAGTAACCCCATTTTAACATATTTATCCAGTGCTACCCTGAAGCCATGCTTTTGAGTTGTTCTATGCAGAGGCTTTATGAATTTCTAAAAACCTGATGTTTTTGTTTTCCTTTGAGTAGATCTTAGGAGCATCTATTTTTTCACATTAATTGGAACCATCACTTTATAACAATGGTCTTTTTTCATAAATGCTATTTTTTCAGACTTCCAACTCTATTGTTATGACCAATAGTAGTCATTAAACGGATACCTTGGTAGTGTAATCTTTATATTGACTTTTAAATCTTTTCCCCTGTTAAAATATTTTGAAGGGACTAGACTTTCTGTTTGTGCTCAAAGTTGGTGACAGTGAGGACTCCTCTGCCTTTTGGAGTATGGGAAATGGTCCTGTTAGAGACATTTTTATCTTGTTCAGAAGTATTTCAGGGCACTTTCACCCACTTTTGCAACAAGCTGCTTCCCGTGCCTGTAGTTCTCTAGAGCATATGGCTGCCCTGCTGTGCACAGTGAAGTCGCACAATTAAGTTTTACAATTTTAGGAAGAGCAGAACCTTCATATATGGCAGAACAGCATGATATTAGGTTTGGGTTGCATTGCATAAAATATTTTTCTCTTCATAATGCCGTCATTTGTATTTTAAATCATGGACTTGCTTTATGGTGTTGATGATTTTTCTTTGTTTAAAATATTCTTCAAATGGCATTTCTTCATAATACCAAATTGGATTAAAGTGAAATACATTTCTAGATTGATTTTATCTAGAGCCTAGATATGTATGTATGTGTATATATGTATATATATTTTAGGAAGCTTACATTAAGGGGAAAAAAAGAAGCTTATCAACTCTCCTGAACTTTGCCATTAGAAAGGAATGCAGCAAAAGATGATTTTTACTAAAAAGACTGCATGATGATTTGAATCTCATATAGCATTTGGCTTTTTTACACCCTTTTTATTGATTATTTCACACTTTTAAAATGAAGTATTAGGCTTCAAGCCATGGATTATAGTTGGTGTCATTAGATATCATTGTCTTCACTCAATATTAAATTCAGTTAATGAAGCTGGTTCGGCTCTATACTAAAGTAAAACCAGGATTAAAGTCAGATATTGTTGACTACTTAAATTTTATATTATTAGTTTTGTATTATAAAGAATAAATGAGGATAGGATACACTAACCTCATCTATCTGTGGTAATCCAGGATTAGAACACACTTAGGAGTTCTGACAAATATATGTAGTGCAATTATTTATTTATTTATAGTCAGGTGGTAGTATAGATGCTAGAATTGAAGTTCCAGAATCAAATGAATAAACATGTTTTACTGATATATACAAGACCTTAAGCAATGTATTAAGCCCATCTCCAGTTTTACATTTGTAGAAACAAGGAAAATAATTCCATTTAGAATGGCTATTTTGTAGTTTAAATAAGATAGTAGGCATAGAGTACCTATGCTTTAGCCTCACAAGTAAATGATACTGCATCCTTACAGAGCCTTTACAAGAAGAAAACATGCTCTAGTTATACAAAAATCACATGTTAAAGATATGTGAACAAATTTACAAAACAATTAGAGTTTCAAACTTCTTAGGTAACTGTGTTCCTTGGAAATAAAATAGTTTAAAACAATATTGATAGAAAATTAAGGAACCACAGATATATACAGCTCTATTTAACACTATTCATATTGATTCATGAATAAGTTAATGCCAAATTAATCTGTAGCATTCAATTTATCTCGTTTCTATTAACCCCATAGTTTCTTTTCTTACCAGTTTTACCCTTATTTCAATTACTCTCCTATTTCAATACAGCCAACTCACTTATTTTTATCTACTCTAGTCTTGAATTTTCTATGCTTCTTGGGGAGATAATTTCTAGAAAAGAGCATAGATGTGTGGTCTAGATCTTCAAAACATTCCCTAGGAAACAAGTAAGCAACCGGAGTTAGAATGATGAGCAACAGCTATCCATATTTCTGCTTAGGTGTTATCTCTTGAAATATAAGAATGGTAATAGGCAAGAGGTATTGTTTCATATAGTACCTGAAAAATACAATCTCTAATGATTTCCAGTGGTATATCCATCAGAGTTCAGTGGGAAACAGTGGGACATGGACTAATTCAAGGAGGGTTTATTTACAAAGCAGTTATTTATAAATGAGTGGTTGTAAAGGAACCACAAGGGATCACGCCATGACTTAGGGTAAAAGCAGCTAGTCTGTCATCATTCCTGACCCACTGGAATGAGGGGAAGGAAATGTTGGACAGAGAAATAATATGTATCAGTTTGGCAAGAATGGACTAGTGACCTTCAATGAACAGTCCTAGTCAACTCAAGTCGCCATAATGGTGAGGTACCCTGTGGAATAATCCTGATCTTAATTTCCCCCTTCCTGCATCCTCCCTCTGGAATTGTCAAGGAGATACAGGAGTCTGGTGATAGAGCACAGTGCCTCAAAGACTTAAATATTTATAAGAATCACCTGGGGGATTTTGTTAACTATACATTTTAATTCATTAGTTCTCAGTTGGGTCCTGATAGTCTGCTTTCCCAGCAAGCCCCCGTGTGATACCAAGGCTGTTAGGGCAGTGCTGTTTTGTGTACCAGGACAGAACCTGTCCCAATGAACCTTCTGGACAAACAGCAAGGAGGATGGGTCTGTAAAGGCGCATGGAAAATATAGAACATAGATGGGTTATAACGAGTGCTTTGTTGTCTTTAACAGCCATGAAGTTAGCCTCAAAACCCTGCATCAAATACAACTATCAGAGCTTATCTATTTTTGTTTTAAACAAAATCCAAATATTGACACCAAGGTTTCTAGTGAAGGACTTGGATGGAATACAGTAATCTGAAATCAGAGGGATGAGGGAATATTGTTACTTATTAAAGTAATAACATTTATCTGGATTTTTAAAATTTGAAATTATCCACTTACAAATAAAATTTGTAGTGGAAGAATGTATTCTGCTACCCTCAGTCTGAAGATATTCATCAGCTGTGGTCACTTTTATTCAGGCAGTTGCTTCTTTCCAAATTAGTCTCATATTAGAGCATCATAGTTTACATAAGTGATCACTGATTGTCAGATACATAACATAAAATTACTTAATTTATTTTGAATAAAAAATTGTTAGCCTGCAGGAATATATTTGTTGAGATTATTTCAGAAGTGTGACTAATCTTTATATTCTCTAAGGCATCCATATGAAAACCAGGGCCATCCTAAGCATCCTGAAAAAAGAATGTAAAGAAAATTTGAATGTTATCCTTTTTCCTGTTGCATTCTATAGTGAAATTATCTTTGGTAAAATTAACTAATGAAAGGAAACAAATTATAAACAAAAAATAATAATTTTCAAAAGAATATGTACAAAGGGCATAAGAAAATCAGTGCAAGTAGATATTAATATTTAACAGTAAGGCTAACTACAGATAATAAAAAGTTAGTCCATTTAAATTACCGGACAATGATGATTAAAACAAATTAAAGGCTGGGATAGTTTCAAAAATGTTAAAAGTATCTGTGAACCATACGCATGGTATCTCTTTCCATATTGTGACTTTTATTATGCCAACTATAAGAATCCCTAAGGAGAATATAAAAATCCCACATTTTCATATAATCCTGACATTTCACAGCACACCATAGCTCTACGACCTGTTACGCCAAGCATTGCGGGTCCATCTGCTGGTATCTACATAAGTGTTATGGATGCCTGAATTTGTTTCATTTTTGGGAGGGAAGAAAGCCCATATACAAGGTTGACAGTCTTTATCCAATAATTAGGTGTGTGATTTTCAACCAGTTATTGAGTCTACCCATTGTCTTTTAAAAGTAACAAAACAATTTCAATCTAGATCTGTGGAAAGTAGTAAATTGAGTTTATAAACTATGTCTTTTCACATTCACCATACTGTTCAGTTTTCCAAGTTAAAAAACCAAACAATGAAGATTTATTTCTTAGTCTAAAGGGGACGAAAATAAGATTACAAAGATTTAGGATCGAGGACAATTAAATTAAAACTTTGAGAACTTGCAGCTTCAAAATCTTCATTTGCAAAAGTGAAAATAATGTCGTTGCCTTAAAATATGCTAACTGACTATACCTATGTTCACACAAACTAATATGATTATATATTCAAGGATGTTTCTATACATTTGTACTCAGTTTACTATTTTGGTCAAAGGATTTGAGAGGGTGTTTAATTTTCTATTTCAAAAATAAAATTTAAGTTAGAAATGCAAGGAAACCAAATGTTTCAATTTCTATACCATCCCTATACAGTGAAGAAGACATAACAAAATAGTTAAAATATTTCTAGTGTATTTCATCACCAAATCAAATGGCCTGTGAAACTGGCTAGATCTCAATATTATCACTGGTAATAACAGTGATAAAAATAACTAATATTTACTGAAATCTTGGTATGTGCTGAATCCTGGAATTTATTGTAGAATTTAAGCATAGTGGTACAATACGTAATTGTAAATTTTCTTTCAACTAAAAATCGGGCTTCACACAAATTTTATATTTGTACATTCTTTATGCAAGAATAAGTGTTAGCTATAAACTAGTAGGGCAGCATAAATAGAAGTTTAGGATAAAAACTATTGGAGTGTCTGACCCATATTACTTTCCTCTAGTGATTTTTAAAAGGGAGAATATTCGATTTTAAGTAATTATAAAATTGAATATATATAATTTCTTACCCAATTTTATTGGTCTAATTCTACTGTTTAATATTTGAGAATATTTTGGATCTTGCATGTTCCTAATATGTAAGTCTCTACAAATGAATTTTTCAATACTGTTGAATCTATTTAGTTGTATACCACTACTTTACTCAGCATTATTTTCCTTCTTTTAACATATTGTGAAATAAAATATTTTTCTTAAAGATTCATGAGCCACTTACTAATATGCTGCTGAATTTTCTATTTTACCTTTTTACTATATAACCTATAAACATGATCTAATTATAACACATGTTTAATAATTTTTATATTATACTATAGAAACATTAATAAAGCAAATATTATTTTTTCAGACATTTGTACCCAGTTATAAATCTTAAATGACAGATAGTAAAGTAGACACCACAGGAATACAACCTGGCTTTTACTATGGTGTCAGTATAGTTCCTTCATATTTCTTCTAAGGATGATATGGAAAGACTGACCTTAGCAGACTACGTGTTAAATATGTTCTGAAGCAGAGTTTTGTTCTGTCAGTACAGGATATAGAAGAAAATGTTAAATTTTAATGTTTTTGGAGTGTAGCATGAACCCACCATTTACTTTTAAACAAATAGAACTTAACCTCTTCACAAAGTTAAGTACTTTTATAATCTCTAAACACATTTTTATCTTTGAGATGGGATTGATAATTCTGATTACTTAGTCTTTCCTTCTTCCCTCGATCCAAATTTTACACCTAAACACTTGGATAAATGAATGAATCTCAGAAATGAATAGAGAAGTTAAATAACTTGTCCCATGTCTTAGGGAACTAGAACATAGGTCTCCCAACTACTGAGAGAAATACCACAGTGCCACAAATAACAGTGTGTTTCAACATTATCTTTACCTGTAATAAAATTCCTGGTCATCAGAATTGATTACATTTGTTAGTTGCCATGTAAATGAATCATCCGTCAATACTGAGATTTGCCATAAATACGCATGCACACACACACACACACACACACACACACACACACACACACACACACAGTTTCAGTAACCAAAACAAAAAAGAAATTATTTTCTTTTTAGAATACTATGCTCTTTGAGTATTAAGATAAGATTATAATTAATTCATTCAAAATAAAAACATGGTTTTATACATCTAGGTATCATATCAAACACAGTACAAAAAAAGAGAAAGGCATTATGTATATTTGAAAGTTCAAATGAAGCAAAAATAAACAAAAAAACCCCACACACAATAAGATACAAACCACTTTCTCAAAATAAATTATTTTCATTTTCAAAAGAGTTATAATCTGATTTAATCACAGATTTATAGGGCAGCTACTGCCACTTCCAAGATAAGTTATTGTCAAACTACTATAAATTTGGAAGATTAAGGTAATAAACAGAATATTACATTTGTTTTATTTTTTATTGTTATCTTAGAATATATGTAGAAAATGTAAGGGGTCTGGGGATGCTCTGATAACGCTTGATAAATGACGCCATTCTTCTTCTCCAAGAGTCTCATAGAGTCTGAAGCAATCATTTTCCAATGAAAAGGTGTTCTCACTAATAGTAAAGATGTATCCCCTTATTTTTGAAAGATAAATGTTCTGCAAAATTAAAAATTTTCACTGTATATAGAGACCAGTGATATAATTTTTTTAATGTATGTTTATATAACTTTGGAGGTCATGTAGTGAAGAGTCTATCAATTTTCTAATTTGGAATTTGAAACTGGGAGGTATTTTATAACTTAAGTTTTAGAAGCCCCATGATAGAAGGACCACTAAAAGTTCATCTTTTTCAAACCTCAACCTGGTAGTTGAATTCCCTCTATTATCTGTACAAAATGGTCAGTTTCCTGATGTTGGAGAGTGGCACCAACACTTCTCCTGCCTCCCAATATGTTTTCTCCTGGTAGCATCATTTGTTCTTAGGTTGCACTAGCAAAGATTCTCTAACATAAAAATGAAGTGATTTGCCACCTGTTCCACAAAAAATATTGATATTTGAAACACAGTTAAGTTCTTTATACATATATGTGCATATATAGTTACTTTTTTATAATAGACATTATAATTTAAATAATTTCAAATAAGTGCCTTTAATTGATTAATGTAAAATTTAGATGAGTCTTAAATAATCTCAATGACCATCATTTTTAAATAATTTTTTAATGAATTTGTAATTCAAATTGATTTTGAAGATAACAGAAGAATAATTAATCTGGAAAATACTACAGTGATAATCCCCTACAGGTGCTTAAAATTACTTTAACAAAGATTACAAAAACAAAATTTATTTTTTAGAGTCCAGGGATTACCATTAAGCCAAAATTAATTTGTTTGGCTTACTGTATTCCTTTCCGCTAGACCTTTCCCATATTATAAAATATTTCCATTATGCTAAAAAATAAAAAGCATCGATCAAAGCAAAACAGCAATAAATAAAAATAAAAAAATGTTTAGCATATGAAAAGCAGGAAAAAAACAAAGGCAATTAATCTTTGTGCATATGTCTAGATGTCATGTATTTAATGAAATTTATTGAAAATTTGTTAACACATAGTTTTTATGTATGTAAAAGTAACTTTACACATGAAAGTGCTTCTTCTTGAGCATTCACTTTTATCACTTCCTCCCTTCTTATTTCATGATTAATAAGGGAAATCAACCCAACAAAATGCCTTTAGTTAAGGGAGCCAGAATTTAAATACTCCCCTGATTCATTCAGTTGTAAACTCATACAAGTACCACATGAGTAAAGTACTATGCCTGACTTTCAGAAGCTCACAGTACAGTGGAAGTAACTGATACAAACAACATACAGTCTTTTAACATTTTCTTAATCTATATGAGAAACCATAGCATATTTTCACTTATCTCTAGGATAAAATTAATTTTACATGCGTAATACTGAAATACACTTGTTAAAAAGGTCAGTTTAATGTTGTAAGTTAAATATGGTTACGAGAAGTTCTCTTTGCTTGGTAGATGTTGGTATTTAATGCATAAGTTGTATAATACATAAATTTATGTTTTTATGACAGATACTTGAAATTGAAAATTTCACTGATGCATGATTTAGAACAGGGACTTGCAGTTGGTACTTGGAATATTTGTCCTTTCAGTTTTTCATAAAGAGATATACAATAAGTGTTCCTCCTACTAAAAAATAAAAACACCTCAAATGTGTTTACTATTTCATATATTTTAAAGTTTTTATGAATTTCTATTATTTTCTATACATTCTTTTTTATCTCCTAAAATGGCTATTTTCCTGGCCTTCCATCTTCTGCATCTGTATTGCAATTAATATACTTTTTACGCTAAAAATATAGATTTTTTATCTTCCATTGAAATTGACAATGGATGCTTAAAAAAAACAAAAATAAGGATAGTTTCCATTAGGATCAGGGAACTATTTAAAACCTCTTAGTCTGCGTTGACACTTTCTTAGCTAGGTATTACCCCTGACTACCTCACCCCCCAAAATAATTCAGTTTACACACACACACACACACACACACACACATACACACACACCCCTCGTCTGGAGTTTTCAGTATCCTTTATTCCTAATAACACATTAGTTATAAACATATCCTTTATTCCTAGTAACACAAAGTGAGCCTCTGGACTTTTCTTCTTTAATTTTCTCCTATGTGTTTAGATCTTTTCACTGATTTTTCTTTATTCTTTGAAAATTCCAGATATGTTAAAACTTCTGTGAAATCTTCTGACCTATTTGTAATATTTAAAGTTCAATCTTAGAGTGCAGGGAGAAGTAAAGGCAGAATTCTTATGATTCATGTTTAGTTTGGGAGAATCCAGAATTATGCCGCTAAATGCAAATGCAAATTTTTGTTAAAAAGAATTTTAAGACAGTAGGAAAATTCACAGGTGGAAAATTAAATTTAGAGCAGTTGAATACTCTAGTAGAACTATACTTTAACTTACCATAGGGGTGTGGGTGTGTAAGAGAATTAAAACAAAAAGCATAACTTTAGAGAGATGTGGCCATTCTTTAACTGTAAATAAAGGGTCACTGATAAAGAATCTCAGAGAACTGTAAGGAGACTGAGCAGTCATCTTGTCCTAGCCCCTTATCTCAAGAGGAGAGACTGAGGTATAAAGGCAGATTCTTGCCCAAAATCACACAATTAATAATTGCTAAGAATAAAGTCTCTGAAATCATGCTCCAGTGATCATGTTCCTCTTTTTTATATGTAGTATGTATGTATAGGTATAACTGCATATTCCAATAAACCGTCAGGCCCTGTCTCTACTTTTCTACTTTTGAAGTTATTAACAAGAAAAAAAAAAATCACCTTAAAATATTTTCAAAACCAATAAAATACCCATAATTTGAACAAATTGGCTAAAGTGGCTAAAATATGTCAGTTAAATTATAATTTTAAATTATCTAACAAAAACCAGTTTGCCTTTTTCAAACTCCTAGCATGAACAAAGCCTAATTGCCTACTGTTTCAGACTATCATTCCTTCCTATAAACTTCATAGAAAACAATACGGAAAAAAATTATAAGTTGTAATTGAGAAAGTTTTATATATAATGTATATATAAGAATGCACATATATGCAAGAATATATATACACACACACATATATACAAGAATGAATTAACATTCTTGTTCATATTGGCTTATTAAAGAAACAATATTTATCTCAGCTTAGATTGTGTATCCTTTTTTAAATAGTGAGTTTTTAAGTAAATAGATTTTCTTTTTCACTTGGTGTCATCAAAAATTTAAAGTACTCGTTTGAACTACCGTTTCTCTTAAAAATTATGTAATGACTGTAGTTAATCAAATAATTTATACTTAAAAGGAAATAATAGTTTTCTTTCATCTAAAATAATTGAAAAAGGGTTTTTAAATGTTTTAAGTTATTTCATGGAATTTATATGTTTTAGGCAAATCCAGTCATATCTGTTTTAATATAGTGCACAATAAAATATATCGAGTTTTAAAATCATAATACCAAATATAGTAGCAAGATATTTTAGATGAACCCTAAAGTGAATTGTATTGTTTCAAAATGTAAAATGTAATTCACTTTCATAAATATTTTTATACAGTATTACTGACATCAATCACAGTATATAAAGGAATGATTATGAAATAAAATAGTTATTGTCTGAAATACTAAAATGTATTATAAGTTTTTCCAATTATGCTATTTTCTTAAATATATTCTAATATCTCAATTAGTCTGTTACCTAAAAAATACATTAGTTTAATTTAAAAACCAAGTTCTTTATATTCTTTCCATTTTTACCACATCTCAGTATTTTCATTTTTCTACTTTAATTTATTCCATTCAAATTTGATAAATTCAAATGGTTTATGATAAAGGGTAATGTTTTGCTCTTATATAAAAAATGGAGAGTATTTAAAATACACCCCCCCCACACACACACACACACAGACACACACATGCAGGATTCTCCCTTAAAGAGCACTTAAAATCCTTCTATAGTATAGTGTTTGGTGCTTTACTACTTATATTATATTGCATTTTTTTTCTCTTTTCTTTTCTTCTCGGTACCCTATATCAGACTTAAGAAAGCAGTTTTTTTTTTAGCTTGCATAATTCCATGCTAACAAAATTTGTTAACTTGAATTTCATTTTAAAATTGTATATCCTGATACATGTTTTTGTTTGTTTTCTTAACTAGTGAAAAAGGCCATAGATTTTAAATCTAGAGGATTTAAATTGTTTCCAGGGAAAGACAACAGCAACAAGTTTTCTATCTGTGAGTGTACTCCTTTTTGTTACTTTCTCTGGTGCAAGAGTGCAGTTTGTGGTGTCTGTGTTGTATGTGTGTGTTTTATTAAAAATGTTCGTGTATTTACCAAATTAACTGCATTAATATCTATATAACATGCATGATTATTATTCAGTATTTTCTTGTATTTAAATGTGCACTGAGTTAATGGATTGATACAGAAAGCTCCCAAATTCAGACTGTTTCAAAATATAAAAAACAGCAACAACAATAATAAACTTTTAATCTAGAGTGTTGGTAATATTTTAGTTTTATAACTCTAGCATGTGAGATAAAAAGTGAGTAAAATTCCACAAATTGGTGGTTTCTTACAGTAATTTTTGTTTGAACAAAATTGAATATCTAAATTTCAACAAGTATTTTTCTAAGGAAAATTTTAATATCAACTTTTCATTTAGAAGAAAAAGATATTCTTAATTTGAGTTAATTTATCTGAGCCCTTTAAATCAATAGTCTTTTGTAAATTAATTAATTTTTGCTTTCTTTTGAAAATCTCACAAAATGGCTTGAAATACATATATTTATGTGCTGCCTCAATATACAATTTTGCTCAACATTCAGGAATTTATAGTTCATCAGAAATTCATCCATGAATCTCAGATTAAGAATCACTAATTTAGAAAATTCATGTATATTACCATAAATGGACATAGAATAAATTTATGAAAGTTAATGCATTTTGTAGTTTAAATCAATAACAGTTTGTAGAAATACCCTGCCTAACTGTTCATACACATACATATTATAAATTTTGAGAGAAGCCACTCATGACATAACATCTGACTTCTAAAATAGCATGTTGATAGAATATGTTTAGTTGTTGTAAATGATATGTTATTATTTTTTAACAAGAATGTTTTTAGCATTGTTATTTTTAGTCAATACCAAATCATCTGATGAATGAGTTTATAACTATTTACAAAAATCATTCATTATAGCTACATAAGGAAAGGATTATACATTAATATTTATAAAAGTACATGAAACAAATTGAGAAGTTACATCAATTATCAAGAAACAAACTTGGGACAGGTATATTATCAAGTCTTATAAAGTATAATAATTTTAAAATGTGATTTTTACATTTTGGTATATTCTGAGAATACTAAACTAAAAACAGCAGTTGTCAATAGGAAATTGTTGGTCAAATAAGGTTACTTGTTTGGATAACACTTGAACAGTTCATTTCAAAGTACTTAATTTTAAATTACGATTTCTTGTTATATTTTGGTGGTTAAAACATATTTTCAAATTGATATTGTCAGTTTTTAGGGAAAATAAATAGTGCTACAGCATGTTTCTCATATATTAAATAAGTTGATTAATTATTTTATTTTGAAAGACATTTTTCTTATAATAGAAAATATAAACAGAAAAAAGTCATATGAAGTTATTCTGACACACCAAATTTCATCATGTCAACAAGAAATAAAAATATTTGGAGACTTTAATATTAGGGTTGCTACCTTTATTTTCCTAATATTTTGTCTATATATTTATTTTTGAATTCTAAGTAGAATTAGAAGCTACTACTGTTTCACCCTTTTCTTATTTTGGCTACTCAAATGTTATTTTATATGGGACATGCTTCAGTTTCAGATGTCCAGGGAAATTCAGTCTGTTTATATTAAACCATCTAAGATTATTCATAGCACTAAGATATATGAAACTCTATACTTAGCATATTGCCATAGTGCAAATGTATGTTATTTTCATTGTTCTTGTACACGAATTATGAAGCTCAATAAAAAAAGGAAATTTAGGCAACAGTGTATCTGGGTGTGGAGAGGGAAATCCTGATCTTTAAAATATAAATATTTTATTTAAAGAATGTTTACTTTAAAATTGTCAGGACAAAAATTAATGAGACAAAAAAAAGTCATAAGGCAAAAATGTAAATTTACTTCATAATTTTAAAACAAATTTTGCACTCCTATTTTATGTAAGAGGTAAAAATATGTTTGCTCTTGTTTTATTTTTGAATATAATAACCCCACTTCAATCTAAGCAAATTATATGTGCCAATTTTATTATAGTCAAGAATAAAAAACCAAAAGCATTTTAAATTTTATTTTACTACAATTTTTTGTGAAATATTTATTGACTAGTTTCAAAAATATATTCTTTATAGAAATAAGTTATATTGTTTTAATTTTTATCATTATTATATATCTATTACCAAGTAAGTATTCAGTTTTTATCTTTTTGATATAATTTAACACAGAACCAATTTTAAAGGGAGACAATTGTTATCTCACATTCAACTTTCAAATGTAGAGAAATAAATGCAGCTCATCTTCTTTGAAAAAATGATCCTTTCTATTATCAGAATTGCCAGAAGTGAACATAAGCATAGATGATGACATCAAGCACACACGTTGCTAAAGAATGTCTTCCCACAACAGCAGTTTTAAAGTTTAACTAAGAAACATTAATAAGAGATTCAGTAGTGTTCATGGAGAGCATTTGGTTGTTTAAATGGCTAATTCATATTATTTTTCCAACTTTCATACCTGAATTCTAAATTACCTGTATTCATCCCATCTTATTCTACATAAAGGCCTAAGTTTTCCGAGAAAGGAAACAAAAATTTGTTTTTTTATTTTAAAAATAAAAAGAATATTTTATATTTAAAATGTTGAACTTTGTAAACTAGTAATCTTGCCAACTTTTCTACTAGACTCTTTTTTTAATATAAAGGTGGAATTATAAAAAAAATGAACTTCCCATCATGTTTTTTTTATTTCATCTTCTTCAAATTCATACTTTCATTCATTCATTATTAACCATTCATTTCACAATTCTGTTTGAGCTACATCTCCATGGCAGCACCATGCTAAACTGAAAAGGTAAAAGAGTGAATAAAATTCAGTCTCAGTCTGCAAGTTTCCAACATTTTATTGGGAAGCAAAATGAACAAGGCAACTCTGTGAAGAATGTAAAGTTAGTATAAAATAACATTCTGTCAACATTCATGAGGTTTGAATTCAAGATCAAAAGTATTGTATTTTATAAGGTGGAATAAATTTTTTAAATGTAGTATTAAAAAATCAAAGAAAGCTGAATGAGCTAATATGGATGTGACTTTTGGTCAGAATCTACTTATTTTTATTTTTAGAATAGATTATATGCTGTGTAAAGCTAGAAGCCTCAGAAAACTTGCTTATAATAACAAAATTATATTTTGATGTTGAGTAATTAAATAGTGTATTTAAGCTAGAACACACAAAAATATGGTAAATTCATTAAGGTTATAGTAACATATTTGACAAACACATATAAATAAAGACATTACACCTCAATGATGTAAGAAATGACAATTCATTTAATCCTTAAAATCTAATAAATACTGCCCTACTCTTTTTCCCACAGATATGTGGGGAAAATAACTAATGTTGCAGTAGTAATTAATAATGATGGTGATGATAAAATATCCTGAAATATTAGAGCAAAAAGTGTATTCAAGAGGCAGCATCTTGTTCAGGCAATTAAACTTTTAAAGAGCACTCCGTTCTTACCACTCCATAAGTTAAATTCAAATTTTTAAAAATAAAAGTGATAAATCTGTCCACTTGCTTGAATGATGTTATGGAATGAAAGCAGCTAATTGAATGAATACTAACTTCATTTGTATGTCTTGACATCACTTGCTGTGGGTAATTATGAAATATCTGAATATCAGAAAAATAAGAGATTATGCACTTTGCTCTTTATTTTTATTTAAATGTTTTCAATTAAGGAACATTAAGTGCACATATCATATAGATACTATTCTGTTATCTCTACATTTCAAATTGGGAAGTCTTTCTTCTCTTGTAGATGTCCATAAGCAGTGGTTTAAAAGACATGTCCAAATAGATGAAAGCAATATCACAATTAGAATTATAAGAACTGGGATTAATTAAATGAAAATGGTGGAAATTGTGAATGTGCTCTTTATTTTAAGATAAAATGTTTGGAAAACAGAATTAACTAGTGATGCTCTTTTCCCTTGCTGAGCTTTCTGGACAGGATGTAAGGCTCAGGGGTTAAGAGTAGAAATTCTTGAACCAGTCTGCCAAGGTTTAAACCTAGACTAAAGCACTAACTAGCAATAAGACTTTGGAAACATTTTTTAACCTCTCTAGGCCTCAGTTTCCTCACCTATAGGAAATGTGTAGTAATAATAGCTACTTTAAGATTGTTGTGAAGATTATAAACTGATAAATGTTAAGGATTTAGAATAGTTCCTGACACATAGTACTACATAAGTGTATGCTATTATTGAAATTCATATTAACCTTGGCTTGGTTTTTGAGGCTATGATAAAATGGAAAAAAAATGAATGTAATTTTATTATTTTCATTTTCTAATATATTGAAAGACCACTTCTATCTTAACCTATAATCTGTTATAGATTATAATAAAGTAGGTAAACCTAGGTTATTCCATTTTTCCTTATCTCTAGCCTATGTAAAAAAGCACATTTTAATAACATTCACCACAATATTTAAAAAATCTATTTAAACATAGTAAAAAGAGTGCTTCCTATAGAAAATACCCAATTCATTGAAAACAGTATACCAGATAGTGTTGTTTCTCAAACAACTAGGACATATTTGCTAAGAAATCATTAGCCCCTATCTATGCATGTGAATAGATTAAAATATTTATAAGATTTTCCCTTTATCAAATATATCTCTTTGTTTATACTAGTAAGGAATGTGCAACTATTAATTTATAACACAAACTAATTTAAAAATTAAATATAAAATTGTTCAATTTCTGTAAAAAGAGGGATTTGAATAACCTGGGAAAATGAGAGACCATATTTTACAACAAGTGGAACTTGAGCTGAGTCTTGAAAATTAGGTGGGATTTTAATAGCTAAAGGGGAAGAAAGAGAAACCCTGGAAGCATGGAGAAAATAAAGAAAGCCCAGAATGAGCATGGTAGCCCATGAAAATGCAGAAAGCTGAAGAATCCTGTGGACTTCAGTAATAGGTGCATCTTGGTGGCTAGTGGAAAAGATAATTGTAATACTATAAATCTAGAATTGTAGGAGATTTGAACAGTAGTAAAAATAGTGTTTGAGGAAGTTTAGTTCTCCTTCACTTCTCAAGATCGATTGGAGGTGAATGATAAAAGAGTCAAAAAAGCATCATTAATGAGGATATCTCTAAGCTTCCCAATGAGATAACAGTGGGAAATTTGGTGGGATTAACTAGTAGTTCATTAAAAAATAAGAAAGGAGCTAACAAAAGATGACAAAACCATAGATTGTAAATTATTAGCAAAGAGGTGAGTTTTCAAGACTTGAGGGAAATATAAAATAAGTAGAACTGTGGGTCAGTGCTTTGAATTTGTCCACTCTGTGTGGTAACAGCCAAAGTAAGAGAGTGCCCAAAATATAAACAAACCGAAAAAACAGAACGGTAAAGAATTAAATAGCAAGTTGGCAGACCAAAAAAGAAAATCTATCACATATTTTGTGTGGATTTGTGAATATGTAATAAAGTTAGCAATTAAGGTATTGCTGGGGATACTTAGGAAAGTTGTTTTTATAGAATGAAGGGCATAAATACAAAGTTTCATGTCCAAACGAAAATATGACAACTTTACCAGAGCAATGCCGCTTGGGCCATCCACTGATAGTTCTGTTGCTATGTGATAAATATTGACCAATCTGAACTTAATGATGCTGGGATACAGTGATTATCAATGTTGATTTACATTAGAATAATCCTAGGATTATTAACAAACATATTTTTTAAAAACCCTGATGTTCAGTGTCCAACCCTAGCATAATTGCATTAGAATATCTATGGTAGAAGTAGGCATCTTTACTTTTTAAGGAAAACTCCACAAGTGATTCTAATTCACAGTGTAGGACACAAACTATTGCAATATTTAATTTTTTTTTCCTCTACAGTCTCCACTCAGGTATATTTGTTTCTTAAGAGTAGATAAGTTGATAAGGAGTAAAATAGAATTATTCTCCAGTTCACTGTTACATTGAAGTTATGAAACAATATCACTCAGATATTTCAAAACTTTCTGGTTTAATAATCTTCCCACTAAAAAAATCGACCTTGAGGATTTAGTTTTTCACTGTGCTCACATTCACTGAAAAAATTAATCTTTCATTAACTGGGTATTCTTAAAAAATTGCTGAAAACATGTACAATGGCTAAGCAAAACATTGTTACAGAAATTGTTCGATGGTAAAGTCATTATTTTGCTTCTCAGTATTCATAATTCAATGGAATGTTGGTAATTTGCACCATAGTTTTAATTTGACAGTAGCAGACCAACATGTTCTACTATATACCAGATGAGAAGTGCTAATAATTTTAAACTATTTCCATAGGGTCTTATTTTTCTACTGCAACTTAAAAATAACAGGTACCCAAATGATACTGTTATAACTGTTGGTGTCTTCTGTACTGCTAGTAATTAATAGAAACTCTGGTACTGATACCCTTGGAACAAATTTCCCAAGATTTATATAGTAATTAAAAATAAGGAGTTACCTGTTTATGTGTTAATAGAATAGTATGTGATTTCATGTGAACATCAAACTTATTTTCCTATAGTCCACAAATAAAAAAATGTTTTGCCTTCAATTTTAGGTAGCAAAATTATATTTTAACTGTGTATAAACTAATGATTATAATAAAAATATACAAGGGTATATTTTATGTAAATTTAAAAATTATTATTATTCCTGATTTTCTAACAGTATGTTTTTTTTCCTTTCTTTTTTCTCTGTTGTTACAGTAAATGAGGGTGGTATTAAAACAGCTTCCAATTTATGCCCAGATCCAGGAGAACCAGAGAATGGAAAGAGAGTTGGATCAGATTTTAGGTAATATTTTTAATTGTTTATTTTATTCTTTATTTTCTTCAAATTTAATTTAAATCTTAAAAATAACTAGTAATATGGAGTTGAAGACCTGTTTACATAAAACTTTGGCAGACAGATTCCATCGATGTTACTATTAATAATAATTCATTATTTTAAAGTGTCCGATTAAGTATCAGTGTTATTAGTACACGTTTTGGAGTTTAAGTGATTAATTTCTGGTTATGTACTAAATGAAAAATCATGGGATTTGGATTTGAAAGACATGAGTTTGAATTCAAATTCTACTACTTATTACTTATTTGATTTTGGATGAGTCACTCAATTCTGTCTGCATGAGTTTCCTTTTCTTTAACATTTATATCAGATTTGCCACATATAATGGTGAGTTGCAAGTAAGGCACTGCCTGTGAAACCTTCCTGCAAATGTTCTATAACACTTTAGGTGTATTTTTTACAAGTAAACATAACTTCAGTATGTTTTATCTTTATTTTAAAATTAGTACACATTAATTTGAAATATATTTACTAACAACACAGAGAATATATGTAGTATATCTTGTAGCAATTGATTTACATAACTATCAAAATAATATATTTTTTGAAATCTTGAATATTTTAGATAGTCTTCTGCTTGTAACATATTATAAATAAAAGATACAAAACATCTAACTATAAAATTCTAAATGATAATTTACTTAACATTCACAAAATATTCATGGTTTATTAAATTTTTTAAATATTGATAATGATTATAGTTATACATATCACACATTTACACTGTCTACTTATTTATATTGTTTGTGTAAAGGAAAAGTGACACCCTAAAGAATATCCCTGAGGAAAAAAAAGATAATTCTTAGTATAAAGACCTATGGAAATTTTGTCCTCATGGATATTTTAAGACTACTTGAAGTTATATCTTGGTATACTTTGAGTGGAAAACAGTAATATTATTTCAGTATGAATGTAGTTATAATTTTCTAAAGAAGTACAAAACTTTTTTTAACCAGTTCCATAATTAGTGTAATAATGGTGTTTGAAGAAGCATGTCAGAAAGAAATTCAAAATTCCTGGAGTCTAGTCAAATTCTGATCATAATAAAATAAGTGACTTTATTAAAATTCGACAAAATGACTCAGCCACAAAATTTTTAAAAGTGATACTTGTAGACTACAATGCGGCAAGCAATTTACTAATTGGTATTTTTACATGTCTTCTTTATTATGAAATCCTGTATGGTATTTATTATGTTTTACTGACATACAAATAAGAAAACTGAAGGATTTACCCAGCTAATAATATGTTGGAATTGGAATTTGATGTCATTACTTGTCATTGCAAAGTCTGACCTTTAATCACTATATTACTTTATGCTTTGAAGTCAAACAAACTTCATTTAAATCCCATCCTTGCCATAAACTATCTTGTATTCTCCAAGAGTTTGTTTCCTATGATCTAAAAATGAGGGTAATAATACTTATCTTGCAAGGGTTGAGAGGAAGATAACATGAGATAATATATGCATGGTAGAATCACAGAGCTTGAGACAAAATAGGTATTCAATTAATGCTAGTGTCTATTGTAGTATGATATGTAGAATATGATAAAATAATTATAATTTGTATAAATATTAATGCTACAAAATTTTTACAAAATATGTTTTTTTACAAAAATATATGGTTTATTGGAAATAGACAATACAATAGTAATATAATGAGTTAAATTATCTTCAAGTGTAGTGGATTTTAATTCATAAGGTGATCTTACAGTTATATTGCATGCACCATTTTAGATATTAGGCATCAAAATGTTCACAGTTGGACTAAAATATAATGTTGTCATCATAGTTTAAGTAATGCAATGGACAAAAAAAGGAAGTATGGTATTTTTGGAGGCTAGGAAGTCACAAAAGGTTAATATTTAAGAGATGAAGGATTATTAGAACCTGGTATAGATAGGAAGAAAAATACAGAGAAATACATTTATATATTTATACATTCATTATCTACATTATATTGTTTACCTGTTATGTGCCTGACCTTGTACTAGGAACAAATAAAACACACAAGCCAAGCATAGTGCATGCCCTCTCCACATAGGTTTTAGGATTTAATGTCATAAAAGACAATGAACAATGTGCACATGCTCATTAATTATAATGACTTAGCTAATTTATCAGTCAATTAAATGAACACATTCAGATATAACTACAAATTTAGAAAAGTACTCTGAAGTCAAAAAATAAAATTATAAAAGAAACTTCTGTGAGAGAAAATGAAAATATCAGGGTAGGAATCTACCCAATTTAAGAAGGTCCTGCTCTCATATATCCCAGAAAGATTTTACGCATCTAGCCTACAGTGAAGGAAGAGCCTCACATTGAGCGTGATCTTGATGAGCTATTCCAGGAAAGCAAAGATTAGTGAGCCTAAATTACAAAAAGTAAATGATAGTAAAGCATAGAATGAAGTTGAGGAGATAAGGAGAAACCAGGTCTCTTCTGCAGAGGAAGCAAATTGGCAGCCACTCAGCATGATCTGGACTGAAGACATGTTTTCTTTTAAGCACACAGTGCTTTTTTCCTTTTTTGTTTTTCATGGAAGCCAACATTTAAAATTCCAGGAGATTTCACATACACACACACACACAGATTTTGTATCCCCTTGTTAAATTTGGCAGCTGCAACTGATATACCTTCATGGCAACATCTGCTGGAACCAACTAACAGCTGCTCCTTTGAGGCTGAGAAAGCTCTCGCTGGTTCATCTTGGTTGCCTCTAGGCTACTTCAGTCATGTAGATCACCTACCTATTATGGGAAGCTCTAAAGTGTTGTAGGAGAGTGACCTGATCCAATGTATATTTCAGTAGATCACGCTTTATAGTTTAGATAGATGGATCAAAGAAAACAGAAGTTGTAGTTAGAAGGCTACTACAGTTGTCTAGGTGTAAGAGACTTGGTGATGGCAGTGAACTAGACAGATTCAAGGTATCTTTTAAAAATAAAATTCTCAGCTTACAATGATAATTCAGTATGGAAAGAAAAAGAAATGAAGGATGATCCCTAATTTCCTAACTTGAGCATCATGAAAATGGAGTAAATGGTTATTTTTAATTAAATATGGAAGTCCAGAGGCTTGAGGAGAAGAATCAAGAGTTCGTTTTTGAGACTGTAAACTTCAAATGACTTAGATATTTCCGAGTGGTACTTCAGTCCATACTTGAACACAATTGAAATTCAGGGAAAACATGGGATCATCAGCATGTAGATATTATAAATTGAAGGAACATGACTAGATAACATCATTTTGACTGGGTAGGAAAGATAACCTATGACACAGTCCCAAAGATCTATGCTATTTGATGATATGATGGAATACAAGGAGCTATCAAATCAGTGCTCATGTGTGGCAAGATATTTCAAGTGATTGAAGCAAAAAAAGGAAGTCCTTTAAAATGGGTCAAGGATTGTTGAATACTATTGGGAAATTAGGAGTGATAAAGACAAAATAAAATCTCTTAAATTTGACAAAATGAAAGTTGTTGGCAAGAATGATGTCATCAGAGAGAAGTTGAGACTAATTAAAATAGGCTGAAGAGTGAGTAGTGACAATTCAGACAATTAACAGCTTTGGAACAACAAATTATATAAACTGCAGATTAATAGGGAAGTTCTTTAGTCATTAGGAACTCAAGTGAAATTTTCTTCTTAGAGATACAAGAAATCAATATGTTTATTGATTTATACAAATGGTCCTATAAAGAAGAAAATATTAATGATAAGAAGGAGAGGGTATAAGTAAAGAACATATTTTTGTAGGAGAAAATAATGACGATACCAAGGACAGGTAAAATGAAATTATTCTTACTGTAGCAGGAATCAAGATAGAGAAGTAGACAGGAGATGCTATGAAGCTTGCAGATTTTTGTAATGTAAAACTGCAGTTTTAATACTTAATTTTAGATGCCAAATATAACAAAGATCATACAGTATTTGGCTTTGTCTGTCTGACGTATACCACTTAGCATGATGCCCTCAAGGTCCATTCATGTTGTTGCAAATGCCAAGATTTCATCATTTTTTTAATAGCTGAATAATATTCCATAGAATATGTATAACACTTCTTACTTACCCATTCATCTATCAATGGACATACAGGTTGTTGTCATATCATGGCTATTGTAAGTTATACTGCAGTGAATATGGAAGTGCAGATATGTTTTTGAGTTGTTTTCACTTTCTATGGATATATACCCAAAAGTGGAATTGCTGGTTCATACAATAGTTCTTTTTTTTCAATTTATGAGGAGCCCAAAAAGTGTTTTCCATGATGACTACACAAATTGATATTCCCACCAACAGTGCACAAGGGCTCTATTGTCTCCATATCCTTGCCAACACTTATTATCTCTTCTCTAGTCTTTTATTTTTTATTAAAGTATCATTGATATGCAATCTTATATTGGTTCCAAATGTACAACACAGTGGTTCAACAGTTACTCATATTATTAAATCCTCACCTCTTCTATTGTGATTACTATCTATCAACATGGAAAAATGTTACAGAATCATTGACTATGTTCTCCATGCTGTACTACCATCCCTGTGAACAGCTGATAATTGTGATTGTGAATTATTGTTCCCTTTTATATGCCTCCCTTTTCCCCACCACCCACACCAAACCCTCCCCCTTGGAACCACTATTCATTTCTCAGTTCCTATGAGTCTACTTCTATTTTGTTCCCTCTATTTTGCTTGGTTTTTGTATTCCACAAATAAGTGAAATCATATGGTATTTGTCTTTGCCTGTTTGGCTTATTTCACTGAGCAATAATACCATCTAGATCCATCCACGTTGTTGCAATGGCAGGATTTATTTTATTTTTATGGCTGAATTATATTCCATTGTGTATAGGTACCACATCTTTATCTAGTATGTATTGGTGGATACTTATCTTGCTTCCATATCTTAGATATTGCAAATAGTGTGGCAATAAATATAGGGGTACATGTGTCTTTTCAACTCAGAAATTTTGTTTTCTTAAGGGAAATTTGTAGAAGTGGTATTACTGAATTGAAAGGTATTTATATTTTTAGTTTTTAAGGAACCTCCATACTGCTTTCCACAGCAGTTGCTCCAATTAACATTCCCACCAACAGTGTAGGAGGGTTCACCTTTCTCTGCATTCTCACCAACATTTTTTATTTCTTGTTTTTTGGATAGTGGCCATTCTAACTGGTGTGAGATGATTTCCTGTGTGGTTTTGATTTGCATTTCCCTGATGATTAATTAACAAGGCGGAGCATATTTTCATGTGCCTGGTGGCCATCCATATTTCTTCTTTGGAGAAATGTCTGTTCATATATACTGCCTATTTTTAATAAGGTTATTTGTTTTTTGAGTGTTGATGTGTATGAGTTCATATATTTTGAATGTTAACCCCTTATCAGATGAGTCATTTACAAATATATTCTCCCATACTGTGGGATGTCTTTTTGTTCTGCTGATGGTGTCCTTTGTTGTACAGAAGCTTTTTATTTGATATAGTCCCACTTGTTTGGTTTTGTTTTCCTTGCCCAAGGAGATATGTCCAGAAAAAAATTTCTCATACTTATGTTTAAGAGATTTTTGCCTATGTTTTCTGATAAGATTTTTTATGGTTTCATTTCTTAATTTATGTCTTTGATCCATTTTGAAATTATATTTGTGTATGGAGCTCGATAATAATCCAGTTTCATTCTCTTACATGTAGTTATCCATTTTTTCCAACACCAGTTGTTGAAGAGGCTGTCTTTTCCCCATTGCATATTAATTGACCATAGATGTGTGGGTTTATATGTGGGCTCTCTTTTCTGTTCCATTGATCTATGGGTCTATTCTTGTGCTAATACCAAACTGTTTTGCTTACTGTAGCTTTGTAGTAGAGCTTGAGGTCAGAGAGCATAATCCCCCAGCTTTGTTCTTCTTTCTCAGAATTGCTTTGGCCATTTGGGGTCTTCTGTGGTTCCATATGAATTTTTGAACTATTTGTTCTAGTTAATTGAAAATGCTATTGGTATTTTGATAGGGATTGCACTGTCTTTAAATTGCTTTAGGCAGGTTGGCCATTTTGACAATATTAATTCTTCCTATCCATGAGCATGAGATAGATTTCCATTTAATGATGTTTTGGGGGAGTTTTTTTTTTAATTACCAATTCACTTTTATTGCTGGTAATTGGTCTATTCAGATTTTCTGTTTCTTCTTGGGTCAGTGTTGGAAAGTTGTATTTTTCTAGAAAGTTGTCCAATTTCTAGGTGTCCAGTTTTATTGTCATATTATTTTTCATAGTATTCTCTAATAATTCTTCTCAATTCTATGGTATCCATTGTGATTATTCCTTCTTCATTTCTGATTTGTTTGTACTCTCTCTTTTTTTCTTGATAAGAAGTTAGGATAGGGGTTTATCTATTTTGTTTATTTTCTCAAAGAACCAGCTCTTAGTTTCCTGATTTTTTTCTATTGTTTTATTCTTCTCTATTTTATTTATTTCTCTTCTGATCTTTATTATGTCCCTCCTTCTCCTAATTCGGGGCCTCATTTGCTCTTTTTCAAGTTTCTTTAATTGTGATTTTATACTGTTTGGGATTGTTCTTATTTCTTGCAGTAAGCCTATATTGCTATGTATTTTCCTTTTAAGACTGCAGTCACAGCGTCTCACAGATTTTGGGCTATTGAATTTTTGTTTTCATTTTTCTCTATGTATTGCTTGCTTTCTGTCTTAATTTTTCCATTGATCCATTGATTATTTAGAAGCATGTTGTTTAGCCTCCATGTGTTTGTTATTTGTCTTTTTGATAATCGTTAATCTATTTGGTGTGAGGTGGTTTATATTTTGGCTATTATAAATAATGCTGTGGTACACATAGGAGTACATATATCTTTTCAAATTAATGATTTTTACTTTGCTGGGCTGTATGGTATTTCTATTTTCAGTTTTTTGTGGAACTTCCATATGGTTTTCTGTACTGACTGTACCAGTTCACAGTCCAACTAACAGTATAAGGTGTTCCCTTTCCTCCACATCCTTGCTAACACTTGCTGTTTCTTGTCTTGTTGTAAGTAGCCACTCTGATTTGTGTAAGGTGGTATCTCATTACAGTTTCATTTGCATTTCCCTGATTATTAGTGAAGTTGAGCATCTTTTCATGTTTTTGTGGCCATCTGTAAGTCTTCTTTGGGAAAATGTCTATTCAGGTCTTCTGCCTAGTTTTTAATTGGATTGTTTGTTACTTTATTATTGTGCTGTATGAGTTCTTTATGTATTTTGAGTATTAGCCCCTTATCAGAAACATCATTTGAAAATACATTCTCCTTTTATGTAGGTTACATTTTTATTTTGATGATGGTTTCCTTTGCTGTGAAGAAGCTTTTTAGTTTGATGTAGTCCCACTCGTTTGTTTTTGCCTGTTTCCTTTGCCTGGAGAGACATAGTCAGAAAAAAATTGCTAATACTGATGTTCGAGAGTTTACTGTCTGTTTTCTTCAAGGAGTTTTGTGGTTTCAGGCCTTATATTTAATCTTTAATATATTTTGAATTAGTTTTTGAATATGGTGTAAAATAATGGTCCAGTTTCATTCTTTTGCATGTCCAGTTTTTCCAGTACCATTTATTGAAGAGACTATGCTTTCCCCATTGTATATTTTTGGCTTCATTTTTTGTAAACTAATTTACCTTATATGTGTTCATTTATTTCTGAACTCCTGTTCCATTGTTCTGTGTCTATTTTTATGCCAATACAATACTGTTTTAGTTATTATAGTTTTGTAATTTAGTCTGAAAGCAGAGAAAGTGTTGCTTTCAGCTTTGTTCTTCTTTCTCAAGATTGCTTTGGCTATTCATGGTCTTTTGTGGTTCCATACAAATTTCAGGATTGTTCTTTTCTGTTACTGTTAAAAATGCCATTAGAATTTTGATAGTAATTGCATTTCATATGTAGTTTGCTTTGGGTAGTCTGGACATTTTAACAATATTCTTCCAGCACAGGAGCACAGAATATCTTTTTCATTTATTTTTGTTTCCTTTGATTTCTTTCATTAATGTCTTATAGTTTTCACCTCTTTGGTTAAATACACTTCTATATACTTTCTGATTCAGTTATAAGTAGGATTATTTTTTCTTTTTCTGATAGTTCCTTGTGGGTGTACAGAAGTACAACTGTTTTTGTGAATTGATTTTTTTATCTTGCAACTTTATTGAATTTGTTTATTAGTTCTAACAATTTTTGTCAGAGTCTTTAGAATTGTTCTACACAAGTATACCTCAGAGCTATTTGAGTTCAATTCCAGAACACCACAATAAAGCAATATCACAATTAAGTTACTCCAATGAACTTTTTGGTTTCCCAGTGCATATGAAAATTATGTTTACATAATACTGTAGTCTAGTTAGTGGGCAGCAGCATTACATACAATGTGCATACCTTAATTAAACAACACTTCATTGCTAAAAAATGTTAACCATCATCTGAGCTTTCAGATATTTGTTGGCTTTTTGCTGGGGGAGGTGGGGAGTGTTTTGTGTCAGTGTTGATGGCTGCTGACTGATCAGGATTTTCGTTGCTACAGGTTGGGGTGGCCGTGGCAACTTCTCAAAACAAGACAGCAGTGAAGCTTGCCACACCAATTGACGCCTCCTTTCATAAATAATTTCCCTGTAATATGCTATGCAATTTGATAGGGTTTTACCCATAGAATTTCTTTCAAAAATCAGAGTCAATCCTCTTAAATCCTGCTGCTGTTTTATTAAGTGAATTTATATAATCTTAATTCATTGTTGTTATTCCAACACTCTTCACAGCATTTTCATGAGAATTTGAATCCATATCAAGAAACCACTTTCTTTGCTCATCCAGGAGCAACTCTTCATATGTTCAAGTTTTACCATAAGATTGTAGCAATTCTGTCACATCTTCAGGTGCTGCTTCTAATTTTAGCTCTCTTGCTGTTTCCACCACATCTGCAATTACTTCTTCCACTGGAATCGTTGACATCTCAAACTCATCCATGAGGGTTAGAATCAACTGCTAGCAAACTACTGTTAATCTTGACATTTTGACATCTTCTCATGAATCATTAACATTCTTAATGACATCAAGAATGGTGAATCCTTTCCAGAAGGTTTTCAATTTACTTTGCACAGATTCATCAGAGGAATCACTGTCCAAGGCCACTAGAGCCTTACAAAATGTATTTCTGAAATAATAAGATGTGAATTGAAAATCAGAAAGATTCCTTGATTCATGAGCTGCAGAATGGATTATGTGTTAGCCTGCATGAAAACATTAATTTTGTTGTACTTTTGAACTCCATCAGAGCTCCTAAGTGACCAGGTGGATTGTTAATGAGCAGTACTACTTTGAAAGCAATCCTTTTTTTTTTATGAAGAGTAGGTCTCAACAATAGGCTTAAAATATTCCATAAACTACCTTGTCAACGAATATACTGTCATCCAGGCTTTGTTATTCCATATAGGGAGCACAGAGTAGATTTATCACAATTTTTAAGAGCCCTGGGGTTTTCAGAATGGTAATTGGACATTGGCTTCAACTTAAAATCACCAGCTGTATTTGCCCCTAACGAGAGAATCAGCCTTGTCATTTGAAGCTGATTTCTCGTCTCCAGGTATGAAAGTCATACATGACCTCTTCTTCCAAAAGAAGTGTATTTCATCTACATTGAAAATCTCTTGTGTAGTGTAGTCACCTTCATTAATTATCTTAGCTAGATCTCCTGGATAACTTCTTGTAGTTTCTACATTGACACTTGCTGCTTCATTTGGTGCTTTTCAGTTATGAAGATAGCTTCTTTCCTTCAGCCTCATAAACCAACCTCTACTAGCTTCCAACTTTTCTTCTGAAGCTTCCTCACCTCTATCAGCCTTCATAGAATTAAATAAAGTTAGGGTCTTATTGTGGATTAGGTTTTGTTTTAAGGGAATGTTATAGTTGGTTCAGTCTTCTATCCAGACCACTAAAAGTCTTGAGGACACTGTCCTTTCCCTATTATATGTTCTTCGATACTTTGTCATAAATTAATTTGCCATATATGTGTTGGTTTATTTCTGCGTTTTCCTATTTCATTTCTCTATGTTTCTGATTTTATGCCCATACCATACTGGTGACATTATATCGTATTTTTTCAAAACAATAGTCATCTAATTCTGTGAGGCATAAAATATATGAATACTCTCATTTTTATAGATTGGGTGTTGCTATTAATATACACAAGTAATCCCACATTAAATAATGAGAAATACCTGCTTTATCCATCAATAGTTTTAGTCATTAAAAATTATTCTCTAAATGCAACAGTTTAATATATTTATAAATATGTATGTAAACTATTTCGGTGAAAGATAACCATGGTTTAAATTGTGTGTGGTCTAAAATTGTTCCTTGATTAACCTTTTCTTTTTAATATTTTTGTCAAAACATTGCAATACAGCTTATTTTTCATCTCCAGTAGTAAGACTATGAGATTAGAGTAGAAAAAGTGTAGCTAGAGTGCTAAGCTATTCAGAAAGTGTGTACGGTGTAAGTATTAAGCCTTGTTATACATTTAGATTTCCTATCCATGCCAAATAGTTTCATAAGTTATATTTCCTAAATGCCCTATCAACTAGATTAGAGTAACTTTAAAAAATATATTCATGCTATTTCTTCTATACATTTATACAACTTAATTTTTAGGAGCTAGTTTCAATATGGTAATAATGTTCTGAGAAGGCTTGGCCCCAAGCAACAACAGAGCACTTATGCTGTCACTGCTTTTCAGACCTAGGAAATATGTCTTTTAGGGAACCTTCTCAAAAAGGCCAGAAATAACTTTCCATATGAACAATGACAGTATGATAATTCTTAATTGTATTGGTCTAAAAATATAACAAGAGGAAGGTTGCAGTGCAGGTTTACTCAAAATCAATTCAGCAAGCTTTTCTTAAACATATAAATTGTTTTTGCCTTAGTGATGAAAAAATAGTAAGAGAATATCTGCTTTCTAGAAACAGAAAAAAATTATGGTATGGTAATAAGAGAAGCAAGTTCAAGTCATATGAGCCAAGAGAATATGGACAAGTTACAAGAAATCAAGGAAGATGAAAATCCACTTGTAGAATGGATATGATTCTTTTAAGCAAAGAATGGCAGAATTGTGTTCTGGGAAAAGAGAGCCACATGCGCTCTATTACTGAGCTGATAAAGGATGGAAGCATTTGAAAGAACAGTTTTCCTTAAGCAACTGGTTATTTTTTAAGTGAATAGTATCTTATTTTTTATTTTTAAAAATACACACCACACAACAGAAATGATTTATTTTCCATAAGAGGAATTTTTAGTGTTATGTAACACAATAAGGTAGAATAGGAAATAAAATATCAGAAAGTTAAGTTTGAACTGTATCAAGGAACAACCTAAGTTCTGGAATTCAAATGCAGAAGCAATTGCAAGTGATAAGCCCTAGGTTCAAGGCCTGCCTTTATTACTGTGAATGTGCAGACTTTTGACATACAGGTTTATTGCTTAGCAAAATAGGAATGTTGACATGTACAATGTTTTAATGAGTAACAAAATAATGTTTGTAAAAGTGCTTTTAAACTAATGTCTATCATGTCTGTGTATGATAATTGATATTAAGTAATTTCTTAATTCAGTGAGCTGTGGAGAGACCCATGTTTTTGATCTGGGGATAGTATAGCAACAGCTATTTAATAAGAATTTTTATCTGAAAGCCAGTTGTAATGCATCTTATGATAGAATAGGAGACCATTGCCCTTGCATAGCTGAGAAGTTTTAAGGGTGTAAAGTAAGATAGAAGCAGTGAAAATTGAAGAAAACTAAATAACAAGTTTGAAGATGTGAAATTGATGGGCGTAGGTTTTAGGGAAAGACTAAAGTTTGTTAAATCTGAATTCATTGGAAAAATTAGAGGAAGGAAAGTCAGGTTACTGAGCAATTATTGAGCTTTACTTTATCCTAGGTGATTTACTAGGCAGTTTTATGACTGATAGATAATCTAGTTCTTCACTATAGCAGTATAATTTTGTGTTACTCTTTCCATTTTTATTGAAAAAGGTATAGAACTTTGGGGAGAATACATAGCTTCTATAAGTCAAGTAAAAAGAGTGACAAGATTTGAAATTAAGTCAATCTGATTTCAAATTCCATGCTCTTTCACTTTTAATGATGTGTACTTGTTCTGGAGGAAAGGCTGGTTCAATTTCTAAAATGATAAAAATAAAGATCCAAATATCAAGAAAATGACAATAATACAGACCACAGAGAAACATGAAAAGCCATGGTTATTGAAGACTTTAGAGGTGATGACATTTTTAAAGCAGAATGCATAGTAGAAAAGTAGAAAAGCAGAGTTTTGAAGATGGAACCAGAAATAATTCTTATTTTTAGGGAGTAGGAGGAAGAAGTATATTAAAAAAAGAGTGAAAAATAGGTGGTCAGAATGAGTAGACTCAGGGAAACTAACTTTTTTTTCCAGCCATTGAAGCCAAAAAAGAGGTTGCAGTGGTGACAGAAGTTTGAAGTGAAATGAGGACTGAGAAAGTTAACTTACTTTAGGGATAGAGAACTTATTGGTTTTTAAGAGATGATACAAAAAGCTAGATAACAAATTATTAGGAAAGAGCTATGTATAATAAAGGAAGTGCCACAGGTGTAGACTATTTTTTTAGAAGATTTTTGTGGGGATTCTATCTATTCTATTTATTAATAATCTTTTGCAAATACCAAAATAAAATATAGAAGTGAATATACTAACATTTAGAAAGCTCATGGTAGGAGAACAGGTAAAGATGGGTCTACATTCAAAATATGGATTTACATAATCATAGTCAGCTTATCCTTACTCTAGTTGTGTTTTAATATTACCAGATGAGAAGTATGTTCCCTGCTGTTTCACTATAAAGAATACTTATATACCAGTGTTTTAATAATCCAAATGAACACCCAAATTTTGGAGCCAACATATTCTTTGCCATCAAGGGAAAGAAAAATTTGTGTCCCATCTGGTGATATGTCTTTACAAGTAGGTCATCAGACTAGGCCATTCCTGCAAAAGGAATGTCTGTGTAAGGTAATGATCCTGGGAGCTGAGCTTTACCAGACATTTGGTTATCATTTTAGAAGACATTTAAAATTTTAATTTGTTTTCCACATCAAAATTGCTGGCAGCATCTATATCTCTTTTGCAGTATTTCTCCCTTTAAAAGCCTGTTATACTCCATATGCATATCAAATTAGAAACAAGGCTTTTAAGATTTTGAAATACAGCTGCCAGGACTCTCACCTTGAAGATCAGAGCACAAAAAAAGAGTAGGAAAAATATAGCACATCCCATAAGATACCTTACTTCTTCTCCAAGTATTTCCTTATATATTATCTTAGTAATTTAGAAATACTGATTATGTGTATAGAATAGTATTTCTGTTTTAGCAACTGTTGACTATAAATCACTTCGTTTTTTTGATGACTTTGATGTCCTGCCATAAGATCATATAATTGTAGCATTTAATGGAAAAATGCTAAAACTGCCATTAAATATAAAATGGTAGCGTAGATCTCACTGGTAATGGTGAATATATAGTCATAGTTACATTATGTAATAAGGCAATTGGGGTACATAATTCACTTAAACTCTAGTTTAAAGGTTTAAAACTGTAAAAATAATCATAACTAAAATAATCTGTTACAAGTTACACAAAATAAAAACATGTAAATTATAACAAAAATAATCCAAAATGTGATGGGGAGGAGTTATAAAGTGTAAAGTTTATGAATTCTATTAAAAATTAAACTGTCATTTGAAAGTAGGGTGTTATAAGTTTAAGATATTTTATGTAAGCCTCATAATAAGCACAAAATCCTGTAGTAATTATAGAAAAAATAAATAATTCAGAGTGTACTGATACCAAAAGTCATCAAAACACACACACACAAAAAAAGCAGAAAACAATTAACAAAATGGAAATAGTCCTTACTTATCAATAATGACATTAATGTGAACATTAAATTCTCCACTTCAAAGGTACAGAATAGCTGATGGAGTTAAAAAAAGATCGAACATATGCTGCCTGTAAGAGACTCACTTTAGACTTCAAAGACACAACTTAGACTGAGAGTGAAATGATGTAAACAGACATTTCATGCAAATGATAATCAAAAAAAATCAGCAGTTATACTTACATCAGAGAAAATAAACTTCAAACTAAAAACAGTATAAAGAAACAAAGATTGTTGTATAATGATAAAGAAGCCAGTACATCAAGAGATACAATTGTAAATATTTGTATGTCCACAATTGGAGCACCTAAATATTTAAAGCAAAAACTAACTGAAATAAAAGGAGAAATAACTGGTAATATGATAGTAGTTGGAGACTGTAATACCCCATTATCATCAATGGCTAAACCATCCAGACAGAAACCCGATAAGGAAAGAGTGAACTTGAATGCTGTAGACTAAATTGCACTAATAGACATACACAGAACATTTTATCCAACAACAGCAAAATGCACATTCTTTTCAAGCACATATAGAACATTTTCTTGGGTAGACCATGTGGTTGGTTCAAAACAAGTTTTAGCAAATTCCAGATTAAAATCATACCAAGTATCTTTTTCTGGCCACAGTGGCATGAAACTATAAATCAATAAAAAGAGGGAAATGGAAAATTCATAAGCACATGGAAATTAAATAACACTCTCTTTAACCAATGGATCAAATAAGAAATTAAAGGAAAAATAAAAGGTATACTTGAGATAAACAAAAATGGAAACACAACATACCAGAATTTGTGAGATAGCGCAAAAGCAGTTCTAAGAGGGAAGTTATAGCAATAAAAACCTACATTAGGAAGCAAAAAAGATTTCAAATAACCTAACTCTACACTTTAAGAAACTAGAAAAAAAGGAGAACAAGGTGAGCCCAAGATTAGCAGAGGAAATAAAATAATAAAGATTAGAGCACAGATACCTGAAACAGAGGACAGAAAAACAATAGAAAAGATTAACCAAACTAAGAATTAGTTCTTTGAAAATATAAGCAAAATTGACAAACCCTTATTTAGGTTAACAAGGAAAAAATAGAAAGGACCCAAGTCAACAAAACTATAAATGAGAAAGGGACATTGTAACTAAAAACAAAGAAATTTGAAGAATCATAAGAGGCTTCTATAAACAATTATATTCCAAGAAACTGAACAACCTAGAAAAAATGGAAAAATTCTTAGAATCATACAACTTACTAAAATTAACTCAGGAAGAAATAGAAAATCTTTTTAGACCAAATTCAACTAAGGAGATTAAATCAGCAATCAAAAATGAAGAAAACTCCATGTCCAGATGGTCTCACTGGTGGATTTCAACAAACATATAAAGAAGAACCAACACCAATCTTCTTCAAACTCTTTCAAGAATTATGAAAGAACACACCCTAACTACCTTTATGAGGTCAACATTTTCCTCATACCAAAACCAGAAAAATATAATACTAGAAAATAACAGACCAATATCCATGATGAATATAAAAGCAAAAACTCTCAATAAAATGCTTGCACAAATAATTCCTCAGGACATTGAAAAGATCATTCACCATGATCAAATGGGATTTATCCCTGTGATCCAAGGCCAGCTCAACATATACAAATCAGTCAATGTTATACATAATATTACATAATGAAATAAAAGAATCATATGATAATTTCAGTAGACACAGAAAAAGTGACAAAATTCAACACCCATTCATGATATAATGAAAGGCTGAAATCTTTCCTTCTAAGATCAGGAACAAGAAAAGTATGTCCAGTCTCACCACTACTATTCGACATAGTATTACAAATCCTGGCTAGAACATTTAGCAACAAAAAGAAACAAAATACATCAGAATTGGAAAGAAAGAAGCAAAATTGTTTATATTTGTAAATAACATGATTTTATGTATAGAAAATACTAAAAACTCAAACCCAAACTGTTAGATTTAATCAATGAATTCACTAAAGTTTTAGGATACAAAGTTAACCTACACAAATCGATAGTGTTTGTATACGCTAACAACAAATTCTCTGGAAAATAAATTGATCTCATTTAAGGTAGCATGAAAAATAATAGAACACTTAGGAATAAATTTAACTCAAGAGTTAAAAGGGAACAAATAATTCTAAAATTCATATGGAACCAGAAAAGACCCCGAATAGCCAAAACAATCCTGAGAAGGAGGAATCAAACAGGGGGAATTACGCTCCCTGACTTCAAGCTCTACTACAAAGCCACAGTAATCAAGACAATTTGATACTGGCACAAAAACAGACCCACAGACCAGTGGAACAGAATAGAAAATCCAAACA
>JAQQAC010013450.1:41084416-41137851 GCA_029783875.1 Phataginus tricuspis | reverse complement strand
AACATCCAAAACACAAACAACACCAAATGTTGGCGAGGATGTGGAGACAGGGGAACCCTCCTACATTGCTGGTGGGAATGCAAATTAGTTCAACCATTGTGGAAAGCAGTATGGAGGTTCCTCAAAAAACTCAAAATAGAAATACCATATGACCCAGGAATCCCACTCCTAGGAATTTACCCCAAGAATGCAGCAGCCCAGTTTGAGAAAGACAGATGCACCCCTATGTTTATTGCAGCACTATTTACAGTAGCCAAGAAATGGAAGCAACCTAAGTGTCCATCAGTAGATGAATGGATTAAGAAGATGTGGTACATATACACAATGGAATATTACACAGCAATAAGAAAGAAACAAATCCTACCATTTGCAACAACATGGATGGAGCTAGAGGGTATTATGCTCAGTGAAATAAGCCAGGCCGAAAAAGACAAGTACCAAATGATCTCACTCATATGTGGAGTATAAGAACAAAGAAAAAATAAATAAATAAATAAATAAATAAATGAAGGAACAAAACAGCAGCAGACTCACAGAACCCACGAATGGACTAACAGTTACCAAAGGGAAAGGGACTGGGGAGATGGGTGGGAAAGGAGGGATAAGAGGGTAAAAGGGGCATTACGATTGGCAGACATAGGGTGGGGGGTCACGGGGGGGACTGTACAGCTCAGAGAAGACAAGTAGTGATTCTCATCTCACTACGCTGATGGACAGAGACTGTGGTGGGGTTGGTGGGGGGGACCTGGTGAAGGGGGGAGTTCAATCATCACGGTATTGCTCATGTAATTGTAGGTTAATGATACTAAAATAAAATAAATTATTTAAAAAAAAAAAGAGTTAAAAGATCTCTACTCTGAAAACTACAAGATATTAATGAAAGAAATTGAAGAATATACAAATGTATGGAAAGAGATCTCATGTCATGTATTAGGAGAATTAATATTGTTAATATGTCAGTACTAACAAAAAACATTTATAGATTCAATGTAATCTCTATCAAGCTTCCAATGACATTTTTTACAGAAGCAGAAAAAAAGCTAAAATGTAAATGAAATGACAAAAAACCCTGAACAATCAAAGAAATCCTGAGAGGAAAGTACAAAGCAGGAAGCATCTCACTTCCTGATTTCAAGCTGTACTATAAAGTGGTAGTCATCAAAACAGTTCATACTGGCATAAGAACTAACAAATAGTGGAGTGGAACAGATCAAGAGCTCAGATATAAACCAAGGCAGGCATAGTCAGCTAATATTTCACAAGGGAGCCAAGAATGCCTAATGGAGAAGAGACAGTCTCTTCAATAAATGGTGCTGAGATAATTGGACATTCACATATAAAAAATGAAACTGGATCCTTCTCTTACACCACTCACAAAAATTAACATGAAATGGATAAAAACTCAAATGTAAGACAAACAAAAGCAAACATATGAACAAAATTCATTGATATGGATCTTCATCATGATTTTTGGACATGACACCTAAAGCAAAAGCAAGAAAAAAAAAATCAAGTGGAGCTACATAAAACTAAAAAGCCTTTGCACAGCAAAAGAAACCATCAACGAAGTGAAGACAATTTTGAAATGGGAAAAATATTTGCAAACCATAATCTGATAAGAGGTTAATATCCAAAATATACAAAGAACTCAAAACAATTCAACACCAATAAAAACCCAATTACAAAATGTGCAAAGAGCTTGAATAGACATGTCTCCAAAGAACATATAAGAAAGTCCAACAGGTACATGGAAAGATACTTAGCATCATTAGTCATTAGGGAAATGCAAACTAAAACCACAATGAGATACCACTTCATGCCTATTAGAATGACCATCAATAAAAGGACCAGAGATAAATGCTTGTATGGAATGTGGCTAGAAGGGAACCCCTGTGCACTTTTGGTGAGATTGTAAATCAGTTTCCACTGCCATTATGCAAAACAGTATGGAAAACCCCCAAAATTGAAAATGAACTACCATACGATCCAACAATTCCACTTTTGGGAATATATCCTAAGTAAATGAAAAACACTAATTTGAGAATATATCTGCACACTTATGTTCATAGTAACATTATTTATGGTTCCAAAGACATAGAAACAACCTATCTAATGGCTGAATAAAGACGTTGTGATATATATATATGAAATATATATATATTTCAGTCATAAAAAAACAAGGAAAATTTATCATTTGCAACAACATAGGTGTACCTTGAAGCCATCATGCTAAGTGAACTAGGTCAGGCAGAGAGAGAAAATACTGTATGATTTCAGTTATATGTGGAATCTTAAAAAAATAAAAAGATAAAAAAAGACATTAGACTTGCAGTTACCAGAGGCAGAGGGTGGGTGGAGGGAGAACTGGAGGAATGCAGTGAAAAGGTACAAATTTCCAGTTATAAGATAAATGCTAGGGATATAACATACAGCATGATGACTACAGCTAATACAGCTGTACATAGGAATGTTGTTAAGAAAGCAAATCCTAAGAGTTCTCTTCATGAGGAGAAAGTTTTTTTCTTTTTTCGTATTTTCTTTCTTTTTATTGTATATGAGATGGATGTTAGTGGAACATATTGTAAACATTTCATAGTTTATGTAAATACATCATGCTGTATGCCTTAAAATTATATAGACATGTATATCATTTTTTCTTAATATAACTAAAAATAATAATAATTAAACCTTAATTGAAGCCACTATCATAACTTTTTTGAACAATCAATACAGCCTTAAATGATCTCTCTACTGCCATTGTCATCTATGATGCATTCAACACACAGCATTCAGAATGATCTAAAAACATAAATCAAATCACATCACATCTCTGCTTAAACTCTTCACTGACATCCCCTTTGCACTTAAAATAAAATTGATACCCTTAAAAATAACCCTTATAGAACCTATTATGTTTCCTCCTCACTGAGCTCATTTTGGATCCATTTCCCGATCTCCCACTGTGATCCAGCCATCCTAGACTCTTTTCTGCTGATAAGGAAACTATTCAACACAGTCATTAAGGTCAGCAAACCACTTTTTTCCTCCAGTTGGCAAAGCACTCCCAGCTCCCTCCTCCCCTCCTCCAGGCTCCTCTTTTGCCCTGCACATGCCAAAATGCCCCATATCAAAATAATATAAACTTCTCCCCTTGCTTGTGCTCAGGGCTCAGACCTTGGGAGATTACTCCCCTCTGAGCCTGCCACTGTAAAATAAAACCTCAACACTCCAAGACCTCCGAGTGCCGCTTGGTTCGGTTCTTCTGTCAGTGATCCAGTCCAGGTTTTCCCAGTATTTTCTGTAACAGTTGGTTCCCTGACCAGGAAACCCAACTGCACCTGCCCATTGTTGCCACCGGTTTGGGGCAATGGTGGGCAGTGGTGGAACAAGAGATTGAAACGGAGAAGGCGCACCCTGCCTGTTCTTTCGGCAGTCTCCTGCCCAGTCTCCCTGGGCCAGTCCCACTCTGGTGTTCCCACCAGACTCAAGGAGGCTTGGAGGGTGAGGGCCTGGTTCCAATGTCAAATCCGGTAAGGCCCTGGGGCCCCTGACCGAGCCAGTTCCACCCTATAGGGTGGAAAGGGAGCCTGATCACCTCTTGGAGACTTCTTAGAAGTCTCACAGGTAGACATTCCCGGGGGGGATGTTTAAACTCTGGTCTGAGTGTGTGAGTGAGTGTGCAGGGCAGCTGTGGTTCAGTCTGCTATGAATCTGTGATTCCACAGCCTGCACTATGGTATCTGAGTGCACCCTCATTTGCATTCGTGGTCAGCCGCCATGACATAACGGTGACTCAGCTTTGGGTGACCTGGCCCAGGACTTATAAGGGTGAACCTTAGTCAAGGCTGACTAAATTATCTGCGAGGAGAGTGAACGGATGGGCATCTGACTGGTCTCCTCTCTAGAGGAGGTACCCCTCCCTTGTTTGTCATTGCGGTACCAACCATTACACAGACACATCATGAGGTCAGGGCACAGCAAATCCACAGTTCTCAACACCATGATCAAAAATTTCAAGAATGAATTTTCAGAAAACTACAGAGTAAAATTAACTCCTGGCAGGTTGAAAACCCTGTCTGAAGCCATATAGCCCTTTAGGGTGTGAATCTGTATAGCCCACCTTTAGTGCAGGGTGACCTTCAGAAGGAACCCTAGATGTCCCAACAATCCGCTGAGTCTGGTGGGTCATCACTAGAGATCCAGGTCATCCTAATCAGTTCCCGTACATTAACTCTGGTTAGGAGTTACCCAGACCCATTCTCCTTGGGTGTGATTCCCTTGCAACAGGCAGGGACAGGGTAGGGTCTTAGTTGCCTCAATAAAGCAGCCCACAAGGAATCAACAGAAGCCTGAGCATCCGCAAATTCTTGCTGGTGATCCAGAGGAAGCGCTAATACTGCCCCCACCTTATGTGCCCCGAAGACCGTCAGCACCCAGCCCCTGTTCCCGGAAACCCTGCTGCCATCAGCCTCCCCACCAACTCCAAAACCAGTGAACCCACTCTCCCCTGGACCAGCAGCCAGACTATGCCCTCAGCCAGGAGCAGGCACCCTTCAGATGCCAGTGAAAGAGACATGGGAGCCTGAAAGGTGTAATGAAGATGGAACCACCCAGCCTGGCTAGTATGCTTTACTATCAACCCTTCTCCATGAGTAACCTCAATGAAAAATGCAACACCCCATCAGAAAAGCCAGAAGCCCTGGTTGATCTCATGAAATCCCTCTTTCAAACCCATCACCCGACCTGGAAAGACTGCCAACAGCTTCTCTGCACCCTGTTCACAATGGAAGAGAGGAGGCAGCTGAGGTCCTTGATTTGGGTGCATGGGCTGAAATCTCTGTCCCAGAGGAGCACCCCAAGTGGGACTTCACCACCCCTGAGGAACAGCACCAGATCCGCCAATATCAGAATGCTCTCCTCCAGGGGATCAAAGACAGGTCCAGAAAGCCTATGAACATGACCAAAGTATTTTCCAGTCACTCAACAACCAGGAGAGTTTTCTGAGGATTATTATGAAAGACTGTGTGAAGCTTATCACATCTACACCCCCTTCAATCCTGAGTCACCAGGGAGCCAACATATGGTCAACACCTCATTCATACCTCAAGCCATGCCAGACATCAGACAAAAGCTCCAAAAACTGGAAGGCTTTGCTGAGATAAATATCGCTTAAGTGATTAAAATTGCCAACAAAATATATCTAAACAGAGAAGTTCCGGCTGACAGAGAGGCTGAAAGAAAAATGAAGAAAAATGCCAGCTTCCTGGCAGCTGGCCTAAAAGAAAGATAGATGACCAAAAGGCAGAGAAAAGCTGCCTGCCAAGAGGGGGGAGGCCTAGGACGCCCCTAACCGGGGACCACTGTGCTTACTGTGAAGAGAAGGGACATTGGAAGAACGAATGCCCCAACCGAGGCAAAGCCCTGAAGCCTAGTCACTGTTGGGAGGAGCCTCATGGGGAAAGGCTCATTAGTCTGGCAGGAACAGACTCAGATTGACAAGGACCGGGCTATCTCATGCTCGGCCCCCATGAGCCCATGGTCAAAATGAAAGTAGGGGGAAAACACATGACTTTTATGGTTGACACAGGGGCAGAACACTCTGTGGTCACACTCCCTGTAACTCCCTTCGGTAAAAGGACTGCAAGTTTCTCGGAGCCACTGGGACATAAGCAGTCCAGCAATACTTTTGCCAAGCCCACCAATGTGAACTTGGAAGCTACAAAGCCTGATGTAAGTTTCTCTACCTGCCCAAGTTCCCCATTCCCCTCCTCAGCCAAGATACACTCTCAAAGCTTGGAGCCCAAAGTACTGGGGACTTTAATGAAAAAGTCACAAGGAAAAAAATCCTAGCTCAAAGCAATTAAAAGTATAAATACAAGCCGTTATAACCCTGTCATAAACCTAAAAGGTGATGCCCCCTATAACGAAGTGTTAAAAGGGGCATCAGAGAGGGGAGTGATAAGGAAAATATTCAACACAAGCCATCAAGGTCAGCAAACTGCTCTTTTCCTCTGGTTGGCAAGGCCTCCTCCCCTCCTCCAGGCTCCTCTTTTGCCCTGCGCATGCCAAAATGGCACATATCAAAATAATATAAACTGCTCCCCTTGCTTATGGTCAGGGTTCAGACCTTGGGAGATTACTCCCCTCTGAGCCTGCCAGTGTAAAATAAAACCTCAACACTCCAAGACCTCCAAGTGCTGCTTGGTTCTTCTGTGAGTGATCCAGTCCAGGTTTTCCAGTATTTTCCATAACACTATTACTGAAATATGTCTAGCTCATTCTTTCCCTTATACCAGTAATTGTCTCACAGAATAATAAAATATCAGATTAAATATAACCTTCCCAGAGTGTCATAATATGACCCCTCAACATAGTTCTCATTCTATCCCTCCTACCATTTCTACCCAGTACTTATCATCTGATTCCATTTTCTTTGTGGATTCATTTCTTTACTATCTCTGTGCTGATTTTTGGCCTAATTGCTCTCAAATCTATTCCTAGAACTTCCCTGCTCTAGTTTTGTCATGGCAGAAATTAGAGAATGAACCTTCCAGGCTGATTTTGGCCATTCACAGATGCTAGCAGGAAACAGAAGTATGCAAAGCAGGGAGAATCCAGAGCATATCTTCTCTCTTTCTGCCCTGGGTGGCTTTAGCTCCTGAACATGGCAGGCTAAACAGGACTGTCATTTCTTTTTAACCAAATAAGTCCACCCTCTGGGTCCCAGTTACACTAATCTCTGTCTCATAAAGTGTCTCTTCTCTTTCATTGCCTAATTATAACCAATTTTTTGGTATTAAATATCCTTCTTTGGAAAGACCTAGTGTATTTTCTGCCTTCCACTGAAGATGGAGTTTGCCTCTCACCACTAGAATATAAACACTATGAGAACAGGACCTGTTCTGTCTTTCTTCTTCCTTACCTATTTATTCCTATACTTATAATGTGTGGTTAATAAAAGACTTGTTATTGGCCTAAGCCCCGAGACTAAGATAGTTGTGATGCTGGGGTTCTTGTTTACAGAGTTGAAGAATGAACTTCGAAAACACTCAAGGTAGGAAAGCAAGGGAGAGGCTTTCATTTAGAGATAAAGCAAGAGGACAGAGATCCTGGCTTACATCAGGAGGGGACAAGAGAGCCCCAGGGTGATGCTTAGTCTAGGGGTTTTATAGGCGGTTGAGAAACAAAGGGCTAGGGATGTACACCTGCTAAGTGGTCCCAAATGTCTATTTTTGAAGAGACATTAAGTTTCTAATTAGTCTTCCTGGTTATTTACGAGAAATTTATTGCTCTCATTTCCTCCCAGGATAGCAGCTTCCTTGTCTGGGAGCATGTCACTCAAGACTGCCTGCTTTGCTCCCAAGGGGGCTGAGTTATTGTATGTTTGTTAAAGAGTATGTTACGAAAGTTACTTTTTAACAAATTGGGTTTTAAAATGCAATCCTATTTTCAAGATGGAATCCTTCCTGTTTGTTTTGGGCTTTCTTGTTAAACTGCCCAGTATGCAAATCACTTGATTAGGGCTGGAGGAAGAAAAGCAGAACCTGGGTAAAGTAAGAAAAACAAGATGGGGTCCCCAGTTGGCCAAAGCAAATCTCACAATTGATTTTTTCCAGAGGCCCTCACTCTACTCTGTCTAAGCCCATGGTCCCTGTCTCAGTTGCAGGTGGCATAATGAGTTTAACCTGTTTAATACTATATAAAACAAACTTTTATCAATACATATTTTAACATTACAGATATCCCATATTAGATAAAATGTTCAAGTTGTTTTTTTTTCAATGAGCCTAAATATCCATTTTCTATATTCCTGTTTCCAAAGTCCTTAGAATTAAAGGTGAAAGAAAAGGGTAGATAATAAAACTGAGTTAGGTCTACAGACATTGTAAGAGTCATTCCGTATAATGAACATTTACTGAAAGTCTATAATGTGCCAGGTATTGTGTCAATTGCTACAGAAACAAAAATGAAAAGGAAGTTTTTAATTTTATGGAAAAATGGAAACAAAAGATTGTAGTACACTGTGATGAATACAATTGAAGAAAAACAACTAATACACAGACACACAGATGATTAACTCTTTGAGGATTATAGGGTGGAGGGGTAACCCCAAGGAACACTTCGCACTACTCAAACCTTGCCATAAGATTGTATACCTTCACTCTCATTTCCTGTTCCACAGTGAATTGAGGTGGTACTAACTTTTTATCACAATAACCACTGAACATCCAACTTCACAAAGATGTGATGTCAATGAAAGAAATTGTTGAAACTGAACAAACTCAATTTGGTAGTTTGTACAACGCAAGATAGCTCTCTCTGTTTCTCTCAAAATTTTGAAGTACACTGTAGCAACCTGTGTGTTCATTGCGACGACCTGATATGCTCAGCACAGTGTGGAAAATGCAATTTTAGCCAGCAAAGAAAGGTAGAAAAAAGCCTAAAATAAGAATGCAATCTGGCACTTTTATTTTGCATTTTAGTAAGGAATTTTGCATGAACCAGCAAGGTCTCCATCCATGTTTGGAGTCCAGACAATGTGATACTTGTAACTACACTGTAAAACATCAGTGAATCTCTCCAGGCTCTGCATACAAACTAGTGTGCCTTATCCTAGTTCCCTTTCAGTCATGTACTCAGCAAATACCTCCTTTGTATATTTATGTAGCAGACACTGGGCCAGACCCTGGAGGAAGGAGAAAAAAGAATAAGTAAGGCACAATCCTTCCCTTTACGAGTTTAGTCTTCAGCTTTTATCCCAGTGATTCATAAAAGGTGTCTGCCATTCTCTTCAGTCCTTTACTGTACCTCTGTACACCTGTCTGCTGTCTGTGGGGTTTTTAGATTTCCTATAGTTCCAACTTTGTACTCTAAGGGCAAGACCATCTTTAACCCCTCACTAATTCATACTCTTCTAACTCACTATGTCTGACATACTGGGAACCACTTTGCCCATGAGAGAATTTGAATTCCTTAAAAAATCTAAAATAGCGTGGTTTTACCACACTAAGATTAATATCTCAAATATAATGAAAAACTTTAAGATAGCAGTTCATTCTCATTTCTATTTCCACAGAAATCATTTGACTCTGTTTTGTGATTCAGAGTGTCAGTATGATATGTGATAGACTCTTTTCTCTAGTTTTGTATATTATGGTCTCCTACTGACCTAGTAGTTGATGGAGACAGAGCACAGAGACACTGGAAAGGTGGTAGGTACAAGATTATTTTTTCTCTAACAATCATGGTAAGATATATTGTAATACCTAGAGGAACTGCTGTGGAAATTTTGAAATCTTCATTGTATGTCATACCCATGTAGAATGCTTGGGAGTTATGTTTCTTTCAAAGTTAATAGAATAAATAGCCCATTCTGAATCACAGAGATATTCTCTATTGACACATGCCACTTAATAATATTTATATAACTCTTTGTATTTTATTATGATGTCTATTATTACAGTCTTCCTGGATTTTATGGCTGGAAAAAAAAAAGAAACTTCAGAGGTCGCTCTCTACTCCCAATCACCTATTTGGACTTCAGAAATCTGATCCTGAGACTTGCCTAATATTTATTAAAACACTATATCTTGCTTTAAGTTTTAGCTTTTGTTTTTTACTGAAAATGTATTTTTTCTGCAAAAGGTCACATTAATTGCTTATTTATTTTAATAAGGATAATATAATTTTCATGACATACATAGTGGAAAAACTGCTGTATACCATAGACATAATAAATGAGACATAACAGCTGACTTCAGAGTTCAACACTCTTTATTCATTAAAGAGGAACAGTAACATTAAAACACAGTAAAATATTTGAGGTACATTTATATTGGCCAATTTATTTTAATAAAAAGTAGATTGACAAAACTGGACAGCTACATGCAAGAGAATGACTGGATTATTGTCTAACCCCATACACAAAAGTAAACTAAAAATGTTTTAAAGACCTGAATGTAAGTCATGAAACCATAAAACTCTTAGAGGAAAACATAGGCAAAAATCTCTTGAATATAAACATGGGCAACTTTTTCATGAACACATCTCCTCAGGCAAGGGAAACAAAAGCAAAAATGAACAAATGGGACTACATCATGCTAAAAATCTTCTGTACAGCAAAGGCCACCATCATCAGAACAGGGCATCCTACAGTATGGGAAAATATATTTGTAAATGACATATTTGACAAGGGATTAACATCCAAAATATATAAAGAGCTCACATATCTCAACACCCCAAAAGCAAATAAGCCTATTAAAAAATGGGCTGAGGATATGAATAGACACTTTTCCAAAGAAGGAATTCAGATGGCCAACAGGCACATGAAAAGATGCACCACATTGCTAATTATCAGGGAAATGCAAATTAAAACCACAGTGAGATATCACCTCACACCAGTTAGGATGGTCAACATAGAAAAGACTAGGAACAACAAATGCTGGCGAGGATGCATAAAAAAGGGGAAGCCTCCTATGCTGCTGGTGGGAATGTAAACTAGTTCAACCATTGTGGAAACTAGTATGGAGGTTCCTCAAAAAACTAAAAATAGGGAAAGATGGCGACGTGAACGGAGCGGCAGAAATTTCTCCCAACATTATATTTATCCACGAAAACACAGCAAATACAACTATTCCTAAAAGAGAGATCAGAATACACAGGAAAGCGCACAGCATGCAGCTACACCTGAGAGGACTCGGCACCCGGCGAGGTGGTCATAAAGAGCCCAGCTGACATACCTGGCAACTACCAGCAACCAATTCTATAGCCATGAAAAGACAGAGGAATATGGTACAGACAAAGCTTCAGACCCAGACAACCCCAGAAAGGGAATCTGAAGGGATGGACATGCACAGTCTTCCTGAAAAAGAATTCAGAATAAAAGTCATAGCCATGCTGACTGATCTACAGAGAAATGTGCAAGAGCTGAGGGAGGAAGTGAGGGAAGTGAGGAAAGACTATGCAGAAATGAGAGAAGCCATCGACGGGCTTAACAGTAGATCGGATGAGGTGGAAGGACTTTTAATGGAATAGAAAATAGAGAACAGGAGTACAGAGAAGCTGATGCAGAGAGAGATAAAAGGATCTCTAGGAATGAAAGAATATTAAGAGAACTGTGTGACCAATCCAAACGGAAAAATATTCGAATTATAGGAATACAAGAGGAAGAAGAGAGAGAAAAATGGATATAAAGTGTCTTTGAAGAAATAATTGCTGAAAACGTTCCCACACTGGGGAAGGAAATAGTCTCGCAGTGCATGGAAGCCCACAGATCTCCCAACACAAGGGACCCAAGGAAAACAACACCAAGACACATAATAATTAAGATGACAAAGGTCAAAGATAAAGACAGAGTATTAAAGGCAGCTAGAGAGAGAAAAAAGATCACCTATAAAGGAAAACCCATCAGACGATCATTAGACTTCTCAACAGAAACCTTACAGGCCAGAAGAGAATGGCATGATATATTTAATGTAATGAAACAGAAGGGCCTCGAACCAAGAATATTGTATCCAGCACGATTATCATTTAAATATGACAGAGGGATTAAACAATTTCAAGACAAAAGAAAGTTGAGAGAGTTTGCCTCTCATAAACCACCACTACAGGACATCTTAAACGGACTGCTCTAGAGGGAAGCACTCCTAAGGCTAAAAAGATGTCACCAGAGAAAATAAAAGCATAGCAAATAAAGCAGACCATTCAAATACTGACTAAAGGCAAAGAATAAAACACCTAATATATAAAGAATGGAGGAGGAAGAATAGTTAGTGAGAAATAAAGAAACCTCAGACAGCGTTCACAATAACTTAACAAGAAAGTTAAGTTAGATTCTTAGATAGTAAAGAAGCAACTCTTGAACCATTGGTAACCACGAATTTGAAGCCACCAATGGCAAGAAGTACATATCTATCAATAATCACCCTAAATGTAAATGGACTGAATGCACCAATAAAAAGACACAGAGTAACAGAGTGGATAAAAAAGCAAGACGCATCTATATGCTGCTTACAAGAGACTCACCTCAAACCCAAAGATATACACAGACTAAGAGTGAAGAGATGGAAAAAGATATTTCATGCAAACAACAAAGAGAAAAAAGCAGGTGTTGCAATACTTATATCACACAAAATAGACTTTAAAAGGAAGAAAGTAGCAAGAGATAAAGAAGGACATTACATAATGATAAAAGGGTCAGTCCAACAAGAAGATATAACCATTATAAATATATATGGACCCAACACAGGAGCTTCAGCGTATGTGAAACAAATACTAACAGAATTGAAGGAGGAAATAGACAGCAATTCATTCATTTTAGGAGACTTCAACACATCACTCACTCCAAAGGATAGATCAACCAGACAGAGAATAAGTAAAGACACAGAGGCACTGAACAACACACTAGAACAGATGGACCTAACAGATATCTACAGAACTCTGCACCCAAAAGCAGCAGGATACACATTCTTCTCAAGTGCACATGGAACATTTTCCAGAATAGACCACATACTAGGCCACAAAAAGAACCTCAGTAAATTTAAAAATACTGAAATCCTACCAACCAACTTCTCAGATCACAAAGGTATAAAACTAAAAATAAATTTTAGAAAGACATCAAAAAGGCTCACAAATACATGGAGACTTAACAACATTCTCCTAATTAATCAAGGGGGTTATGACCAAATCAAAACAGAAATCAAAGAATATATGGAGACTAATGACAACAACAACACAAAGCCACAACTTCTGTCAGACGCAGCAAAGGCAGTTCTAAGAGGAAAGTATATTGCAATCCAGGCCTATTTAAAGAAGGAAGAATATTCCCAAATGAACAGTCTAAAGGCACAATTATTGAAATTAGAAAAAGAAGAACAAAGGAGGCCCAAAGTAACCAGAAGGAGGGACATAATAAAGATCAGAGAAGAAATAAATAAAATTGAGAAGAATAAAACAATAGAAAAAAATCAATGAAACCAAGAGCTGGTTCTTTGAAAAAATAAAGAAAATAGATAAACCCCTAGCCAGACTCATTAAGAGAAAAAGAGAATCTACACACATAAACAGAATCAGAAATGAGAAAGGAAAAATCACGACGGACCCCACAGAAATACAAAGAATTATAAGAGAATACTATGAGCATCTGGATGCTAACAAGCTGCAAAACCTAGAAGAAATGGACAACTTCTTAGAAAAATACAACCTTCCAAGACTGACCAAGCAAGAAACAGAAAAACTAAACAGACCAATCACCAGCAACGAAATTGAATCAGTAATCAAAAAACTACCCAAGAACAAAACCCCCGGACCTGACGGATTCACCTCTGAAATCTAACCAGACATATAGAGAAGAAATAACACCGACACTCCTTAAAGTTTTCCAAAAAATAGAAGAGGAGGGAGTACTTCCAAACTCTTTCTATGAAGCCAGCATCACTCTAATACCAAAACCGGGCAAAGACCTCACCAAAAAAGAAAATTACAGACCTATATCCCTGATGAACGTAGATGCAAAAATACTCAACAAAATATTAGCAAACCTAATTCAAAAATACATCAAGAGGATCATACACCATGATCAAGTGGGATTCATCCCAGGGATGCAAGGATGGTACAACATTCGAAAATCCATCAACATCATCCACCACATCAACAAAAAGAAGAACAAAAACCACACGATCATCTCCATAGATGCTGAAAAAGCCTTTGACAAAATTCAACATCCATTCACGATTAAAACGCTCAACAAAATGGGTATAGATGGCAAGTACCTCCACATCATAAAGGCTATATATGACAAACCCACAGCTAACATCATACTTAACAGCGAGAAGCTGAAAGCTTTCCATCTAAGTTCTGGAACACGACAGGGATGCCCACTCTCTCCACTGTTATTCGACATAGTCCTGGAGGTCCTAGTCACAGCAATCAGACAAAACAAAGATAGACAAGGCATCAAGATTGGTAAAGAAGAAGTCAAATTGTCACTATTTGCAGATGACATGATACTGTACATTAAAAACCCTAAAGACTCCACTCCAAAACTACTAGAACTAATATCTGAATTCAGAAAAGTTGCAGGATACAAAATTAACACACAGAAATCTGTTCGTTTCCTATACACTAACGATGAACTAACAGAAAGAGAAATCAGAAAAACAATTCCATTCATAATTGCATCAAAAAGAATAAAATACCTATGAATAAACCTAACCAAGGAAGTGAAAGACCTGTACTCTGATAACTACAAGACATTCCTAGGAGAAATTAAAGAGGACATTAACAAATGGAAATGCATATCATGGTCTTGGCTAGGAAGAATAAATATTGTCAAAATGGCTATACTACCTAAAGCATTCTACAGATTCAATGCAATCCCTATCAAAGTACCAACAGCTTACTTCAATGAACTGGAACAAATAATTCTAAAATTCATATGGAACCAGAAAAGACCCCGAATAGCCAAAGCAATCCTGAGAAGGAGGTATCAAACAGGGGGAATTACGCTCCCTGACCTCAAACTCTACTACAAAGCCACAGTAATCAAGACAATTTGGTACTGGCACAAAAAACAGACCCACAGACCAGTGGTACAGAATAGAAAATCCAAACATTTAACCCAAACATTTACAGTCAATTAATATTTGATAAAGGAGCCTTGGATATACATTGGGGAGATGACAGCCTCTTCAGCAGCTGGTGTTGGAAAACTGTACAGCTACATGTAAGAGAATGAAACTGGACTACTATCTAGCCCCATACACAAAGGTAAACTCAAGGTGGATCAAACACCTGAATGTAAGTCATGAAACCATAAAACTCTTAGAACAAAGCATAGGCAAAAATCTCTTGGACATAAACATGAGTGACTTCTTCATGAACATATCCCCCCGGGCAAGGGAAACAAAAGCGAAAATGAACAAATGGGACTATATCAAGCAGAAAACCTTCTATACAGCAAAGGACACCATCAGTAGAACAAAAAGACATCCTACAGTATGGGAAATTATATTCATAAATGATGTATCTGATAAGGGGTTGACATCCAAAATATATAAAGAACTCACGCACCTTAACAAACAAAAAGCAAATAATCCAATTAAGAAATGGGCAGTGGACATGAATAGGCCCTTGTCTAAAGAAGAAATTCAGATGGCCAGCAGGTGCATGAAAAAATGCTCCACATCGCTGGTCATCAGAGATATGCAGATTAAAACCACAATGACATATCACCTCACACCAGTTAGGATGGCCAACATACAAAACACAAACAACAACAAATGTTGGCGAGGATGTGGAGAAAAGGGAACCCTCCTTCACTGCTGGTGGGAATGCAAATTAGTTCAACCATTGTGGAAAGCAGTATAGAGGTTCCTCAAAAATCTCAAAATAGAAATACCATTTGACCCAGGAATCCCACTCGTAGGAATTTACCCTAAGAATACAGCAGCCCAGTTTCAAAAAGACAGATGTACCCCTGTGTTTATTGCAGCACTATTTACAATAGCCAAAAATGGAAGCAACCTAAGTGTCCACCAGTAGATTAATAGATTAAGAAGATGTGGTACATATACACAATGGAATATTATTCAGCCATAAGAAGAAAACAAATCCTACCATTTGCAACAACATATTTGGAGCTAGAGGGTATTATGCTCAGTGAAATAAGCCAAGCCAAAAAAGACAAGTATCAAATGATTTCACTCATATGAGGAGTGTAAGAACAAAGGAAAAAACTGAAGGAACAAAACAGCAGAATACTTACAGAACCCAAGAAGGGACTAATAGTTACCAAAGGGAAAGGGACTGGGGAAGATGGGTGGGAAGGGAGGAATAAGAGGGTAAAAGGGGCATTACGATTAGCAGACATAAGGTAGGGGTCACGGGGAGGGCTGTACAAAGAGAAGACAAGTAGTGATTCGATAGCATCTCACTACGCTGATGGACATTGACTGTAATGGGATTGGTGGGGGGGACCTTATGAGGGGGGTAGTTTAATCACCATAATATTGCACATGTAATTGTAGGTTAGTGATACCAAAATAAATTGTAAAACAACAACAACAAAAAAAAAACCTAAAAATAGAAATATCATTAGATCCAGGAACTCCACTAGTAGGAATTTACCCTAAGAATGCAGGATCCCAGTTTCAAAAAGATATATGCACTCCTATGTTTAACACAGCACTATTTTCTATAGCCAAGAAATGGAAGCAACCTAAATGTCCATCAGTAGATGAGTGGATAAAAAAGAGGTGGTATATATACACAATGGAATATTTAAATTGGACATAAAAGACCAAGTTTGGGGAAATAAAGAGGGTAATAGTTGGGGTCAGTATTGATTGAGGTAATGAATGACTTCTAACAATGCACAAGTGAAGATGCTCAGAAAAATATCCAAACTGATCATAACCAACAATGAAATGCCAAGAAGGTGGGAGATATGTGTGAATGTTCAATTATATTTTCCTGTGTTTGGTGTAAACTTGGTTTTGCTGATACTATCTTTACAAAGCAGTGATATTAATTTTATAAGGACAAGGGAATGATCAACACACATAAAAAGACCATGATGTTCTTTTATTCTCTTTTTAAGAAAAGTTTTGGTATGACTTGATAATTTTTAAATATCTAAAATATGTATCAATATCATTTAGATTCAGAAACAACATATTTTGAAAATAAGATAATGTTTCATTCCCTTAGGAAGAATTATATGAACATGTAATTTCTGTAGCTTCCTAATAAATAGGTTAATTCCATTTCTTTTGCTTCCAGCAAAAAAAATGACGAGTTGAATATTCAAAAAACAGAAAGAATAATTCAAGAAAAAGAAACAGTATGAGAATTGAGAGATGTACTAAATCCAAAAGCAGATGGAGAAATAGACCTTCTAGAAAGAGACAATTGGTCAGTTTTACAGGAAGGAAGAGTGAATTTATATGAGTAAGAAAATAACTGGAATTCTGGTGTTAGATTTAAAATATGTTAACAGTGTAGATCTTAAATTAAATTTTCACTTTTTTGCTAATCTTCAAAATTGTTCATAATGACCATAAATCACTTTTAAAAGAGAAAATCATATTGTAAAAATTTCCTACTCATAATCTCATTTTGTTAAAAGTAACCTCAAATTTTCTAATGCCCAACTAATCATTTTTGAAATTACTAATTTAAATATATTTAAAGAATCATTTGATGTTCAAAGATATTAAATGAGTATTTTTGAGGTCACTTTGATGATAGTACTTTAGTATTTTTTTTTTTTTAGCTTTAGAAATGGTGTTCAGATGCCCTAATTTTTAAGTCTTCCTTCATGGCTGGATGGTTACTACTTGTCCAGTGATAATTTTGAAAATATACACATGCTTTAGTGAGGACTGTCTGCATCTGTTATGAAATTGTCTGGACCTTTATATCAGCTGAAAACAATAACTAAAAAAAAAACTTAAATTTAGATTCACTCTTGATGCAATAATATTCTCAAGATTCCTTGTTGCCTTTTAAATCCTCTTTTCTGACCCAGCCACTGTCATTTTTCCTTTCAATTCTCTGCATTCATTCATACTTTATTTGTATAAATAAAATTACATTAACCATAGGGTTAAAATAGGAAAAAATACATTTTGAAAAATTCATGTATTTTTTCATTGAAACTTCGATGTTATAGTGTGTTTTTTCAATAGTAAGTATCATTTTTCAAAAGATGACAGCACTTAACCATGGCATAATAGCACCAGCATAATCATGGTGAAGATGATACTTGTTTTCCAAAGTATGTCATTGAATGTTATATGCTTGATGGTTTTATACTTTCAAATTAAAACTGTATTCAATCATTTATTTTGAAATGTTCTATCAGATTTAGTAACCTGCTAAAGTAAAAGGTTTTATATAGCTGGAAAAGTCATATTTTTCTTCAGGGGTAACAGAAATTACAGTGATTTGCAGCATGTCTTCCATATTTATTACTTCAGTATACCTGAATATTTTTCTAGAAATGCATGTTTTTAATGAAATTAGTTGTTTGTTTTCTTTAAGTTTGACTCAAATATTAAAGCAGTACATAAAATGAAAACACAGTGACTTTGTTCAGATACCCATTTTCTGGATACTCTTGAGCCTGGATTCTACTGAAAAGACTACTGAGTCCATTAATTTCTGCCCTCTCTGTATTATTTTGCGCTTTTATTTTTTTGGTCTAGACTGTGTTGAAGTATAGCTGTGATCTTATATGGGGGGGTGCTTGCAAAGGTCCAGTAACAAAAGTCCTCCAATAGTGGGGAAGAAAGGAATGAGTTTCATAATTATTTCCATTATTGAGAGAAATAATTAAGTGGCTGATATGTGTTGGACACTGTGTACTTTATAAATGATATTTCTTTCCATAATCACCTGATATTACATGATTACAGGTGAGAAAGCCAAGGCTTAGATACATTTTTACTTTCTCAGAGTCAAAGCTGGGAAAGAGAAAAGTTAGGATTCAAACGAACTCTTTGACTCTGCAACTTAAACTGTTAACCATAGCTCTAAACTACTTCCCCCAGTGTGTTAATCGGAAAAAAAATATATTATTGGGATTGTTAATCTGTGGGTGGTGGAAAGGATGGAAACTTTAGAGACCATCACTGGCAGGCTTTGGTGTAATAGCAAAGCACTTATTATTACCAACTGACCATCTCCAACTATGTGAATTAGTTTACTATAGTCAAAAGAAACAAGCTCAAATTTTGTCACCTAAGCAAGATGCAACTTACTGCTTTTAGCAAGATGAACCTGGTTAAGCTAGAATATTATAATTATCTGTGACAAATACAGCAACCTTGACAGAATCATTGATTCATTATATTATTGAAAACACAGTAATTAAAATGACTTCTATGGACTTGGCCCTTTACTAAGCACCCCCGTCTTTGTTTTAATGTTTTATTGTCATTAGTTTCTAACTGCTACCTTCCTAGTACAAAGTTACCATGATACCGTCTCCATGAGAGCTGGGACTACTGCCATGGACTGTAAACCCTGCTTCTGCCTTTGCCGCCTTAAAGTTTATTCTATATCTAGCAGCCACTATAATCAATTTAAAACATAAATTAGCATAATGTCATTCCTTTAGCTCATATTCCTACAATAACTGCCCAATTTTCTGAGAATAAAGGTTAAAATCCTTACCCTGGTCTACAGATTCATAAATGTTTTGCTGCAATCTCTTATCAGTCCCTTAATTTAATAGCCTTGTCTCCTTTATTTCCTGTGCTCTAATTACATCAACTCTCACTGTTGCTGAACACAGCAAATGTGTCAGGTGGTTGGGAGGTGAGTGCATGTGGCTTATAAGTAAATCTGCATTATTAATGATGCATTTTATCTTTATTCTCTCTCTTCAATATGTGCATACACTCACACATATGTATTGTATGTATAATATATATATAGAGAGAATAAACATAGCATATATATATATATATATGTATTTGACAACTTACTGTATACTAGGATGCTCGACAGGTTGGAAAACAAAATTGGTAACTGGAGTTTTCCTAGTGGGATGAGAAACAAAATAAGTACACAAATATGCAATGTATCAGATACTGTATAGGAATTTACATGGAAGAAGGTTATGAATTAGGAGTAGCTGTTTTATAGAAAATAGTCAAGGAGAGCCTTGTGGATATGGTGACATGTGAGGAGAAAACAAAAATGAGAAGGTGACTGATGGGGACTACTAGAGGAAGCATTTTCCATTCCCATGTAAAAGCAAGTATAAAGACTCTGAGGCAACTGCATGCTTAATTTCAAGGCAGAGCAAGGAAGCCAACGTGGCTAAAGAAAGGAGGTGGAGGAAGAAAACAGTAGGGCGTGAGTTCTGAAAATTAGCATGGGTGGATCTCAAAGACCATTATAAAAGCATTGCCTTTACTCTGAGTGAAATGCGGGAATATTTAAAGATTTGACACAGAGGAATGGCATAATCTGAGCTACCCTCTAAAAATTGCTCTAAATACTATTCAGGGTTAGTTTGCAGGGAGTCAACAGAAACAGGCTACCAACAACATAGCAGAAAGGACTATTGGCGATGATAACATAGGTGAGAAATTATGGTGGCTCAGATCAGGGGAGTAATACTGTAGAGCAGAGGAAACTTAGGTTATTGGTTTTGAAAGTGAGCTACCAGGGTTTGCTGAATGGGATGGATGTGAAAAAAGAAAAAGATGAGTCAAGAATGACTCCAAGGTCTTCGGCCCTCTAGAATATAGGGTTCCATTTAATGAGATGTGGAAGAGGGAATTGACTATTAGGTAAACATATAAGGTTGTTCAGGCTACAGGGTAGTATAAATAAAATTTGGAGTTGTTAAAAAGTCCAAGAAAACCTTCAACATAATCTATTTCTTGGATATATGAGTGCTTAATTCATGGTAATTTGTTGAACTGTTATTTTTTTTCTATGCTTTTGTAGATGTGTTTTATATTTAAAATAAAAGCCATTTTTAAAAAAGAAAGAGTGAGAGAAGAAAATGGCTCTAAAGGATAGTATATTCTAACACCTAGAGATTTTCCCTTTTCTGAACGTTTCTGTTCTTTGCCATGCTGCCCCTTAGTTCAGGTCTTTTGTCATCTTTAGCATAGACCAGAGTTTGGCCAGCTTTCCTGCAAAGGGTAAGATAGTAAATATTTTATACTCCGTAGGCCAAAGATTCTCCATTACAGCTGCTCACATGAAAAAAACCATAGATAATATGTAAATGAAAGAGTGTTGCTGTTTCCAATAAAACTTTAATTATGGATATTGAAATCTGAATTTAATACCATTTTTTACATTTCATAATATCATCCTTTTGAGATTTTTTTTTGAATGTTTAGAATGTAAAGACCATTTTTAGCTACTGATCTATACAAAAATAGGCAGTGGACAAGACTTGGCTGCAGGACATAGTTTGTCAGCCCTCAGCTTAAACTATTATTTTCTTACTGGCCTCCCTTTCTGTACTTAATCTTCCTTTTAAATTGTTCTTCACACTGTTCAAGTATTTTTTTCTACAACACAAATGTGATCCTGCAATCCCCTTGCATGACAAGTTCAGGGAGCTGGACAGGAGCTGTTCAGGCACAGCCTGGGTGAGAGGGTTCAGGTAATTCCCTCCACACACAGGGGACAGGAAGAGCAATACAGACAGAAAGCCACAAGGCACTGCCAGAAGTGTTCATCAGGTGCAGCCCTGGATTAGAGATGACATGAAGTTGGTGGGGACTTACTGCTAGAAGGCTTTTTATGCCATCTTAAAGTTAAGTGGGTATTTTTTGTTGTTGTTGCTGTTGTTGTTTAAAGATTTTTAAAAAGAAAATGCGTGGATAGTTTTGTTTTTTTGTTTTTCTTTAATTTCAGGAAAAAAATTCCATTACCCTTAGAAACTAGGTTTTAAAAAGATGACCATATTAAGAACTTCCTATCAGTGGAAAGGGTAGCAAAATCTGAATTGCAATAGTTTAAATAATAAATGATGAGTGAATTTTATATGAAAAACAGCACAAATTTGCCTTCTAAATATGTATACATGTGTGTGTACACACACACACACTGCAACATACATATAGATGTGGGGTTGCAAATACATGTCAAATAAATACATATGCTAGGGAAGTACTATAATGTGGCATGAGCGCAAGCACTAGGATTCAAATCAGTAATCCACTTTTGGCTTTACATTTACCATCTACAAAGGATGGGAAATTTAGTCAGTTATTTAACCTTGACTTCTACAACTAATAATAACACTATTAAACTTGATGACAGCTTTCTGCAATTCAGATCAATATCTGCGTGTTGTTGACTTATAATAGATTCATCTATTTATGACTTTCATTACACCTTTATACAAGTTATACTTTCATATCTTGCTTTTCCAGTAGAAAGATACTTTTTGTCACATTGGAACATTTTTTACCTATTGGATATTGCCAGTAAAAGTGGAGGCTGATATATGCTTCTGATCCTGTTTTTTAATCCTTTGTTCAATTTTAGCCTTGGCTCAACTGTGCAGTTCTCTTGTGACGAAGATTATGTCCTACAGGGTGCTAAGAGCATCACCTGTCAACGGATAGCTGAAGTCTTTGCTGCTTGGAGTGATCACAGGCCTGTATGTAAAGGTAAGGAAAAGTCTTTAAAATAAAAATGTTCTCTTAACACATGTTAATAGTTTGAACTTTGCTCCATTGAGTATAAATTTCAATTATATCTTTGAACTCCAATGTAGTCTTTAAGGAAACACTTAGCTCATGTGTTTAACAATATTTTTTGAAAATCTGCTATATATGAACCACTATGTTAGGTTCCCAAAGAATTCCCAATCTAATTATCATAGAGCAAAAGATTAGAACATAAAGTATGTGATATAAGGCACTGGTAACTTTGTTGATCTTTTTTTTAAATCACAGAATACCCTGTACAGGCAATGATATGGATGACACAGATTTTTTTTTAACCATAATTCTACATCCCCTTATGATTTCTTACACTTTAATTGCTTATGTTCATAGCAGTGAAGGTGGAGCACAGGTTTTATGGTTAGTTAATTTAAACCAATACAAATCACTGAGTGCTCTGGCTTTTCATATTACTGATAAGATTTACAGATAACATTTACTGTAATTTACCAATAATAATTACAGATAAGATTTACTCTCACCAGCTTCCAACAAAATACATATTTCCATATAAATTAAATGAGGCCCCTTTGTCTGAACTTTATTAAGCTGTGTTTGAAAATGAACACCGTACACTGTCCTACTGGTACTCTTGATTGCTTGTTTGTTGTTATTTATTTTTGTATAATGGCATCTCTGCATATTTCAGTGTCTTAGCACTCAAATTCTGTTAGCTTTTCTTCTCCCTCAGGGAACATTTTCAGAGTCAGAACACACATCCTGTGGATCCTGTCAGGTAGAATGAGGGTGACATCTGGGGAAGAGAAGGGACAAATTTGAGAGCTACTGTAAAGAGAAAAAGACAAAGTAGTTGACAACTGGCTGGATGGAAGGAGAATGTGACAAGAAAGAATCAAAGATGATATTCAAGCCTATGAGATTAGGAGAACCTTATGCCATGAATTTCTTTAAACAAACTAAAACTGGAGTTGTATGGGAGATTATCCACAGTTACTACAAAGTTGTTACCGTTGGCTTCACTTTTTAGGCAGTTAACTCTGTGCTAGGCATTGTACTAACTACTGCATATACCTCATCTTACTTAACCCTCAAAACAAACCAGTGGAGGCATTATTATCTCCATTTTAGAAGTGAGGGGTGTAAGGCACAGAGAGATCCTGTCACTTTCCCATGCTCAAATGCTTGGAAAGTAGCAAAGTCCTTAAGAAAGACTAGTCATAGAATGGGAAGTGAAGCCAGATTCAGAACATTAAAGACGGAATAGGCAATGGTAAAATGGAGCAACAGGTATATTCATTCCACTTGACAGTGACAACCCAGGGAAAGAAGAAGAGAGTATCTAGATTGTTTTCAGTAAAACTTTCTGGTCACATCACAGATAGATGTTTATTCATTACCTTTCTCATGTTCAAAGTCTTCATGAGATGACATATAGTTCCATGGCATTAAAAATAAATAAATAGTAAAATGGGGATAATGAGAAAACAAGGTTAAGTTGTTAGATGATCCTAAACAAAAGCTTATGTGTAAGTTGGCACACAACTTTTAGGAATGGTTTACATAGTAGACTTAAATATGACAGCTGCCAAACAAATAGAGAAACCTGACCAGTCTACATGAAAACCATTGTTTATGAAGTTCAAGGATAAAAATAACACAAAAAAGCAAAATTTGCTTAGCTTTGAGGTCTGAAATGTATTGCATTGTTCCTTGTAAAGTGGAAACTGAGTAAGTATTGTGGGAGTTACTTTCCTCAATGTCCCAGTGATGGATTGAACAGTTAACTGTGTAAGATTGATTTCTTATAGCGTACTCCAGTTAAGACAACTTACGGTTACAATGTACAACATAGTGAAGCGTGTCCTGCTTCAGTTTTATATAAATTAGATGTGTGCATTTTTTGTGGCAAAAAGAATGGGAAAATATAGGATAGGTTAAGAAAAGGAGATTATTAATGTGGGTACAGAATCTCACAAATGAGAAGTTATAGCCAGGTCATGGAATTTCAGTCCTATATAAAGTAAAATTGAGACTATACACCATCTGTTTTTTCATTCCAAGATCCCCTTTTCAATAAAAAGAATGAATCATATTTACTATGGTTATAAATTGTTCAAAGACAGAAGTAATGTTGCATTATCTGATATTTTCATAAACCCTATTTCATAGACAACAGCTCTGTACTGACTTAAATCTCAAGGAATATTAAATGTTAATATATGATTATTTCTCTTTAATTCCAAGATAGATACTATACATAATGTATATATTAATCCATTCAATATATATTTTATATATATATATATATATATATATATATATATATTCATTCACTTATTCAACAGTCATCATTCACTTATTCAACAGTCATCAGTCATTAGCTGGGGTGTATAAAGTTTTCATGTTCAAGATTCACATATTGATACTATTTTATCTAAATTTTAAATATTTTCTGATACTAATCATTTATACATAGTTTTATTTGCTCATTGCATGCAAGGCATATGTGTGTATAGTTTATAAAGTATATTTTGGTATTAGAAATTACTGGCTGTGATGCTGGAAACAGTAATGGAGGGAACATGGTGAAATAGTAATTGAAGTTTTAAAATGACTATCCACTGTGAATCTGAACAAAGAATAGTTTTCATGTCTCCTTGGTGCTTGGACAGAATAAATATGCTTTTTTTGAGACAGCAGTGTAAATAGAAGTATCAGTGCACTGTACCTTTGAGAGGTTATTAATATAGCTGCTGTCTCTGTATTGCATGGTTGAACAATCAAGAAATGGTGATTTTTAGAGACTGGAAGTTCACACACAGCAAATTATGAATTCAAAGAAAAAGCAATTCAGAAATTAATATTAATGGATTTTATACAAACTCAGACAATAATTTTTATTCCCTAAATGGGATATATATATATACGAGATGTTTGACAATTTACAGCTATAGAAACAGTTATTTCTCTGTTGGAAATGCAATAGATAGCCAAAAGCTGGGTAAGCTTGTGCAGATAACCAGACTTATGCAGCTGAATGGTATTTAGATTTCTTATCTACACAAAGATTGTTACAAAATGTCAGTACTTCATAGGGAGCTAAGAATTTGTGTGAGGGTGGAGTGAGGTAATCCATGTAAGAGCACTTGGTATATGGGCTGGAAATCACTTAGTGGGTGGAGGTGGTGGTCACTGGAATGCTGCTTCTCATAAGATTTCTGAAATTATCCATAATTTGCCTCCATCCAGTTGTTTCTTTAACTCTTATCAAAAGTTTATCCTAGGATTTTAATACTGAACATAACTGCTATCCTAATTTTCTTGTCTGTCTGACCTTATTGTGAATGAAAGCACACATATTAACCATTTCCTTCCTATCTACTGAAATCTCATTTACCTCCTTGAAAAATTCTTTCCTATTTTGATTATCATTTATCCTCCCTTCTTAAACATTACTCCACCTTAACTATCTTCACCACACAATTCAGCATTTAATTGTCTTATTTTTGGCAGTGGTTCCTAATCATTTCCTGGGCACTATACTTGCTCCTTCAACCGAAACCACCTCAGAAAGGGCAAAATAATCGACACTCCTAAAGTTTTGGTTGTTGCCAAGAAAACAGTTACCGTGTGGTCTGTCCATCTATTGCCTTTGATTAAGCAGAATGATCAAGATGAGATTCAATTCCTTTCTTCATATACAAAGTAAAAATATAGGTATACAATTTACATGACAGATAATTGCTGACCAAATCTAAGAGCTATGGCCCTCATTATCTAGAACTTATTCAGGGTTTTAGGGGTCTTACAGCTTTCAAAGTGCTTTCACAAGTTTTAAGTTCCTACTTTATTTTATTCTTCTTCAAAATGTTTAGCCCAGTGACCATTATGCCCATATATTTGTGCATATGATAGTTGCTAAATAAACATTTTGAATAAATATATTTAATTACTTGTTAAGAAACAGTTGAAGAAAATGGTAATGTTCTGATCATAAGCAGAGAAAATTGTCCTGGTAGAAGGCTTCCTGTTATACAAAAGCAATTAGACAATTTTGCCCAAGAGCAAACTAGAACCTGCTGAAATTTATCAACCAGAAACACATATAGCAGGTGTTTTTCTGTAGTTGTTATTGATGCCTTCTTATTTTCATGGACTAATGTTACAGATGAGATGATGCATAATAAGGATGATATTAGCAATTAATAGAGTGGCATATGGTGAAGAGGGTGGACAGATGCTCTAGTTATGGATATTTATCATACATTCATGTTCCTTGATGGTTGTGTTTTTCCTAAAAACAATAGAAATTTATTACATAATTTTGATAAAGAATTTTTTCTGAGTTGTGACAAAGAACAATTTAATAACATGGCATTTACATGTTATTTAATGGAAATTTTTAGTGATATGTTTATGTATATCATTTATAATTCAAAACTAACTGAAGAATTAGAAATTTTGCATTTAAATAATAGCCTTCCAATATTCTTTCAGAAATGCATTACATACATCTTGCCTACCTCACAAATTATTAGAAAAATATGCAAATAACAAATATTTTTGTTTTTTTGGGGGAAAATCTCTATTCCAACTCACCCTTTCCTGGGAGTATTACATTGTTCATCTTGTTAACCTTTCCTGGGCTTCACTTTGCTTTCTTGTAAGTTGTGTGCACAACGTGGTTCCTATGGACTTCTGGTTGTAAGTTCTAAATATTCTTAATGACAATTACTGCTTTTCTAAACTTTAAGACATGTTAAGGTTATTTTTAGTTCAGTGTTTGTCTTTTCCTGCTCCTGCAGCCATAGAAAAAGTATCGTAAACTGGCTTATAATAGCAAACATTTATTTTTTACTGTTCTGGAGACTGTGAAGTTCATGAGATGTCTGGTCAGAACCAACTTCCTTACTGTAACCTTCAAACTGCAACCTCTCATGGTAGAAGGGGTGAGGTAGCTTTCTGGGCATTAATTCATAAAGATCAAACAATGTATCTTTAGAAAAATGAGTGACTGTAATATGATTTTTGATTCTGCTATATTCTAAGAATTAGAGTTGTGAGGGTTTTTAAATGGGAAATACATATTTTAAGGCCATTAATCCCATTTATGAAGGCTGCATCCTCATCACCTCATCACCTCTCAGAGGTCCCATCCCTAATACCATAACATTGGGGGTTAGGTAGGATTCAACATACACATTTGGGGGGAATCCAAATATTTAATCTATAGCAATGTCCTTTATCTTTTCAGGCAAAGTGTTTGTTTCAGTTCGTGGCACACAACAGGCAATAATACATAATAATAATATCTAGTAAACTGTTGCTAACAGAATATTATAGTTCTCTATTGCAGTATATTTTGGGTAGCAGTTTAAAAAGACAAATGTTGCTTTTACTTAGTACCAAAACTATTGTTATCAATCATCAAATTGCTTCAAATTTGGATTTAGATTCTGCGGATCTTTTATACACCACTTACTGTTAAAATATAATTTTATATTAAGGTAAAGGACTATTTGTGTTCATACATTTTCTTACTATTAAATGCCCCCTAGAATTTGTTGACTTCAAACAATATATCTTTAGAAAAATAAGTGATTGTAATATGATTTTTGATTCTGCGCTATTCTAAGAATTAGAGTTTTGAGAGTTTTTAAATGGGAAATACATATTTTAATATTTAAAATTATTCTATAGCAACTCTAGGTGAGTTAAGACGGAAATAACTCCTTAATTTTTAGCATATATAATTTTAAAGACCTCAGGACTTGAAATTTAGAAGGGAAAAAGTGGTATATGTTATGAACAAAGCACTGATATCTAATGAAATAAAAATAATAATCCAATAAGCAACAAATGTTTTAGTTGAACTAAACAACCAAAGAAAAACCTGAAATGTGTTCTTTTTATGCAATGATGAACAAATGGAAAACTAATGAAATCAGCACAGGGAAGTCAAAATTTGCAGGAAAAACTACCCAACTGAACGGGAATTTCAAAGAATTCTTAAAGTGAGATGGCTTTTTTGTGTGTTTGTGGTAAATCTGTGAGATCCCTCAAAAATTCCATGTAATGTAGAAAGCATTATTTCTTCTGTTTTCCAACAGGATGTGCTATTAGCACAAAGTACTTGGAAAATCTACGATGACTTAAGTAGAAAAGCAAAGGTAGTAGAGTGAAGACTCCCTTAGCTTCTTCACAAGTGTAAACTCACTTTTGTTTTAAAATAGCAGTAGAACTACTTCTTGGCAGGAGAGTTTGAAGATAAAATCATCACAGTGTGAACTCTAGAATGTCTGACACTTCATATATGCACTCAAAATATAGAATTCTACTGTACAAAGTGAAAGATAATAATGTGAAATGAAAAATATGCAAATTTGGGAAAGATAAAGACACTGAATAGGAAACAAAAGGCATAGGCAAAATATATGCAGACATGATTGGTAAGAAGGGGAAATTTTTTAATATTTAAATGCAATTTACTTGACATTTTAAAAAACACGAATTTTACCCTTGGTATCAACATAAAAATGTATCTCATTTTGACAAACCTTTCCTTGTATTGAGGTATAAACTATGTTCTACTGCTTAGCTAGTCTTAAAATAATTTTTGTGGATTTAGTATATAGCATCAGCATCAACAACTACTAGCAGTGTCTGCCACATGGCAGACTTGATCAAAAATACTTGAATGAATGAGTGTTTTGTTTCCCTCTGTGCTAGACACAATGTAAGCAGTACTGAATAGAACTGAACAATCATGACCTTATGGAATTCACAATCCCATTGAAGACAAAACATTAAAAAAAAACAGAGAACATCCCTAAAGCAACAGAGACATGTTTGCACAGACAATAAGTCTTAAAGACAATTCACAACAAAGACAGAAGACAGAAATGACAATATTAACCTTTAGAAAATAAAGTCCATATGCCATGAAAGTATTATTTATTCACTTTATCTCTGAGTTGAGTTTTACTATATATCCCTTTATTTGGGAATTATTCTTTTATAATAATTATAGCAAAACATTGATATTGATTACTAGTTACTCATTAGGTAAAGGAAAAGAAAAGATGAGCTAGACATTATCTTTCCCTCATGAAGATCAATGCTCTGCTTTAGTTGAAATACACAACAGAAATTTATGCATTACAATATATAAATATAAGAGATATTACAGTTAAATGAACAGTGCTTTTGATTCAGAGGATAAAACAACCATTCTGAATAGAAAAGTTTAGACATTATAAAAGGAAGAGTAGGGATTTAAAAAGAGGAAGACAGAGAGACATAGGAATTGAGAGATGGAAAGATATGCAAGACAGAGAAAATAATACTTAAAAGCTGCAGGGTCAAGAAAGAGACCCATATTAGAAAGAGAGAGAAACAATGGTGAATAATTATAGACGAGCATAAACTTTCAAGGGTGGGAAAATTGGGTCATACATTGAGTTAGACAGATGAATCTTCTTGTGAAGGGTCTTACAGGCCAATGCCAAGGTAACTACTGAGTTTTATCTTGGATGCCAAAAGAAGGAGAGGATTTTGCTTAAAAAATCAGGATGAATATTAATTTAATATATTAAACAAGTATTTATTGAGTGATCATTATGTGCCAGTCAGACACTGTGGTAGGTACTAGAGATAAAAGATATCTATGAAAAAAATCCCTACCAGCAATGAAGTTATACCCATTGTTGTGGGCAAGAGAAGATGCCAAAAGTTAATATACAATTACAACATTTTATCATAAACTCCATGTTCGAGCTCTATAAAAGGTATTATGGAGGTCAACAGAGAAGTCTTCAAGTAGGAGGTGGAACCTGAGCTGAATCTTGAAGATGTAGTAGACAAGGTTAATGAGAATAGTGACATGGGGTACACCAGATATATAATAATTATTATAATAATTCGTGTTAGGAAAACATGACTTCAGAATAAGTCTGGGCTAAGTGAAATGCAGACAAGAGTTTAGAAGAGCAGTAGACTGAAGAGGGCACCAATAGTAATAGAGAAGAAGAGGAAGGTGACCCTGTGACGGAGACTAAAAAAGGAGCAGTTGGAAACACAGGAGGGTAATAGGAGAGAATGGTGTCATGACACCAAGTGAGGAGACCTTTTTTTTTAACTATTTTTTTATTTTGATATCATTAATGTACAATCACTTGAATAAAATTATGGTTAGTAGACCCGCTATTATCAAGTCCCCCCCACAACACCCCATTATAGTCACTGTCCATCAGCATAGTAAGATGCTATAGAATCATTATTTGTCTTCTATGTAAATATTGCCTGTCCCGTGTCCCCCACTGCTACATTATGTGTGCTAATAGTAATGCCCCTTTTTCCCCCTTATCCCTCACTTCCCACGCATACTCCCTAGTCCCTTTCACTTTGGTAACTTTTAGTCCATTCTTGGGCTCTGTGAGACTGCTGCTGCTTTGTTTCTTCAGCTTTTCCTTTGTTCTTATTCTCCACAGATGAGTCAAATCATTTGATACTTGTCTTTGTCCACCTGGCTTATTTCACTGAGCATAATACCCTCTAGCTCCATCCATGTTGTTGCAAATGGTAGGATTTGTTTTTTTCTTATGGCTGAATAATATTCCATTGTGTATATGTACCACATCTTCTTTATCCATTCATCTACTGATGGACACTTAGGTTGCTTCCATTTCTTGGCTATTATAAATAGTGTTACAATAAACATAGGGGTGCATATGTCTTTTTGAAACTGGGCTGCTGCATTCTTAGGATAAATTCCTAGGAGTGCAAGTCCTGGGCCAAAAGGTATTTCTATTTTGAGTTTTTTGAGGAACCTCCATACTGCTTTCCACAATGGTTGAACTAATTTACATTCCCAACAGCAGTGGAGGAGGGTTCCCCTTTCTTCACATCCTCACCAACATTTGTTGTTGTTTGTTTTGGATGTTGGCCATCCTCACTGGTGTGAGGTAATATCTCATTGTGGTTTTAATTTGCATTTCTCTGATGAGTAGTGATGTGGAGCATCTTTTCATGTGCCTGTTGGCCATCTGAATTTCTTCTTTGGAGAAGTGTCTGTTCAGCTCCTCTGCCCATTTTTTAATTGGCTTATTTATTTTTTGTTTGTTGAGGTGTGTGAGATTTTTATATATTGGATGTCAACCCCTTATCGGATATGTCATTTATGAATATATTCTCCCCTACAATAGGATGTCTTTTTGTACTACTGATGGTGTCCTCTGCTGTACAGAAGCTTTTTAGTTTTATATAGTCAAACTTGTTCATTTTTGCTTTTGTTTCCCTTGCCCAGGGAGATATGTTCATTAAGAAGTTGCTCATGTTTATGTCCAAGGGATTCTTGCCTGTGTTTTTCTCTAAGAGTTTTATGGTTTCATGACTTACATTCAGGTCTTTGATCCATTTTGAGTTTACTTTTGTTTATGGGTTTACACAGTAATCCAGTTTCATTCTCTTATATGTAGCTGTCCAGTTTTGCCAACACCAGCTGTTGAAGTGGCTGTCATTTCCCCATTGTCTATCCATGGCTCCTTTATTGTATATTAATTGACCATATATGCTTGGGTTTAGGTTGGGGCTCTCTATTCTGTTCCACTGGTCTATGAATCTGTTCTTGTGCCAGTACCAAATTGTCTTGATTACTGTGGCTTTGTAGTAGACCTTGAAGTCAGTGAGCGTAATTCCTCCTGCTTTATTCTTCCTTCTCTGGATAGCTTTGGCTCTTCAGGGTCTTTTCTCATTCCATATGAATTTTAGAATGATTTGCTCAACTTCATTGAAGAATGCTGTTGGTATTTTGATAGAGATTGCACTGGATCCATAGATTGCTTTAGGCAGGATGGCCGTTTTGAGAATAGTAATTCTTCCTAACCAAGAGCATGGGATTAGTTTTCATTTATTAGTGTCCTCTTTAATTTCTTTTAAGAGTGTCTTGTAGTTTTCAGGGTCTAGGTCTTTCACTTCCTTGCTTAGGTTTATTCCTAGGTATTTTATTCTTTTTGATGCGATTGTGAATAGAATTGTTTTCCTGATTTCTCTTTCTGCTAGTACACTGTTAGTATATAGGAATGCAACAGATCTCTGTGTATTAATTTTGTATCCCGCAATTTTGCTGAATTCAGATATTAGATCTAGTAGTTTTGGAGTGGATTCTTTAGTGTTTTTCATGTACAATATCATGTCATCTGCAAACAGGGACAGTTTGACTTCTTCCTTGCCAATCTGGTTGCTTTTTATTTCTTTGTGTTGTCTGATTGCTGTGGCTAGGACCTCCAGAACTATGTTGAATAAAAGTGAGGAGAGTGGGCATCCTTGTCTTGTTCCCAATCTTTTTTTTTTTACAATTTATTTTATTTTAGTATCATTAACCTACAATAACATGAGCAATATTGTGATGATTAAACTACCCCCTTCATCAGGTCCCCCCCACCAATGCTATTCCAGTCACTGTCCATCAGTGTAGTGAGATGAGAATCACTACTTGTCTTCTCTGAGTTGTACAGTCTTAAAGGAAAAGCTTTCAGCCTCTCGCTGTTAAGTATAATGTTGGCTGTGGGTTGGTCATATATGGCCTTTATTATGTTGAGGTACTTGCCCTCTATACCCATTTTGTTGAGAGTTTTTATCATTTAATGGATGTTGAATTTTGTCCAATGCTTTTTCAGCATCTATGGAGATGATTATGTCATTTTTGTCCTTCTTTTTGTTGATGTGGTGGATAATGTTGATGGATTTTTGAATGTTGTACCATCCTTGCATCCCTGGGATGAATCCCACTTGATCATGATGAATGATCTTTTTGATGTATTTTTGAATTCAGTGTGCTAATATTTTGTTGAATACTTTTGCATCTACGTTCATCAGGGATATTGGTCTGTAATTTTCTTTTTTTGTGGTGTCTTTGCCTGGTCTTGGTAATAGAGTGATGTTGGTCTCATAGAATGAGTTTGGGAGTATTCATTCGTCTTCTACACTTTGGAAAACTTTAAGTAGTATGTGTATTAGGTCTTCACTAAATGTTTGATAAAATTCTGCAGTGAAACCATCTGGTTCAGCAGTTTTGATCTTACGTAGTTTATTGAATAACAATTCAATTTATTTGCTGGTAATTGGTTATTCAGATTTTCTGTTTCTTCCTGGGTCAGACTTGGAAGGTTGTATTTTTTTAGAAAGTTGTCCATTTCTTCTAGGTTATCCAGCTTGTTACCATATAATTTTTCATAGTATTCTCTCATAATTCTTTGTATTTCTGTGGTATCCGTAGTGATTTTTCCTTTCTCATTTCTAATTCTGTTTACGTGTGTAGATTTTCTTTTTTTCTTGATATGTCTGGCTTGGGGTTTATCTGTTTTGTTTATTTTCTCGAAGAACCAGCTCCTGCTTTCATTGACTCTTTCTATCATTTTATTCTTCTCAATTTTATTTATTTCTGCTGTAATATTTATTGTCCCTCCTTCTCTTCCTTTGGGCCTCATTTGTTCTTTTATTTCTAGTTTTGTTAATTGTGAGTTTAGACTGTTCATATGGGATTGTTCTTCTTTCCTGAGGTAGGCCTGTGTTGCAATGTATTTCCCTCTCAGCATGGCCTTGGCTGCTTCCCACAGATTTTGTGTAGTTGAATTATTGTTGTCATTTGTCTCCATATAATGCTTGATCTCTGATTTTATTTGGTCATTGATCCATTGATTATTTAGTAGCATGTTATTAAGCCTCCATGTGTTTGTGGGATTTTTTGTTTTCTTTGTGTAGTTTATTTCTAGTTTCATACCTTTGTGATCTGAGCAGCTGGTTAGTACAATTTCAATTTTTTTGAACTTAGGTTCATTTTGTGGCCTAGCATATGATCTATTCTTGAAAATGTTCCACATGCACTTGAGAAGAATATGTATCCTGTTGCTTTTGGATGGAATGTTCTGTAGATGACCGTTAGGTCTATCTGTTCTAATATGTTGTGCATTTCCTCTGCCACTTTACTTATTTTCTGTCTGCCTGATCTGTCCTTTGGAGTTAGTAATGTGTTGAAGTCTCCTGGAATGAATGTATTGTATTCTATTTCCACCTTTAATTCTGTTAGTATTTGTTTTAAATATGTAGGTGATCATGTGTTGGCTGCATAGTTATTTATAATAGTTATATCCTCTTGTTGGACTGACCCTTTTATCATTATGTAATGTCCTTCTTTGTCTCTTGTGACTTTGTTTTGAAGTCTATTTTGTCTGATACAAGTACTGCAACTCCTGCTTTTTTCTCATTATTAATTGCATGAAATATCTTTTTCCATCCCTTTACTTTCAGTCTGTCTATGTCTTTAGGTTTGAAGTGAGTCTCTTGTAGGCAACATATAGATGGATCTTGTTTTTTCTATCCATTCAGTAACTCTATGTCTTTTGATTGGTGCATTCAGACCATTTACATTTAGGGTGATTATCAATAGGTATGTACTTATTGCCATTGCAAGCTTTAGATTCGTGATTACCAATGCTTCAAGGGTAAGTCCCTTACTATCTCCCAGTCTAATTTAACTCACTTTGTATGCTATTACAAATGCAACCTAAAGGCTCTATTTTTAATTTTTTCCTCCTTTTTCTTCCCCATCTGTTCTTTGTATGTTATGAGCCATATTCTGTACTCTTTGTGTTTCCTTTGGGTGACATCTATTTAGCCTTAGGAATACTTCCATCTGTAGGAATCCCTCCAAAATGCACTGTAGAGGTGGTTTCTGGGAGGTAAATTCTCTCATCTTTTACTTATCTGAAAATTGTTTAATCCCTCCTTCAAATTTAAATGACAGCCTTGCCAGGTAGAGTATTCTTGGTTCAAGGCCCTTCTGCTTCACTGCATTAAATATATCATGCCCTCCCTTCTGGCCTGTAAGGATTCTCTTGAGAAATCTGATGATAGCCTGATGGGTTTTCCTTTGTATGTGATCTTTTTTCTCTCTCTAGCTGCTTTTAAAAATCTGTCTTTATCCTTGATCTTTGCCATTTTAATTATTTTATGTCTTGATGTTGTCTTCCTTGGGTCCCTTGTGTTGGGAGATCTGTGCACCTCCATGGCTTGAGAGGCTGTCTCCTTCCCCAGATTGGGGAAGTTTTCATCAATTACCTCCTCAATAACACTTTCTATCCCTTTTTCTCTCTGTTATTCTGGTACCCCTATAATGCAAATATTGCTTCGTTTGGATTGGTCATACAGTTTTCTCAATATTCTTTCCATCTTAGAGATTCTTTTTTCTCTCTGTGCCTTATCTTCTTTGTATTCCTCTTTTCTAATTTCTGTTCCATTTACCATCTCATCTACTACATCTAATCTGCTTTTAAATCCCTCCATTGTATGTTTCATTTCAGATGTGGAATTTCCTAATGAGTCTCTGACTTAAATTCATTCCTGAGTTCTTGAATATTTTTCTGTACCTCCATAAGCATGCTTATGATTTTTATTTTGAACTCTCTTTCAGGAAAATTCCCGAGTTAAGTTTCATTTGGTCCTTTCTCTGGGGTTTGTAAGATTTTGGTCTGAACCATGTTCTTTTAACGTTTCATATTTTTGTGTGGTACCCACTAGTGTGCAGAAACTCCAGTCTCTGGAGCTGCTCAGCCCCTAGAATGAGGTCGGGGGTCATAGGGGAGTAAAGCTGCTGCCTGGCAGGATGATGTTTCCTGATTCCTGTCTGCTGTGCCTGTCTCCAGTGTCAGAGCCAGTGGGCCAAGCACACACGTGTAAGCCTCTGTGCTTTGTGTCTCTAGCTGTTGTAGGCAGGGCCTCCCTCTGCCTGGCCTTATGCCAGCACAGTGACTGCCAGTTTACGAGCCAGTGTTGGCTGGCTGGGAGCAAGGTGCAGCAGGCTGCGTGTCACAGTGGGGGTCCTTGCAGCTGAGTAGGCAGCCAGGGGGATGGAGCACCTGAAGCTCCTCAAAGTTACCAACCAGCTGGGCAGAGCACACCCAGACAACCTTGTCCAGCTCTCCCTTCTCCCGTGTAGCAAGCTCCGTGAAAATCCCACCCCTTCAGCATCCCTCTTGCTACTAAGAATCCTCTCAGACCATCAGCCCTTCCTCTGAAACAGAGTGTCCAGGTGTGGATTCTGTCCTCCACAAATGGCTTCAGTGTCAGTTTTCCAAGCACTACCCCTGTCTGAGCTCCCCAACATCCAGAGCACCACACAATATAGGCTTTCACTGACAAAGCAGATCTCCAGGGCTAGGTACTCAGCAGTTCCAAGCTTCCACCCCCTCGCCACTCCATTTCTCTTCTTCCCGCCAGTGAGCTTGGGTGGGGGAAGTGCCTAGTCCCTCTGGATTAAGTCTTCCTATGTTACCCTGTTTCATGAGGTCTGCTCTATTCGTGAGGTCTATATGCAGTCTGGTTCAGCCTTCTTTCTTGCTACTGTTTTAGGGTTAGTTTTATTAATTAACTATATTTTTGTACTATTTGTGGTTTAGGGAGGAGTTCTCCATGTCACCTCTCACGCTGCCATCTTGAATCTGGAGGAGGGCTTTTATAAATGAAATATGGTCAGCACTGTGAAATGCTGCAAACTTATCAAGAGAAAGCAAGACCTTATTGAGTTCAACAGCCAAAAAGTCACTGTGACCTTGATAAAATCATTTCCCTAGGAATTGTTGATGTGGAAGATACATGTCTATAGTTGAGTAGTAATGTGGTGAGGAAACTGAGGCTTAAAGTGAAAAGCAGAAGCTTGACTGTGAAGCAAAGGCAAGAATGAGATTAGTGTACAGACGGGCATGCAATTGGGGAAGGATTGTTTTTAAATTATGAGAGGTTTAAATGATGATGAGAAAGTTTCAGTACATTTGAGAGGTTGATGTACAGGTGAAAGCTGGACGAATTGGAAGATTCAGTCCTTGGACACGCTGTGTCTTTGATTCAGAATAGAGGGAGTGGAATTGCCCTCAGATAGGAGCTAACACACCCTTTCTTTTTGATGTAGGAAACCATGAGTAAGGAAATGATGAGGATAGAAGGTGTCATTCTGAAATGGTGCGCTTCCCTCCTCCTCCACCCACCTTTTTTTTTCTGTAAAGTAGGTGAGGCTACTTAAGGGGAGGAAGGAATCCAGAAGTTCTGTATAAAGTATAGTGGAACTGAAAATGAAATTGATAGAGATAGAGCTGGGGGAAGTCGAAGTCACCAAGCAGGCAGCCTCTGAGAAACACACTCATATCCTGAGGGTTCCATTTAGCCCAGTGTTCCTCATCCCTGGCTGCACAGTGCAATCACCTAGAGAACTCAAAAAATAAAAACCCATGCCCAGGTCCCAACCCACACTAATTAAAATCTGTGGAGGACAATTGTTAATACATCCTCTCTGAGATAAATTAGTCAACTGCATTAAGTATTCAAGAAAAACAACTTGAAATGAGATTCTCTTTTCTGGGAGAGTCTCTCCCTCATTCCCAAGGAGGAATGTACTCACTGGCAGACTAGAACATTTAGTTACACACATCATATTCCTGTTCTACAGAGTGGTGAAGTGTAAGTTTGATGCATTCAGGTCACTGAGCCGAAGCAGCAGCTCACCACTTCCTCTTCTTACTGGACATATCCAGATACTGAGAACAATATAAATTTGCATGTTAAGTGTCAAAGATGGACTCATTTTCATACTTATCATGCATTACCAGCTGGAAATGGCACTGATTTACTTTTGAGATAAGTGTTTCTTGGGATGAAATGAAATGAGGTCACAATTGAATGCACTTCATTTGCACTCCTGCCGTCCCTTTCGGCCACCGTTAGCTTATTTATTCCAAGGAAACAAGACAAGACAAATGTATGTTTGCAGTATGGAAATAATTTTGAGAATAAAATTAAAAAACTAAATATACTTTATGAAACAAGAATTATTTTTAAAGTTTATCAAAAGGACCAACATTTCAATTAATACATTACTTTTGCACCTCCTTATCTTGATAATCCACTTTATGCAGCATTTGTTTGATTTATCATTTTAATTATTTTATTTAAGAAACTTACTTCAAATTTCACATTTCTCTTATATAGTTATAGTCAATATTTATGACTAACTTTTTTTTTTTTTGCTGAATTCTATTTCACTAGAAAATTCTTTCCTTAGTTCTGGCACAAAGGAAACAGACATCTTGGATGATTTTATATGTTCCCCATTTTTAAAAATGATGTTGCAAACCTGTTTAAAGTTAACAAAAGTCTGTGGCCATTATTTTGGCCTAGGGTAAACTTCTGTCTCAACTTTTGAAGTATAAATATTCATGCTTAGCAAGACCTACAATTATTTAGTTATTCTGAAGAGAAATACTTTGGGTATTATGACATTGTTACTTTTAATATCCATTAACACATCTCATATCTCCATGGATATTTCCACCAAATTCTAAGGGGAAAAAAAGCCAACAAAATCTTCAGATATAAAAACCATAAAACAAAATAAAGGCAGAACATTTTTTGCTTTTCTAAATCTGCTTCCCCAAGGATCAGATGTGGTTTTCCATAGACTAAGGAATCCCTTCTGAAACGCTTCTCATCTACCATTGTTTACATTTATTTTCTTTTCTGCATAAAATTTCTTTCCAAGTTATGCAGGGATGGAATATGGTATGTTTCCTACCTGTTTAAAGTATTTTAAAAAAGAAAATTAAGACATCATGAAGACCATATTGTTAGAATATGTTCTGTGAGGTTTCCATAAAAAGACTCATTTCCTTCATTTTAATAACAATGAAATATATTTATTAATTACTTACAGCAGCATTTATTCTGAAATATGAACACCAAAGGTCACATTTGGTTTGTCTGTTGTCCTATTTGTTTTTATTTTCCTTTTTATTATTTCATCTCCCAGAAAAAAAATGACAGGGCTGGCCAATGTGCACCTTTTTCTTCCCCCTTTAACTTACTGATAAAGTTAAAATGTGGAGGAACATGATTAGCTTATTTTGAAAATTGTAGAAACTAAGGAAGAAAATAGGCATTGCCAGTGTGTTTAGAATTATAATAGCAATTTCAAGCGAATTTTAAAGATATTGAAACATACCTACACACTTATAAAGATATTACAGATCAGTAGTATTTTCAGGTGCTGAAGACAACAGTAAAAAAGAATGTATTCAGGGGAAGACATCTGATGAAGCTGAAGTGAAAATATAGAGACTTCAGTGAGGAACTCTGATTTTAAAAGATGTGTACAAATCATAGATGGCTGGGTATGTGACCTGCATTTAATATTAAATGTGTGATATATACTTACAAGAACACTCTAGATTATCTAAAGCCAAGAAGGGTTACAAATGTGAAATACACTAAAAAGTCATAACTTGAAGCTTTTATTTATATGAAATAATATAAACAGTATATATAATCATTATAGTTTAGGCTAGTATCTCCTAATGTCACTTTTGGATATTAATTATTAATAAAAATTTAGAAAAGGTATTCAGTGGTATTCATACAAATAGATGATTTTCTCAAGTTACTTTAACTATAGAACTTGTCAGAATTTCTAAAATTCTCATCTTTGCTTATCATTAAAATTAGAAACATGGTATGCAACATAAACTGCCCCAAAAATGCTGGTCTGGGCTGAAAATTTTGGAGGATGTTAGTTTGGTCTATGTGATTGCAATCATTTTCAAACTGTTCTATTTTCTCTCTTCTTACGTCTGTTTCACATGTCACTACTGTAGGACTCTTATTTAGAAGAAACAAAACAAAAAGAACAACTTTCAATATGCCATTTCCATTGCTGCTGATAATTCACTGGCTTACTATTCAAGTGAAAATTCCTTAAACTAGCTTTTTGCAACCTCCAAAAACTAACCCTGACCTTCTCTTCAACTTTATTTCTTCTTAGTCCTAATCATAAACAATGCTCCAGAAAGGTAGACATGACCACACCCTATATTACCTTTCAATATGTCCCTTTTCTGAAGAAACAGACTGAGTCAGAATACCTGGTTTCAAGAGCCATCTCCTTCATTGTTTGTTTATGGCAATGATATATATCAATGTTCCCCTAATTTCCTCTCTGTAACAAGAATTGTGCCAAAATTATATTTATTATACATAACTAATGCAATAATTTTACCTTTTGTAGATTAAAAAATAGGGCAAGAAAACAGTCTTAGGTTCTGGAACCCAGTTTCAAATTTAAATATATATGATTTCAAAGACTTGTTTTCATTACACCACACTGAATTAAAGAGCTCAAAACGCTAAAAAAATGCAAAATATACAAACCATTCATATGATGAATATCAGTTAAAGTTTACAAAGTTTTACTTCTTATGAAGTTTCTTGCAAATAAGATTTGATCTCAGTCCTAGCCTATATAAGACTTTTGGCCTCCTTAGCTAGGAACTGCTTTTCTTTGCCACTTGAACCCTGACTCAGCAGAATTTGTGGACTGTTGCCCAACTAATTTGCCTGAATTAACGTCTCCCTTTTCTGGTTCAACTTCCTTGAGTTGCCCCACTGTTGTCATTCTTCCTCATAAAACATTATTATTCTTGCCGTTTCACCTCTAAAGTCAATCAGGGTTATAACATTTAGTCTAGTTTCTTCCCTTGGTGGTCATAAATTCCTCTCTTCCACTCTTAGTTTGAGTAAGCATCTCTGTAACATCTCTAAAAGTGGGTAGGAACTTCTGCCCCCTCTCCCCAGTATAAATTTTAGCACTAGTTGCACATGGTGTGTTTGGGGTCATGGGGAAGACAGTGTAGCTCAGAGAAGAAAATAGGGACTCTATGGCATCTTACTACACTGATGGACTGTGACTGCAATGGGGTTTGGGGGGGGACTCGATAGTAAGGTTGAAGGTAATAACCACATTGTTTTTCTTGTGAAACTTTCATAAGAGTATATATCAATGATACCTTAATTAAAAAAAAAATAGCACTAGTTGTTATTATGGTGTGCATGTGAGACTGACTGCCAGAATGTTGGGAAATCCCCCTACCTGGAAGAGAGTTAGCATACCCAGCATTATGTTAGAACAGCTATCATTGATCTTACTTCACAGTACTCATCCTGCAGCCCCCTCCGCAATGCCTGCTCATTGACAGGCAGTAGAGTGGAGGACCATTTATTGCCTGGTTGCCCGTTCAGTATGGTCAATGTCTTTACCATTGATTTCTAGAGACCCTTTTTTTCAAGTGTCATTAATTGGGTTGTGAGAGCATCATCCTTCCTCTTCTATAAAGTATTTTCTTTGTCTGCATCTTGTCCTTATAAGCCAAACTGTCAAAAACTGTCAATAAGATACTACCATACGTGCAGTTAAAAAGTGAGACTTGCCCAGTTTCATGAATGCTGTCACAAGTTAATGATGCCTGAATCACAGTTTACTACTCAAAACAGCAGGGCAGCAAGGGTATGAGCTTTGGGGTCACTTCCTTGAGCCCCGGTTTCCACATGGCCAGATGAAAAGGACAGGACATTTGTTATGCATGCTGTGCAATATAGGAGATGAATATTGCATTTAAAGGACACTGATCTTTTATAAGGGGCAATAATTACGCCTGCTTTATTGTTCTGGATGGAAATATATCCCTATCTTCCAAAATTCTAAGCAAATCTTCTATTTGTCCTAAAAGAATATGCTATCTCTCTCTGTGCTAAGGTTGTTTGGTGTATAAACATTCTAGAAAACATTGTTCAGAGCAAGTAGTTCTACATGTAAGAAAGAAAACATCCAAGGGACCCATGAAGAATTGTCTCCCAGCTGCCTAGAAACAACCTACATGATCCTGAGAGCACTAAATTCCTTCCCAGCAGCCTGTGGTGACTTCCTGAGCCATGATGGCCCTAGAGGGGAATGATTGCTTTACCATCCATGGACAGATACAGTGATTAGAAAAATGTGACCACTTGTAGCAAGTGAAATAAAATAGAAAAATCATCATAAATATGAAATCATAATTTATTGTACTAACATTATAACTTTCCATATTGAAAGTAATTTATTCTAACAATGAAATGAATATTAAACAGTAATTATTTTAAGTGTTGAAGTTGAGAAGATCTCTCTCTAGGTAGATACAGATTTTAGATAGATACAAAGATTTAGATGTAGATATAGACCCGGTAGATAAGTAGAATTTTGGGTTAGGTGGATATGTGTAAATAAAAAATATATGGTAAGACATCTTCAGTAAATTTGTTAGACTAAAATGCTTGTAAAAAGGTACTTTTTTAACATTAATGTGAAAATATGAGTATGCATATATTATTAGTTAATCTGATTCAATATTTTTCAATTAATGAGAAAAATAGAGCAGCATGATAAATTCAGTTTAATGCTGGTTACTTAGATTTTTTCAAAAGTAGAGCAAAGAATGGCATTTTTTTTCTGCTCCACTACCTAGTAAAAAAGGTAAAAATCCTAGGTTCTGCATAGTCTGGGACAATGTAAGATTACTATTCAGGTTATAAGAAAGTAGATAAGAGTGCTGGTATAGTAATGGACTTGAACCATAGACAGCATTGGAATCAGTGATTCAAAACTTTTGAATTACAATATTCTAAAGAAAGTGCATGTTGTATGTGTATCTAAATTGTGATGTGTGTGTATGAAATTGAAATTAAGTTAATTTACCTTATTTATTAATATGTTATCGCTCATTTGCAAGAGCAATATTTACTTTATTTGAAGAGTTAGCAATGAAATCTCATGTTATATGATGATAAAAGTATTAAAAACAAAGTTTCAAGTTTTATATCTTTTATGATTTCATATAGGGCTCTCTAACAGCCAGGGTTTAAAGGTTTTTTTTTAATGGAGGTATCATTGATATACAATCTTATATTGTTTTCAAATGTACAACACAGTGGTTCAGTAGTTACCCATATTATTAAATCCTCACCCCCTCTAGTGTAGTTACTATCTATCAATGTATAAAGATATTACAGAATCATTGACTATATTCTTCATACTCCACTACCTTCCCTGTGACCAGCTTATATTATGATTGTGAATTATTCTGCCCCTTTATCCCTCTCTCCCTCTTCCCAACCCTCCCTAGCCCCTCCCCCTTGGCAACCACTAGTCACTTCTCAGTGTCTGTGAGTCTACTGCTGCCTTGTTCCCTCTGTTTTGCCTTGTTGTTATATTCCACAAAAAAGTGAAATCATTTGGATTTGTCTTTCCATGCCTGACTTATTTCACTGAGCATAACCTCCTCTAGATCCATCCATGTTATTGCAAGTGGAAGTATTTCTTTTCTTATTATGGCTGAATATATTCCATTGTGTATGTGTTTTTATAACAGAATTGAAAAATACAGTCTATTGTATTAAAATGATCATATTATCTCAATGTGTGTGATAAAAATAAAATATATTGTGGTTTTAACAGTAAAGTACTACTTTTTTCCATAACTTTGTATGCAATTACCAACTTAATATATATGTGTATGTGTGTATGCATGAACATGTGTTTATATATATTTACATACATCATACATACATGTATTATGTGTTTTAAGTCTTTCTCAGTTTTATTTTAATGCTGCAACCAAATGTCAAGTGTAATACTTAAAAAAAAAACAACACTAATAATTTTGCACATTTTACTGTTGCTCCATTACATTTAAATCTTACATAGAATTACAATTATGCAGAATTGGAAGTAAAGGAAATCTAAATGTTGCATTTCCTTTTGCCCAAGAGCAAAATAATCCTAGAGCACTAATATCAAACAAAATTCTTTTATTCACAGGTAACATTAACATAAAAATTAGTTTTAACAACTACACTGACAAGTGAAAGTAGTAATGCATACTATGTGATATATTTTATTAATGCAAAAGTAACAAATACAGTGCCATCAGCAAGCTGGGTATAATTACATTATTGGCAGGAAAATTGAATTATTTAAGCATAGGAAGGGCATTTTCTTTGAAAACTTCCACCAGTATCACCATCTTCAAGCATTAAAAGGGATGTGATTAGTATCCTTGATGCCTTTTCCCTGTTGGTTTTTATTAGGCACCTTAAATGTTTGAAGTTACTTAACATTGCTCAAAATTTTATGGTAGCAACATTTGTGCACAGTAGTAAGGAAAAATAGTTTATATTTATAAGAAATATTTGTACATGAATAAAGATTTGACTGGAAAATATGAGGATATTAGGTAATACCTATTTTAAGCTTGAAATCCTCCATCTTGTTATTTATTAATAAATCGCTGAAAAGGGGACCACTCCATGCCTATTCTGTTAAGAGTTTTTGTTTTGTTTTTAAACCTGGAGATTAGATAATAATAGAAATAAAATTTCCTGCCACATCTACTAACTATTCCTTTTGGTGTAGTTACAGTGTGTTTTCTTTGTTTCTCTTTTTCTCTCTTCTATGCCTGTCTCATCCACTCTTGTCTCTTCTTGCCCCAACACCCCTAAACCCCTAAACACAAACACACACACACACACGCACACATGCACAAAGTGTGTGCTCATGCAAGAATTTTATCTTCAGGAATTCTGTAGTAAATGCCTCTTTTCCTGGGAGAGTGACATATCAGCTAATTAATAACTATGTTTAAATTAATGCGTGGAGATTATTTACCAAAATGACCAATTTTATGAATTCCTTATCAGATGAGACTCAGATTAGTAAGTCAGAAAATGTGATAAGAAGGGCCAGAACAAACAGAGCCCTACAGATAGCTAGTCTGATTCCCTCTTCCCTTCACTACTTTATCATGATTTCTTCTTATACTGCTGACTGAAATGTCTTTATATTTATTCTGAATTGTTTTCTACAAATATTTGTAGAGTATTGGTTGAGTGCATTCTATACATCAGGCATCAGATTAGGTTCTAGGAATGACACAATGAACGGTAATGGACATGCCCTCTGCCCTCATTGAAGTTGCTGTCTAGTAGGGGAAAAAGGCAGACACACACTTGCATATGCACCTATGTGCAACTTAATCAGAAAAAATGAAGTCCTAAGGGGCATTTGACTCAATAAAAACATTAAATAGGATGATTAGCCTGAAATGGGAAGATTTATTTGACCAAATAATCATTCAATTGACCTCTGTAGGATAGGTACAACTTAAATATGAAAAGAAGAGAGAGAAACATTTCCAGACAGAGAAAGTAGTATGTGCAAAGACTATGGCTGGAGGGAATCTGGGTGAAAAAATGAGAAGGCCAGAGTAACTAGAGAGTAAGAATTGCTTTGGAATAAGCCTGGAGAGGCAAGGAGGGCCAGTTTCTGCAGGATTTTATCAGTGCTGCATTTTGAAAATAGAACATGCTGGCTATGGTGTAGACTGACTTCTAAAACCTATCTATTCTGACTACTTGTCTAACCCTAGAATCTCCAGCAGCATGCTGCCCTTAGGCTTTCTCATCATCTCCAGTTTAAGTTTCTTAAAATCAAACACCATGTTTTCCATCAAAATTTCTCCTTTTCTTGGAATCTTGTTTTCAGTTAATGGGTAAATCATTCTGGTTCAAACTATTAGATTTCTCCTTGACTCCTCTCCCTAAGCACCAATCCCAGTTAAGGTCAAGTCTGTCTTTGCTGCCTTACATCCACCCATCCCTTCTTTTCTTTCCTTTCCTCTTCCGTTTCATTCCTTTTCTGTCTTGCAATATTCAGGACAAGTGATCTTTTTGTAAATCCTAGGATAAATCATGTCATTCACCGCTCAGGATTTTGCTTGTGTGGTTTTCTCTTTCTGGAATGATTTTCCCAGAAACATTTGCATATCTGTTTCCTTTTTTTCATTCATTTCTCTGGTTAGGTTCCTCCAACCACCAATGCTAAAGTACCTCTCCCATACTAATTGTACTCTTTTACTCTTTTAACATTATTTTCAATAAAACGAACAAGTTCTGGGGATCTAAAACACAGCATAATGACTATAATTAATGATGTATTTTTAACTAGTTATTAGTTATATAACCATTATGTAATAGTTATATAACTATTATTACACTGCACTATTGGACAGAGAGTTGATCTTAAATGTTCACACTACAGAAAATATATATATAGTAACTATGTGAGGTGATGGATGTGTTAAATTACTTATTATTTCAAAATGTTTATTAAATCACTATGTAGTACAACCTAAATATATGCAGTTTTTGTCAATCATACCTCAGTAAAACTGAGGAAAATAAAAATAATACAGTTTAAAAAAATTTTTATGCAACACATTGTTATCTAAAATGGCCATGTATTTATAGTATGAATGTATTATATGCCATTCGTTGCTGACATCTCTAGAATGTAAATTCCACATGGTCAGACATAATATGAGTTTTGTTTACTCTTGAATCTCCAGAGTATCTCAAAGAGGGAATGGCAAGTAGTGAGCACTAAATAAAATTTTATTGAATAAGTTAGGACACAAATAAATGTGATTTGTAGGCGTTTTTTTACTTTAGCAACCTTCTAAGTGATCCTCTCATCCAAGAAGCTTTTCTTTTCCATTCCAACTGAAGTGATTGCTTCTTCTGAAATCCACTGACACTTATTATTCTTTCCAGTGTTAATGGTTGTTGATTTGTGCTTTTAGTGTGTTACCTTGTAATGTTTTCAATTCTTATTCATATCCTTTATTTTCCCAACTAAGTTATATGCCCCTTAAATTTGTGGTTAATTCCTATAGCAATTAATACATTAGAAGAGGCACATAATATGAGTAGCCTTCTACCTGTATGGATTTATTCTACATGAATTCATCTATGGCATCTAAATCCTTTTTGATTATGGAAGGTAATACATTTAATGACTTTAGTAATAGCAACCAAATATTGATTACTTAATATGAATCAGGTGCTGCACTAATATTCATTATCTCCATTATCCTCATAGTGCTCTGTTGTGGTGATGGCAAATTTCATTCCCATCTGATTGATGATGAAACAAATGCATCTCAGAGATGTTGCAGTGCTCGCCCACCCAGCTTCAAAGTGGCTGGATGGAGTTTCAAACCCCAATCTTTCTGACTTCAGAGTATGTGTATTTACCACTGTATAATGCGGTCCCTCTGTGCTATCCAGGACTATATATCTAGCTGAAAGTAATGCTCACTGAAATGAATTTCTCACTGTTGAGGCTATCATAGTGCAAAGCATTGTCACACTTAGGGATATTATCTGTTTTTAAAAGCAACCCAAATCTTGTATTATGGAAACTCTATCTCATTTTTTGTTTCTCTATTTTAAGTTTTCAGATGTGGCTTGAAATGTAATGTATTTGGCACTGGAGCCTCCCTTATTTACGTTCATGAAGTCATGGCATGATGCTTTGTAATACAGTTCTCTTTTTAACATTGTTATGGTGCTTACAGAAACAGTTCTTAAGGGCCTCGCCTTTCATCTGTATTGACAGGAGTACCTCTTTCTGGGTATAAAGCTACCTTTATGGTACAGAGGAAGAGGTAGCAATATGTGCTCTTTTTTTTTTTTTACTTTAATTTATTTAAGGGAACTAAACTGAATGTAAAGAACATCACAGATTTTTAAAGTGTGCTATTAGATAGATATAAAGCAATATTGTCTAAAAGTCACGCTTGGTGGCATTGCACTTGGCATGGTACTAAAATACCATATATTCTACTTTGGTAGTTGTGTAAAATATGGAGGAAATATTGATTAGAACTTAGAGGAACTGGGTTCAAATCTCTACTTCACAACTTCCTAACCATGAGACCTGAGGAAAGTTTGTCAATTTATTTAAGTCAGTGAGAGGTTCTCAATGATGGTCATTCTTTAGAATAACATGAGAACTCTAAAACAAATACTGATTTCTGCCCCTATCCCTAGAGATTTTAATGTATTTGCTTTAGTGTGAGGACTGCACTGAAATTGGAACTCTGAGGTTGAGACCTGGGTACCAGTATTTTTTTAAGTTTACCAGGTAATTCCAACATGCAGCCAAGGTTGAAAATCAATGACTTAATCTAGTTTAGTCTAAACTTAAATTTTCTCATCTGGAAAATGGACATACTGATATCTACTCCCACAGGTTCTTGTGAGAGTTTGCTCATATTAGCATATGATTCCTGGCACATAATTAAGAATATTAGCTATGTGTAGTATTAGTAGTAATATTGACATTATTATTAATTCTTTGCCTATGGCCACATAGAGAATTTGTTCATTCATTTATTCAACAAACATTTGCTGTGAATTTTTTTTTTCCATTCACTGTTCTGGGCTCTGGGGATAGAGTGGTTAATAAAGCACTTCTTATTTTTGTAGAATTCATATTCTAGGGCAGGAGAAAAGTAATATACAGATACAGATATAGGAATAGAAAATGAATTCAGGATAAATACTGTGAAGAAAAAGTAAGAGAATGCCAGCCTGCTAGTAGGGATGCCATGGTCAGGGAAGCCCTCTCTGAGATTCCATTTAAGCAGTGACCTGAGCTGAGGGCAAATAACAGATACATCCTCTGAGGAAACAATAGCCAATGAGAACAGAAAGTACAAAAATGCTGACGTTAGGTTATTGATATTTCCATGATGCATTCTCATAATGTAAATTAGGTTTTTCAATATCTACCTGGTTAAAAAAAAGAATAAAATAAACTGGTTTTTCCTTTTATTGAATGATAGTAAAATTTCATATATATGATTTGTTCATTTGATATTACAATAAAATCATTACCAGCAAGGCACAATCCCTATTTTACAGAAGGGGACAATGAGACTAATTAATATTCAGTACATTATTAGGGTCCCATTATGTGGAGCAGAGTTGGAATTAAAATTCTAAGTATTAATTTGATCTCTAGAGTTATCAAAATATGTGTTCTTTAAAGGAATTGAACAGTCATTTCTTATATATGTTCATAATGGTAATTACATTTTCACTTATCAGCAGATATTTGAAAACATACTTGGCCTATTATTATATTCACTTAACTCCACCAAGATAAAATGATATACTCAGAGAAATGACAATAAGGAAGGGGGATACGTATTAAGTGTAAAATTAATGGGAAAAACATATGCAAAGAAATGCATTTCAAATATTAACTAATAATTGATGGGAAAGAGAAATTAATGCATATAATATCAATTAATAGTTCATAAACAGCTACAATTCTTGATTCATAAAGATCATAAGACTTTTGGAATATACATAACTTCATCTTTCCACATTTCCTGCCCCTAAAACAACACAAGCACATATACACACACACACATCTGAATGATGGTTCACTTTTATTTAGGGAGCTAAAATAGCCTACTGGTGAAGAGAACAGATTTTAGAGTCAGATTGACATACAATTGATTTCCCACTCCATTTACTGTCAATAGGACCACAGACAAATTATTTATACAAAATGGCAAACTGTGGTCCTGATCTATAAAAAATAATAAACCCATTTCATAAAGCTGTATTTATATACAATTTTTGGTATAATACCAAAATCATGGACGTTCTAAAATCTTATTTGCTTGGTTTGATTGGCTGAACTTAGTCCTTGTTAGTTTGTGCTTCCTTCGGAAAGAGCAGAACTGTGTGAGTACTTTCAGCCTAGATTGAACCTGTGACACAGAAAAGCAGGGTCTTCTCCCATAAGCTTCCTAGCATTTGAGTAATGGCCATAATGCTGGGAATGGCACTAAGAAACATCACCCTGCTAATGTATTCCTTCTCTCAGATAATAAAGCTAGAGGTACTAGATGTAAAATGTGGGTGATACCTTTCCCATCAGTAATCTCAATTAATTAATTGGTGGGCAGTTCTGTGTGAAGGAGGCTCTGTAGCAGAAAGAAGTGCTTCTCTGGCTTGAATGTGAGGAGCTCTTTGCAGAGGCAGATTTGCACTGAATAGGTCTCGCCTCGAGCCTGGATTCTGCATTCTGAACAACCTGCCACATGATGGAATATTGTGAATATTAAAGATAATGGTACATGTATGTGTATATACACACATGTACACATACATACCACATATGTGTGTGCTTTTAAACTGCAATGATTTAAATGCAAATAACTATAAATAGCAAGGCAATATAATGTATTACATTAGTATATATGTATAATATATTTTTAATATAATGTATTGCATATTATAATACTAAGATAATAAATAGTAAGATATAAATAATAAGGTAACATAGCATTCCTTAGCTCTTAGAATTTTGAGGAACAATGCATTAACTGAGTTCTTAGTTTATACTCTTTATTTTTCCACCTCCTTTCCATAGGCTTCCTTCAAAAATAAACACCTATTAAATAAGACAGGAGATGGGAAGACAAGATATATAACCCAGGTATTGTCTTTCAGCAAATACTTACTGAGTATCTACGAAGGTCACATAATAATGAAAATGAATTTTTCATGCTATAATACATAATTTTCTAAAAATGGAAATTGACAGAAGTTTAAAGAGAATATAGATTTCAAAAAATTAACTTGTATAAATTCCAAGTATTTCAGAAAATTGAGCAACATCTTGAATTCAAGGAGCCTCCTGTAGTAGCATGGGCATATCTTAGTATCATCTGCTTATCAAATCTTTTCCCTGCAATGTGAGCTCAATTAATGAATAATTTACTTGGCATTGTTTTTGGCATCATGATGAAACTACATCTATTATATATAGAGTGGGGGGAAAAGTAGTGTTACCTCATGTTTCTAAAATACCTGTCCTTATATCAAGGTTTTTTCCTTTCCATGCCAGAGACTTACAGCACAGACATTATCATCACCTCTAAAAGAAGTGCTGGCAATCATTGAAGGAACTGTCATCTCTCTTAGATAATGGCAGTTTAACCACATGGTAAAATGCTATTGTCACTTGATGCATTTTGATGGGAAGAATGTCATTGATGTTTTACTTCTTCCATGATTTCTAATGGGAAATAAACCATTAGTGACAAAACTGTCTACACTGTACTTCTATGACGCTGTAAAAGTTGTGCATTTAAAAATTGACAAGTGCCTTCTTGAGTGCTTCTTAAAACTGAGCTCCCCTCACATGTGTTAACAGTTATAAATACATTCTGAAGGCAACTTCTCAGTTTTCTTAGCAGTGATGGTCAGACAGCTTGTCAAGGCATATCAGAAGAGGAGAGTCTTACATGGGGAACACTCAAGGCCAATTAGAAGGATTTCTTTCCCGAGGACCTGTCTTTAAATATATTTTCTTTATAAGATTGTCTGGAGGTGGGAAGTGGGGGGTAGAGTCAGTAAGACCTCAGCTCAGTTAGATATTCTAGCTTAACATTACTTTAAAAAAGGAGTTGAAAGAGACTTTATATCTATAGTGACTATTTTAGATATACATCTTTCTTTTTTTCTTTTGAGGAATTCCAAGCTTTCTGTTTCACAGGACCAACATAACCAACACGCAGGTACTGATCACCTGCTCATAAATCAGTCTGAAGTTTTCCAAGGAAAAATTGAGTCACTGAATGAAATTTTCATTGTTCAAGTTAAATGCAGGAAGACAAAAGGCACTCATTTCTGCAGGTGCTATGTGGCAATGCTTGAGCAGATTGATTTCTAGAAATAGACTGACACTAGGCAGGTCTGTGTGAGTCACCTCATTTGAGAAAGCCCAAACTTCCTCTTTCTACATCCCTTGGTGTTTCTTGAGCATACCAGCCAGATCTCTCTGTCTTTAATGCTTTGGATGTATGCCAGCTCATCTCTCCTACAGACTTGGCTGCTGAAGGTAGCTTAGAGGCTCAGTGCCATCTGAGTCCAGAGGAAATGAATGGCACAGCTGAATATCATCAGGGTAATGATGGTATCTCATTGCTCTCTAAATCTATTATTTGGGACAGAAATAGAGCAGGGGATTTTCCTGGCATTTCAATTATAAAAATTAGAAGGAAATTGTGAAAAATGTTGGGTCAGTGAGGGGAAAGTTTTGGAGAGAAACCCAGAGTGCATTTAACCTTCCCTTTTCCCATTAGTGAATACAATATTGCAAACTAGAGATTTACTTTCAGTTTTAAAACAACCCATTTCCTAAATGATTTAACTTTCTAAAAATATTCAGTGGAATTAATTTTTATTAACTGGTTGTCTTAATACTAGAAGTCTAAGGAGGTAGGAAATGTGTCCAGATCTTTTGTACACTCTAAAAATTGTCTTCATTACTCATTTCCAGTCACTGCTGCGGTGATCAGTTAAGCTTGGGCAGGTGAACAAGACTGGGTCTCTCCTTCTGCATCCTACTTCCTAACTAGTGGCTGCTTTGACACCTGGACAGGAAGTCAGAGGAGCAATTGCTTTATTAGTCAACTGTTGAACTACAAGGAGATAGGAGAAAATGCATAAATGCATCCTCCCTTTCTTCTCCAGTTTCCTCTGCTATTCAAAGAGGCATTTTACAAGTTTCACTAGAAATTTCCATAGAGTTTACCATTTATCCACAGTGGTAGCCAATTAGATGACATATCTTTGTACTGTCTTCCCTGCATACCAGGCTTGTTTCACTCCCACCTGTTCCTTACTGCTGTTCTCTGAGAGCATATTACCAGTGAAGCCTCTCGCATATAAACCGTTGTCTCAGGTATAGTTTATGGGTAACATGGTCTAAGACAGAATTCTGTGTCCCCAACTTTGGTACCCCCTTGGCTTTCAGTCTACATCAGATACTTCTAGTCAGTCCCTATTTGTCCTTTAGCTTAGGGTCGTATAATTAGATTACTCAATCTTGTGAAAAATTCAGAAATGTATATCCCCTGAGAATGAATTCACAGGAAATTCAAGAATAGCAAACATCTCTGTTTTATTCCTCCCTGGCTCAGAGTATAGCCAATATCCCAAAGGGAATTCAGATTATTTCACTAACACGTATGGGCATTGTTTATGCTCACCTTCAGGAATAGTACAATCACTGATAGGTTTCTAGAGAATAGACATTGAGGTTAATTTCTTCACAAGATTTGTAGCAGTAATTTGGTTTGATTTGGTTTGTTTTTGGTTTTATATCCTTGTTTTGTTTTTTTTTTCTTGTTCTGTGGTTATATATGCACATAGAGGAAGATAGCATTTGCTGAAATAATTTACTGTGGTTTACCACAGAGGTGAAAATGTCACACAGCTTCCCACCCTCGAGTGCATTATGAATGCATTTTTCAGTGCCTAACAGGATTTCATTGCCAGGTAGAACACTAACTTTGAATTGGTTTATGGACTAAATAAATGTGATTTTATTATTGCCTTCCTTTTGGTGATGGTCTGCCTGCTGTGGAAAATTCATAACAATCCTGAATTCTTAGATTATACAAGCTGTATCCACCTAAAGACTTTTTTTTTTTT
>JAQQAC010013450.1:41054153-41084316 GCA_029783875.1 Phataginus tricuspis | reverse complement strand
ACTGTTAGTCCATTCTTGGGTTCTGTGAGTCTGCTGCTGTTTTGTTCCTTCATTTTTTTTTTTCTTTGTTCTTATACTCCACATATGAGTGAGATCATTTGGTACTTGTCTTTTTCGGCCTGGCTTATTTCACTGAGCATAATACCCTCCAGCTCCATCCATGTTGTTGCAAATGGTAGGATTTGTTTTTTTCTTATGGCTGCGTAATATTCACCTAAAGACTTTTATCAAACAGTTTATTAGGTAATCAACTGTTCATCTTTTGCAGGCCACATGATCATTAGTATTTTATTAAATGGATTATCCATACCCATCTTACCAATGGGTTTCAGCCCCGGGCAAGTTCACTATGGATTCAATGTGACCAAAGAAATGATAGTAGAACGTTCTTGAGGTAAAAGGGTTATACCCAGCTTTATTTCCACAGTGGCAGGTCAGTCACTAAAATCTCGTCCACTAAGAGTGAGTCTGCATGCAGCAAACTGGTCTCTGCCTCTGGGCCCCTCTGCCTGTACAGCCATCCTCTGGGCCTCTCTGCCTGCACACTCTCTGTCTTCAGTGCTGCCGCCACTGCAGCTGCTGCTCTGCTCTCCTACACCCTTGCAGCCGTGCCACCGTGTTTCCCAGAGCACTGAGCTGGGTTTTTTATATAGAGTCAATAACAATATATTGCCCACACCTGTGTAGTGAGCTAGCCAGCCAGGGGCAGGTGAGAATCCTGGCCACAGAAACTTTCATTTTATCCACAATACCATAAAAGTAATATACAGAAAATGTGGAAAGAATTATGCATTACATATTTATAAGGCTTTAGTTTTCAAGGAGCAGGGGATTAAAAAGTGTGTTTAAGTATTAGTATGAACACACATATATTAAATTAAAATTTTCATGTATTCAAACAAAAAATCGACATACTATAAATATGCATATGTAATGGAATAATAGTATTTATATTAATATATATTCATGTACATACATAAAGAGAGCGACCACAGATAACTGCAATGTTATCATAATAATCTATTATAATTTTATCCCAAAAGCAAATCAAAATTGATAAAAATAACAAACCTTTATAGCATACTAGGTAAGAACTTAAACTCTGGCATCTAGCTGCTGTGAATTCAAACTTGGGTGAGTAATTTAAATTATCCAATCCCAGTTTTACTCTTTGTATAATTAAAATAATAATAACAAATAATTACAGCAACCAATACTTACACGAGCTTTAAGTATATCATTCAATTAGTGCTCTCAACAAACCTCTGAAATACTAGTTATCATGTCCCTATTACAAATGAAGAAACTGAGGCAAAGCCAAATTCAGTGATTCACTGTAGGCAAATTGATAGTAATCAGTAGAGAGAGCAGCTTGAACTCAAGCTCCACTGTCTGAGCTACAGTTCTCAAAAGCATCTCATAGGAGCTGTGTTTTGTTGTTTTATTTTGCTCTGATTAAATGCTATAAAATAATAAAGCTCCACATGCAGTGTGTGGTATGTAATGAATTTTCACTATAAGATTGTTTCTGATGTTTGCCATCATTATAGGGATTAGCACCACAAATTTACATTATGACTGAATAATTTCAATGTCAGTTCACTTCTCCAAGAATAAGATTACTTAAAAGTCGAAGATTCTACAACACAAAGTCATGGGGACATATGTTGAGCTCACAAGTGGTCTGCCTTCTTTAGACTTTAAAGCTCTCCTTCCCCTTTGGTGGAGAAGAAAAAAAAAAAAGGGAGAACCAGGAAAACAACCCTAATACAGCCTGAGCTGCAACAACTATCCAGTTTAAGGCAGTAAGTTTTAATATGTATTTTGCGTAGGGAGTTAGAAAAGTAAATAAAGTTTACACATAAACAAATGCATTGTATCGGTTTTTAGGGCTAAATTTCTATAGTATGTATATCAAGAATTTGTTTGCAATTACTGTTTTTTTCACTGACAATGTGCTTTTTCTTTTTTTCCAAATTTATTGAAGAATAATTGGCAAATACACTTTATATATTTAAAGTGCACAACATGATTTGGTATGCATATACATTATGGGATGATTACCAAGATAAAGCTGATCAACATATTTCAACTTGCATACTCCTGTGTGTGGCAGGTGGGGGGTGGTATAAGAATTCCTAAGATCTACTCTCAGCAACTTTCAAGTACACAATACAGTATTAACTATAATCACCATGCTGCACTTATATCTTCAGAATGTATTCATCTTAAACTGAAAGTTTGTACTCTTAATGTTTATTCTAAGTTGACATCAAAAGAAAACAGAAAACAGAACCCTGATATTTGAGATATATGGAAGTTGCATCTTTCTGATTGATTTAGACAGTTTTAAGATTTAATAAATGTAAAAACTAGAATTCCTCTATAAACCTTTAAGAGCTTTATTTCAATGTCATAAGCTATTCAACTATAAATGCCCTTTGGCTGAAATAATTTATCACTGATTTTTATTCCAGGGTAACTTAACAGCTAGACATAATGTGACTCTTTTCTTCCTAAGATGTTGAGTAGATAATGAGTTTTATATGTCAGTGTGCTTATAAGAAATATCTTCTTTTCATCATATAGTCTCAAACAATAAGAATGCCAATCTATTTATTGATATGAGCTGTACAACTAAACAGATATGCAGACTGTGAAATCTATTGATAAGAAGGCAACACAATAAAAAAAGCAAAACAAAAACAAAAACAAAAAAACAGTACTGTTGTTATTAATTGTCTTTATACAGTGGTATTTTGGTACAGTTTTTAAAAGCTTACATTCCAGACTCAGCGAGGGTAAGAATCTCATAACCAGTAGACAACATGAGAATGGAAGAATCTTAGCAAGTAGGAAACAAATACATTTCAAGTGCTTGACAATTGTGCCAGTGGCAAGTCTTCTAGCACTACCTTAAATATTTCATTATATCCCATTGTGTGATTGACATTAGTTGTTCAGAGTAAATACAGTGTGCCCCAGTTTTTTCATGAGTCTCCTTTTCTTCATCTCCAGTAATATCCCTTCTGCTACTTGACATAACAGATTCCCTAGTTTGGCATCTCAAATGAGACTCTGCTTTCTAAGAGTGTCATACTGAACGAGAGCTCATTCAGTAAGTGCTTACTAACTGTCTGCCGGACCAGTCAAGGGCCAATCAGTAGTAATATACAATAATTGTCCTCAAGGGGCTCTCAGTATACTGGGGGAATAAAAATAGACGAGAGGTAGGTAATAATTTGTAATAAATTATAAAGATAAAAACGTGGGAACGTATGGGAGGAGCACCTGACTCAGGGTGGACTGGGATTGCGGATATGAGGGAAGGCTTTCCAGAGGAGTGCTAAGTTAAATAAGCAAAGAGTGAGCAAAAATCTAAAAGATGAGATAGAATAAAAGATATTGCACTAAATCATTAGTTCTTAGTGGAGGAGAGGGCAGAATTTTGACACCCAGGGAACATTTATCAATGTCTGGGGATAATTTTTGATTGTCATAGGTTTGGAGGGATGCTGATGGCATCCAGTGGTTAGAGGACAGGGATGCTGCTAAACATTCTTCAGTGCACAGGACAGCCCACAACAAAACAGGTAACTTCCCAGTCCAATTTGTCAAAATGTGGAGGATGCAAAACTCTGCACCAATCTGATAACTGAGAATTACACATAAACATAAATAGTGCTAATATTGAAATTACCTTCTGAAAGGTACAGAGGAAACAAGCAGGAGGGTCATATTTTTAATCACTCACATACCAATAGACTTGTGAAAGTGATTTGTAAAAAATGAGAGTGATGTTCTCATATCCTACAAACCACTGTTTTTAGCTCAGAGAATAAGGTTTCTACATTATTTTTTTTTAAACCTGGTAAGGAGATCCTACAGCATCTTGAACAGCTCAGTATAGTTTTTCTACTTACTGACTTTTGGATCACTAAATTATTTTCTTGTGTTCACATTAAACCACCCTGAAGCATTCTTTTAGTTTCTAACACTAGCCTTGGAAAACAATCTTTAAGAATTGTGTCTATAAAGATGATAATACTGTTATACAGACAGGTTTAACCAAGGGTTTCTGTGGCATGTTATTACTTATCACCTTCACCCCGTTCAGGGTCTGTCCCAAAACTTGTCAGCTCAGAAACTCATCCTCACCTTTGTTCTATGGTTTGTTATACATGAGTGTATATTAAGGGTATACGGAGGGTTACTAAGCACACACACGTGCACACACCAACAGGGGATAATTGGCAAAATGTTAATTGAAAATGACAAAGGAGGAAATTAAAGAGACAAAACAAATAAATGCACCATGGTATCTTGGATTAGATCCTGGCACAGAAGAAGGAATTAGGTTAAAACAAACAACAAAAAGCTTGATGAAATTCAAATAACATCTGGAGATTAGTTAATGGTAATGTACCAATGATACTTTTTTTTACTTTTGACAAACATACATCGCTACTTAAGATTTTGGCATCTGGGTGAAGGGTACACAGAAACTCTTTGTGTGACCTTTACAGTTTTTCAGTGAATTTAACAATATTCCAAAATAAAAATTTTATTTCTAAAAAATGTTTAAGAGGAGAATCAAATGGATACATTGGTAAGGGTTTTTCATTTTGAAAGCAATTTTATAAGAAGCTTGTTTATAAATTAGAAGCTTTGAAATAGTTTGTTGCAATCCTATAAGTGTAATATCAGTTTGATTGGGTTTCAAACTCTCTTCATTAAAATCACTTTTTAATTTAACATCAAAATGAAGATGTGGAGCAGTCATTACAAACCAGAGATTTGTTGTTGACAAGTAGCTCATATTTTTTGACTATTACAGGTTGATAATATCTTAAAGAATTTGCCAATATTTGAAAAATTAAAGATTTCACATAAACATCCAGATTCCCAGCTTCTTTTGAAAAATTAGAAGAACTGACAAACTTCGCACAGGTTCAGATATGTCTGAACACTGAGTAGAAGTGTCTTCCTTTGTACTGGGTGTATGTTTGCCAGATGGCCACATACCTTCCTCCTTTATATTCCCACTCCCACCCCAGTGACCAGGTGAGTCCAACTGCACTTTTGAGCATGTGATATCAGATTTTGATATTTATATTTCATTCATCAACATTAAATAAATATGGACTTTTCAAACTTTAATTCAATTTTTGAGATATTTAATTATGCTAATTAATCTGTGAACATGTCCAACTGTGGAAATTATTTTCTGTAGTTCACTTATGAACCTTTTTAACTTGTTTATGTGGCTCAAAATTTTTAAGTTTCACCCAACTTGTTTCAATATAGCAGGTAAAGGATGGATATGTTTTCCTTTTCTATGTAATGTCTATCTAATTTGGGACCAATTTATTTGTTCTATTTTGTTCTGAATGATAGCTTTGTGCCAAGATGTCTTTACTTCGTAAATATTTTATTTTTTCAGAACTTACTGAGAAATAGACTCTCCTATGCATCAGTGTGTCTCATGTCCTAGGATTCACTGACCTGATTCCCAGAAATATCTCTTTATCTTTTCTGCCTCCTTTTCTTTTATTTCCCTTTATAAAGACCTTGGGTGTCATTTTAGAGGAATATTCTACTTGTTAAGCAGGAAGAAACTTCTAATAAAACTCATTATTTTTGGAAATAGTTGGATGTTATGAACCCTTCATATAACCAAGGATTTGTTAAGCCTATTTGTATAGATAAAAAGATTGGGGGGCAGAAGAAAGTAAGCCTACCTGAAAACAAACTGCTTTGAGATAATTTAAGAATTGCATAGCAGCAGCATCAAAAGCTAAAATCTAGCCTCAATAATTCCTAACAATTCATGAAAGCATATTTGTGGGATTCAAATAAAAGGTTAACAACTTGGCTTGGTTGTTGGATACATTTGAAAGAAACTCATTTATTATTTCGTTTAAATATATAATATAGTCCAGATTTAGATTTTTTTCATGCTTTGTCCTCTTTGCTATGCCTTAAATTATCTTGTGTTAATGAGTCTTTAATTTTTTTGAGGAAGAGTGCTTCATGATTTGACTCCTCAAGCTATAGTGACTTTCCTAAATATACTACTCAGGGAACTACGTACTTTTTAGCATTTTTTATGATTATATAATTAATCTTGTAGCATCTGTTTCATGTTTGTCCCTCTCCCTCTAATGTGAGGGACTAGACAGGGCCTAGTCTACACTGTTTGATCACTAATTCTCATACCGGTGAGTGCATCGTACTTTTTAAAATAATAGTGTTGGTTGAGTGAATGACTGAGTAAATAAATAAGTGAAGACAAATGATATGCCCCTGCATTTAAAATTAAATAGAGCTATATTAACAAAAAATAAAAATTTAGTATATGGGGGAAAAAAGTACATGACTTGAATTTTTCATTCTTACCTCCAGGCTTCTACTTTTTACTTTCTTACATCCATCCTGCATATAGCATCTGGACTAACCCATTAAGTATAGACATAGTAAAGCCAAGTGCCCTATAATACCCTCACAGTCCTCTTAGTTTTGACAAGAAAACAAAATCCACCTGTCTTAGCCTATCATATATGACGTTCCTTGATTAAATGTTTATTTACCTCTCCAGATCCATCTAAAGAATCTCCTCAGCTCCAGACAGTCTTAGATGTTCTGAGAATTACAAATTTTCTTCTATATAGTATATATTATTTAGCGCCCCTTTTCTCTCTGCCTGGAAGCCCATCCTGAATTTCTACTCTTAAGTTCATGTGTCCTAACTTCTCACGACTCCACTCCGACGTCATCTAAGGATGAATACTCTATAAACTCCCGAGGTACAAAAAGGTACACTTTTTATGTTCCCGTAACATCCACTTACCTTTATCTTAGCACTTACATCATGTTAAAATGACCTGTTTGTGTCTAACCTCTCTTTAAGAGTTCAAGTCTTTCAAAGAAATGATCCTGTCATGTTAATTTTTGCATTGAAACCTTCTAAGTAAATGTTTGTTCTTGAATAAATATCTTCATTAAAAAATACCAAATCATCATCAAATATTAATTCATTTGACCTTTCACTAGGAGTAAAGATTGTGTAAAATTGCAAGTGATATCCAAATTACCCTGAGATACTTTGACAAACTGCCTCTTTTCTCACATTTTAATTAAAAAATGTATAAACTTTGACCTTATTTACTTCTCATATTTAGGTATATTTCACTTTATTTGGTTATTCTTTAATTAAAATTTTCAAAAACTTTTAGTATTTACTATATGTTACACTAAGCCAACTTCTTGTACTAGGAGATGAAGGACATAGCTGCTGACCTAAAAGAATTCAGTAGTTAGTTAAAATAGAGTATTAATGTCTAATACAAGTAAGGATTTGGAAGAATGAATTTCAGCTATCAGATAAAGAAAATAGCATTTGAAATTATAAATTGTCACCTGAAGTTTCCTGCCTTTTGGATGTAGATCAGATAGTCTAACCTACAATTTTCAATTCTGGGAAGTTCCAAAGTCTCCTAAAATATTTCAATTAATTTTTAGGCCAGTAGGTAGAAACTTTTTGTCTGATGGTTAATTCTGGCTGTAAATTCTTACTTTCTGATTTTCTGGATTATGTCTATGCTACATAAATTCAAGTAGACATTGTCCCCAATTTAATCCATCCAAACAGACAAACAGAAACAATTTTTAATACATAAGTGATAACCTATTCAGTTAATCTCCATAATTTAGGAAAAGATGGGACAGTCTATATCAAGGTAGGCAAGTGATTAGAAACTGAGTATTATATACTCATCTCTTCAATCCTCTGTCCAGCACACTGCTCGAGTCTCTTCCCCCTGACCTCCTCACCGCACACCACCTCCTCTTCAGGCCATCTTCTCATTCTTTCTCCCCTTCATCCTACTTTCTGTCCCTCTTCTGCCCTCCCACTATGTCCCTCATGGCTGGCCTTAAGGACACTGTGGTTTCTATGTATATATTATGCATTGTGATTAACTTAATTCTATCCTACTACATAATTTGTCTAACTTTTTTCACTGACAAGACTAGATTACATTGGATTTTTTTTATCAGAAGGCATACTGAATCACTAATTATATTAATCATTTCTATTACTAATTTAATGATATATGTGTCCTCATCCTGATGCCAATAGGATGAGTCAATGGCACAAAGAGCAAGGAAAGGCTGCATTATATGTAAACATGACCCTCATGACTACATTAAATTTTTAACAATCAAGAACTAGAAGAAAAAAAATAAAGAATTTGCTTTTTTTTTTACCTTGAAAAATCTGTGTATTTCTCATTTTTAATAGGAATGCATTTACTGGGTTTTAATCAAATTTATCTGATCTTGTGCAGTTTGTCTCTTGCTGATTTTAATTCTGTCCCTTTCAGAGCATCTCCGCTGTTTTCCAGTTCCCTGCTTTGGGTTCATTTCATTATTATTCCACATTTATATGCTTCCTTTCAGTTAAGACATGGATTAGACACCCATTCTTATGCACATGACACTCAGATGCATTTGGAGATTAGTTTTAATTGTAACTCCGCTTCTGACATTTTATCAGCTTCTCATGAAGACATAGAGACTGGGATGTCCAATTAAATATTATTAAACCTACTTACTGATAGTTCCAGACATTGATTTAAATAGGTTTTATCATTCACCTTCAGATATATGTGATTGTCTCCTGACCAACAGTCAAGAATCTGAGAATTCGAACTGACTCATAGAACAGTTTTTATATCTGATTGTCTGCAGTTTAAAAATAGGCCTCTGATATTTAGGTAAATAATTCAGTATTTTTTCAAGTATATTAAACCTTTAAAGTAAATAAGAACAAAATGAAATCTGATGTATGAAAAGTGTTATAACTATATTTCAAGGCATTACTGAAATCCAGATTTTTGTGTTTATATAGTTATAGAATAAAGTTCAGTGTAGGACTTCACTTCATAATAAAACTAAGTTTGTATATGATTTTCCAAACTATTAGGAATTCCCTTCCCAGAAAGGAAGTTCAAGAGAAACATAAAGTGTGTTTCAACATGTCCTTCAAAGCATATGCTAAATATCATGCAGAAAGATTAAAATTCTGACACTCAACCCAGAAATCTGTATCTTATTTAATGGAGCTCTGTTTTCTCCACAATTCCTATTTATGTCCATTAAAGAATAGATGCTCTACTTCTGATCATGGTGTTTTCACTTGTCCTATTTTCCTTTGTCCACTTTGATAATAGATTTCAACCAAGTTTTACCCATTTCTACTGCAAATCTTTTATGATCAGTTAAGAATTTCTAAACTCTTCATTTTCTGGCCATTTTTTTCTCTGTAGGTTACTAATTCCTTCATTAGAAATATTTTAATTTGTAAAGTATTTTTCACAAATCTGGAAACATTTAGAGCTAATATAGTCTTTGTACCTCATATATATAGTTTCCATCTTAAAAATTACTTGGTTTCTGAGTCATTTTTTCTCTATTTTCATAAGTGCATTTATATTCAAAGCATATATATTTACCTACATAGGATTTTTTTTTTCTTTGAAGTCTCTAAAACATTTCATTTCAACCATCTCTGATAGTTATGATCACATATTAATTTTAAAAGATAATGTCTTGTGAAGTGTTACAGTGGAAATCGATACCTTATAATTGCATACAAGTTCACCTTGATTTAATTAGAAAGAGTTTGCCCTTTATACGGTTTCTACAAGAGTTATTGGAGAAAGACTCCCAAATTACCAAAAGGAGTAATCAAAACATAGAAATAAAACAATTATTTTTTATGTCACTGAAAATAGGCTTTGCTGATGTGTTATCTATTTCCATAGCCTTTCCTGACCTATTATTTCCATAGAATCTTGTAAATCGAACTTTATCTACTAGTTTAGTACTTCCCTTTCCTTTTAAGACTGTAAGCTCTATGAGCGCAGGGACCTTGACTATCTTCTTTATTGCACTACCTCCAATGACTAATACAGTTTTTCCAATAGGATATATACTCATTTAAGGTGTGTAGAATACATGAATTTTCAGAATAAAAATTGTACAGCATTCACCTTATAAATGTATTAAAATATATTATCTAATATTCAGTATATGGAAATTAACAGAAAATTATATTGAAATATGAATATTCTTTTTTTCAGTGAACAATTTGATTTAATATTTCACTAAACAAAAGTTCTTAATGATTGGTTTAAATTTTTTCTAAATCTGGAACACATTTGATCAATAAATAATGAAAATATTGATTTTGCCTTGGGGCATTAATCATATATTACTATGATATCAGTTTATATCACAAGCTGATATAAATGATAAAAATCTTATTATCAGTTTTATATCATAGACAGGAAGCTTTAGATGCAGATTCTTATTGAAATTTCTCAAACTATCATAAGTCTGATCCTCTCAGCCAACCAATATTCAATACTTCTTATTTATAACAGATAATATATGCTTATTTCACTACCTTGGAATACAAAATAAATTCACATTTTTTAAATTATAATTCAGTGGATGAACACACTATCATTCTTCTCTTCTTTCCCCTCCTGGGGATTACTCAGAACCAGGAGACAGTCTTTTGCCTCTTGGAGAGAAAATAAGTAATTAAAATCAATCCGCCAAAACCCCCATTTTCCACTTGAATCAAATGTCATGATAAAAACATAAGCTACCAAGTTTCTTGCAGAGTGAAAATTGTAAGGATAGAACTCAAATACTACTCATGGTGCTTGACAAAGAAAGATTATAAAGAAATTGTGGGTAGCACTTGCCCTCGCTTACCTCTGTGACGTCAGGGGTAGTTCCCTTTCATGTCTAATAAGTAGACATACCATCTCTCTCCATATTCAATTCCCACTGACTATGAGAATTTGTCCATTTTTAGATGCCAACTATTATCCATTTCCAGTTATTTTATGTTTGTTGCTAACCATATTTATTATCCAGCCTCATAGGGCCCATCAGAAATCCTTAAACAAGTCTCCTGGTACATCTCTCATGCTCTGAGCCATTCTAACTTCATACACTTCACAAGTTTGTGCTATTCATACCTATTCATTAGTACAGAGTTACACCTTTTTAGGACATTTAATTTTTCAAAGTGAAAATTAGAGTTTATAGTTGTAATAGAAATTCTAAGAAAATTGGAAATTAAAACACTATTGACTTAACATGGTAAAAGTAAAAATAGTTGATGCTTTAATATTGGTGAAAATATGGGGAACTGCTCTCTTATACAAGTTTTGAGAGTATACTGAACAAACCTTTGAAGAGTAATTTGCACATATTTATCAAATTTAAAAATTTTCACATACGTGGCTATGTAATCCTTATAAGAATTCATTCTACCATAATGACAGAAGTATAAAGATATAGATAAGAAGATCTTCATTCATGGATTATGTTTTATAGCTAAAACATTTTTTTAATTTCATGTGGTTGCTTGTTATATATAGCACAAAATCTCAGTGGCTTACAAGAAGAATTTTTCCATTGAATTATGTTACATGTCAGTCACTGAGTTTAAACTGCTGCATCTCTGCTCAAATGACAGGTCTTCTCTCTCATTCCCCAACCCAAAATTAAGGAGCCCCTGTAATCATGTGCTATTCTCATAGTGGAGGGCTGTCAAAACTTGCAATACTTCCATCAGCTATTGTTTGGACTGTTAAAGTCTATTAAATATATCTATGTACGCAGACTTAGAAAAATCCTCATGATGCATGTAAAAAGGGAAAAATATCAAGTTTCAGAGGAATGTGAATAGAATTAGCTAAGTTTCTTAAACCATACCAACTCACAAAAAACACAGTAAGTGTTTGAAAACACATACACCTACAAAAATAAAATGCCTAAAAGATACAAACCAAATTGTTAAGTGGTTAATTCTTTGATTTGGATGGAAACAGCAAAGAGGATCAACATACTCACAGGTGATTTTTACTTGTCACTTTATAAGTGGTTTAATTTTACTTTTTTATGAAATTATCATTGATATACACTCTTATGAAGGTTTTACATTAAAAAATGTAGTTACTATATTCACCTGTATTATCATATTATATTTTATCATATTATTATATTATTCACCCATACCCTATTGCAGTCACTGTCCATCAGTGTAGTAAGATGCCATAGAGTCACTACTTGTCTTCTCTGTGCTACACTGTCTTCCCCATGATCCCCCCCACACCGTGTGTACTAATCATAATACCCCTCCATCACCTTCTCCTTTCCGCCCCACCCACCCTCCTTCACCCCTCTCCTTTGGTAATTGCTAGTCCCTTCTTGGAGTCTGTGAGTCTGCTGCTGTTTTGTTCCTTGAGTTTTGCTTCCTTGTTGTACTACACAAACGAGGGAATTCATTTGGCATTTGTCTTTCTCTGCCTGACTTACTTTACTGAGCATAATATGCTCTAGCTCCATCCATGTTGTTGCAAACGGTAGGATTTGTTTTCTTCTTATGACTTAATAATATTCCATTGTGTATATGTACCACATCTTCTTTATCCATTCATCTACTGATGGACACTTAGGTTGCTTCCATGTCTTAGCTATTATAAATAGTGCTGCAGTAAACATAGGGGAACATATGTATCTTGAATCTGAGAACTTGTTTTCTTTGGGTAAATTCCTAGGAGTGGAATTCCCAGGTTGAATGGTATTTCTATATTTTTGTTTTTTGAGGAACCTCCATATTGCTTTCCACAATGTTTGAACTAATTTACATTCCCACCAACAGTGTAGGAGGGTTCCCCTTTCTCTGCATAATCACCAGGATTTGTTGTTCCTAGTCTTTTCAATGTTGGCCATCCTAACTGGTGTGAAGTGATATCTTGTTGTGGTTTTAATTTGCATTTCCCTGATAATTAGTGATGAGGAGCATCTTTTCATGTGCCTGTTGGCCATCTGAATTTCTTCTTTGGAGAAGTGTCTGTTCATATCCTCTGCCCATTTTTTAATCGGGTTATTTGGTTTTTGAGTGTTGAGGCTTGTGAGTTCTTTATATATTTTGGATGTTAACCCCTGGTCAGATATGTCCTTTACAAATCCCATACTGTAGGATGCCTTTTTCTTCTTCTGATGGTATTCTTTGCTGTACAGGTTTTTAGCTTGATGTAGTTCCATTTGTTCATTTCTACTTTTGTTTCCCTTGTCCTAGGGGATCCATTCCAGAAAAAGTTGCTCATGTTTATATTCAAGTGATTTTTGCCTATGTTTTCTTCTAAGAGTTTTATGTTTTCATGGCTTACATTCAGGTCTTTGATCCATTTTGAGTTTACTTTTGTTTATGGGCTTAGACAATAATCCAGTTTCATTCTCTTGCATGTAGCTGTCCAGTTTTGCCAACACCAGTTCTTGAAGAGGCTGTCATATCCCAATTGTATATCCATGGCTCCTTTGTCATACATTAATTGATCATAGATGCTTGGGTTTATATCTGGGCTCTCTAGTCTGTTCCATTGGTCTGTTGTTCTGTTCTTGTGCCAGTACCAAATTGTTTTGTTAACTGTGGCTTTGTAGTAGAGCTTGAAGTAGGGGAGCATAATCCCCCAGCTTTATTCTTCCTTCTTAGGATTGCTTTGTCTGTTCGGGGTCTTTTGTTGTTCCATATGAGTTTTAGACCTATTTGCTCTAGTTCATTGAAGAATGCTGTTGGTATTTTGATAGGGATTGCATGGAATCTGTAGATTGCTTTAGGCAGGATGACCATTTTGACGATATTAATTCTTCCTATCCATGAGCCAGGGATATATTTCCATTTATTGGTATCTTCTTTAATTTTTCTTATGAGTGTCTTTTATTTTTCAGGGTATAGGTCATTCACTTCCTTGGTTAAGCTTATTCCTATGTATTTTATTCTTTCTAATGCAATTGTGAATGGTACTATTTTCTGATTTCTCCTTCTACTTGCTCATCCTTAGTATTTAGGAATGCAACAGACTTCTGCATATTAATTTGTATCCTGCAACTTTGGTGAATTCAGATATTAGATCCAATAGTTTTGGAGTTGTTTCTATAGGTTTTTTTATATACAATATCAGGTCGTCTACAAACGGTGACAGTTTAAATTCTTCGTTCCCAATCTGGATACCTTTTGTTTCTTTGTGTTGTCTGATTGCTATGGCTAGGACCTCCAGTACTATGATGAATAAATGTGGGGAGAGTGGGCATCCTTGTCTTGTTCCCGATCTTAAAGGAAAAGTTTCTGCTTCTCACTGTTAAGTATAATGTTGGCTGTGGGTTTGTCATATATGGCCTTTATTATGTTGAGGTACTTGCCATCTATACACATTCTGTTGAGAGTTTTTATCATGAATCAATGTTGAATTTGGTTGAATGCTCTTTCAACATCTATAGAGATAATCATGTGGTTTTTGTCCTTTTTATTGATGTGTTGGATGATGTTGATGCATTTTCAAATGTTCTATTTTTGTATCCCTTGAATAAATCCTACTTGATCATGATGGATGAACTTTTTGATGTACTTTTGAATTCTGTTTGCTAATATTTTGTTGAGTATTTTTGCATCTATGTTCATCAGAGGTACTGGTCTGTCATTTTCTTTTTTGTGGTGTCCTTGTTTGGTTTTGGTGTTAGAGTGATGCTGGCCTCATAGAATGCATTAGGGAGTATTCCCTCCTCTTCTACTCTCTGGAAAACTTTAAGGAGGATGGACATTAGGTATTCATTAAATATTTGATAATATTCAGTTGTGAAACCATCTGGTCCAGGGATTTTTTTTTTGGTCTGATTTTTTTTAATTAAGGTATAATTCACAGATTGTAAAATTAACTATATAAAAGTGGCCTTTAGTACATTCACGATGTTGTGCACCGAGCACCTGTCTAGTTCCAGAACATTTCCATCATCCCAAAAGACCTCATCACCCTCCCCCAGCCCCTGGGATTTTATTCTTAGGTAGTTTTTTGATTACCAGTTCAATTTTGTTGCTGGTAATTAGTATGTTCAGATTTTCTGTTTCTTCCTCAGTCAGCCTTGGAAAATTGTATTTTTCTAGAAAGTTGTTCATTTCTTCCAGTTTGTTAGCATATAATTTTTCATAGTATTCTATAATAATTCTTTGTATTTCTTTGGTGTCCATAGTGACTTTTCCTTCCTTTCTGATTCTGTTTATGTGTGTAGACTCTTTTTTTCTAGAAAGTCTGGCTAGGTGTTTATCTATTTTGTTTATTTTCTCTAAGAACTATCTCTTGCTTTCATTGATTCTTTCTGTTGTTTTATTCTTCTCAATTTTATTTATTTATGCTTCATTATTTATTATGTCCTTCCTTCTACTGACTTTGTACCTCACTTGTTCTTCTTTTTTAGTTTCATTAATTGTGAGTTTAGACAGTTCATATGGGATTGTTCTTCTTTCCTGAGGTAGGGCTGTGTTGCAATATACTTCCCTCTTTGCTGCATCCCACATATTTTGCGGTGTTGAGTTATTGTTGTCATTAGTCTCCATATATGTCTTGATCTCTGTTTTTATTTGGTCATTGATCCATTGATTATTTAGGAGCATGTTGTGAAGTCTCCATGTGTTTTTGGGATTTTTCATTTTCTTTCTAGTTTCTTTCTAGTAATTTATTTTTAGTTTCATACCTTTCTGATCTGAGAAGTTGGTTGGTACAATTTTAGTCATTTGGGACTTACTGAGGCTCTTTTTGTGGCTTAGTATATGATCTGTTCTTGAAAATGTTCCATGTGTATTTGAGAAGAATGTGTATAATGTTGCTGTTTGGTGGAATGTTCTGCTGATGTCTGTTAAGTCCATCTGTTCTAGTATGTTGTTCTGTGCCTCTGTCTCTTTACTTATTTTCTGTCTGGTTGATCTGTCCTTTGGAGTGAGTGGTGTGTTGAAGTCTCCTAAAATGAATGCATTGCATTCTATATCCCCCTTTAATTCTGTTAGTATTTGTTTCACATATGTAGATGCTCCTGTGTTGGGTACATAGATATTTATAATGGTTTTATCTTCTTGTTGTACTGACCCCTTTATCATTACATAATGTCCATCTTTGTCTCTTGTTACTTTCTTTGTTTTGAAGTCTATTTTGTATGATACAAGTACTGCAATGCCTGCTCCTTTCTCCCTATTAGTTGCATGAAATATCTTTTGCCATCCCTTCAATTTCAGTCTGTGTATGTCCTTGTGTTTGAAGTGAGTCTATTGTAGGCAGCATATAGTCAGGTCTTGTTTTTTTATCTATTCAGTGACTCTATGTCTTTTTATTCATGCATTCAGACCATTTACACTTATGGTGATTATTGATAGGTATGTACTTATTGCCATTGCAGGCTTTATATTTGTGGTTACCAAAGGTTCAAGGGTATCTTCCTTACTATAAAACAGTCTAACTTAACTCACTTAGTATGCTATTACAAACACAATCTAAAGGTTATTTTTCTTTTTCCATCTTTTTCTTCGTTCTCCATTCTTTATATATTATGTATTATATTCTGTACTCTTTGTCTATCCCTTGATGGAGTTTGGAGATAGTTAATTCGATTTTACATCTGCTTAGCAATTAATTGTTCAACTTTCTTTACTGTGGTATTATTTCCTCTGGTGACAGCTATTTAGACTTAGGAACACTTCCATCTATAGCAGTCCCTCCAAAATACAGTGTAGAGACCATTTTGGAGAAGTAAATTCTCTCAGATTTTGCTTATCTGGAAACTGTTTAATCCCACCTTCAAATTTACATGATAATCTTGCCAGATAGAATATTCTTTGTTCAAGGCCCTTCTGCTTCACTGCATTAAATATGTCATGCCACTCCCTTCTGGCCTGTAAGGTTTCTGTTGATAAGCTGATGATAGCCTGATGGCTTTTCCTTTGTATGTGATTTTATTTCTCTCTCTGGCTGCTTTAATATCCTGTGCTTTTCCTTAATCTTTGTCCTTTTAATTATTTTATGTCTTGGTGTTGTTTTCCTTGGGTGCCTTGTATTGGGGAAGTTTTCAGCAATTACCTCCTCAAAGACACTTTCTATCCCTTTTTCTCTCTCTTCTTCTCCTGGTACCCCTATAATGTGACTATTGTTCCATTTTGATTTGTCACATGGTTCTCTCAATATGCTTTCATTCTCAGATATCCTTTTTTTCTCTCTGTGCTACAGCTTTTTGTATTCCTCTTCTCTAATTTCTATTCCATTTACCATCTCCTCTACTACATCTAATCTGCTTTTAAATCCCTCCTTTGTATGTTTCATTTCAGATATTGAATTCCTTAATAATTGAATCTCAGTCCAGAATTTGTCCCAGAGTTCTTGAATATTTTTCTGAACCTCCATGAGCATGTTTATGATTTTTATTTTGAAATCTCTTTCAGGAAGATTTATGAGTTCAGTTTCACTTGTTCCTTTTTCTGGTGTTTGTGGGATTTTGGTTTGAACAAGGTGACTTTGACATTTCATATTTGTATGTGGAACCCTCTAGTGCCCAGAACCTCTATTTTGTGGAGCTGTTGAGCCCCTGGAACAATGTTGGGTATGCTGCTGAGCAGCGCTGTTACCTGAGGGGTGGAAAGAGCTGTTTCCTGCTTCCCTTGTGCTGTGCCTTTCTCCAATTCCAGAACCAGGGGGCAGAGCACACAGGTGTAAGCTTCTATGCTTTGCGTTTGTAGTTGCCATCGGCAGGGCCTCCCTCCTGCTTGCTTGACACTAGGGCAGGGGCTGCTGGTTTGCGAGACAATGCCAGCTGGTCTGAGGAAGGCAAAGCCAGCTGTGTATCATGGTGGTGGCCCTCGGAGCTGCATAGCCAGCCACAGGGATGGAGCGCCTGAGGCTCCTGAAAGTTCCCAACCTACTGGGCAGAGTGTACCCAAATAATCTTGTCCACGTGTCATTTCTCCTGAACAGCAAGCCATGTGCAATCCTTGCCCCTTTAGCAGCCCTCTCGCTATTAGGAAATCTCTCAAACTGCCCACCCACCTTTCTTTTGTTACAGAGCAGCTGGATGTAGATCCCTGTTTTCTACAAGTGGCTAGAATCTCAGTCTCTCAAAGTATTCTGCCTATCTTAGTATTTCAACCCCACGAATCTCCTGGGCACCATGAAATGTAGGTTCGTGCTCCCAGAACAGATCTCCAGGGCTGGGTGTTTAGCATTCCTAGGTCTCCACCAACTCCCCGCTCTGTTTCTCTTCCTCCCACCAGTGATCTGGTGTGGCGGGAGGGCCTGGGTCTCACAGGGTCACGGCCTTAGTACATTACCCTGTTCTGTGAGGTCTTTTCTTTTCTCCAGGTGTATGCATTCTTGTGCAGCTTACTCTCCTGTTGCTGTTTCAGGATTAATTTTATTAACTATAATTCTGTATTATATGTGGTTTTGGGAGGAATCCTCTGTCTCACCTCTCATACCGCCTTCTTTAATTCTCAAGTCTCTTTAAATTTTTTTTAATAGAAAATCACTTTCAAGCATGACAGCTTCCCTTCTGAAAGATATTTACAAGAATTCGTCATCAGCATGTAGAGATCACTGATTTTATAGTTCATTTAAGAACTGCCAAAGAACTTGGGTATTCCTTCCTTTAATGAATGGTCCTACATCATGAAAAGCACTGTACAAGGAGCTAATGTACAGAGTTGATAAACAAGGCCTTTTCCACAAAAGACTATAAGTGTGTATATGCTTTAGAAAACAAAGTATGTAGAATTACAAGGTGAAACAAAGTAAATAAGTAATTACTTGCCACTCAAAGAATCAGTATATCCTGTCAGAAAGATGTTTCTGCTTACTTCAAACAAATCATGTGATTGCTATAAAATTGTGATTGCTATAAAGTTCTTAAAAAGTTTTAACTTTATTTCTATCAGTTCACTACCACCTAAACACCTTTATAAATCATCTGTTCAAATAATGTGCTGTGATGACTGCAATCCATTACAGAAACTTGAGTGGAAGAATCAGAACACCTTACAGAAAGCAATGGCACACTGGTTTGGTTTGGTTTCAATAAATAGAATTGCTAAAGGCAAATGTAAGAAAGAATAGCATTTGAGGCTTGGAGAGCATCATAGAAAAAGTGGCAAATTATGAAAGGTACAGTTCATTTAAGGAAGAACAAGAATTCTTTCCTGGCACAAGTTGAGCATATGACTGTACAAAAGGAAATTGTACCAGAAAAGAAATCTGTATCCTCACAGGAATAATTTTATTTTCTATAGTAGGCAGTTTGTAATTTATCTTATAGGAAATATAGATCAAGTTTTTTTAAGCAGTTAAGTAGAATAATCAAATCTGTTTTTCAAAGTTAAATATAGTAGCACTAAGGAGGATGGAACAGAGAGAGAACATAGAGTATAGGAAAGGGTTTAGGGCCTATTTCTAGTCCAGAATAAAAGATGATGAAGCAACTGGGAAGGAAGGAAAAGAAGGAAAGCAGGATGTTTTAGAAAACGAATATATAGGACTTAAGGAGTGCTTATGTAAGTATGACAGGGAAGTAGAATGATTAGTTAATAAAGATTTATTTAAAATCTTCTTTAAAACATTTCATTCAATGACCAGTGCACAAAAAATATTACTCTAGAAATCAAGAAAGATGACAAAATTGATGATGTAGATTTGAGAGCAATCGACACCATTGAAATATCTAAGAAATTGAAATGGTCAAGAAATAACCATTGTTGTCATAGAAGTGAATTAGATTATTCCAAAATATCATTAATCAAGGATAAAATAGTTCATTGAATCAATTTATAATTATGCTACTTCAGAGTCAGATGGGAAAAATATTAGGTCTAGAACATAGGGCTTGGAACAAAAAAACAAATTAATTTAAAACAAATAGGCCAAGAATCAAGAGTGTAGGACTGTATAAGGGAAGGCTGAGAATTTCAAATAAAGCTTATCAGTATTTTCCATACTGCTGAGAGGTCAAGTGTGTGGAAAAAATGAAGAGATACTATTAGATTTTGCAAGGAGAAGGTCATTGCTGGCATTAAAGCAATTTCAACACTGGAATGAGAAGTCAGGCTGAAATACTTTGAAAACTGAACAGGGAAGGAAGGGAAGTGAACATAGGAGACTTACAAGAAGTTGTAATGTAATGATTTCACTTTTACTGGGAATCTAAAAAAAGACAAACCCATGGAAACAGAGAGTAGACTAATAGTTGCCAGAGAAAGGGCCTAGAGTGGTGGGAGAAATGGGGGGATATTGATTAAAGAGAACTGGGGCTATAATATACAGTTTGGTAGTTAATAAAATTGTATCATATAATTGAAAGATGCTAGGACAGTAGATCTTAAATGTTCTCACCATACATACAAGGTAATTCTGTGAGGTGATGGGTGTGTTTACCTTATTGTAGTAATCATTTTCCATTATACCTCTATCAAATCATCAGGTTGTACACCTTAAACACACAATATTATATGTCAGTTATATCTCAAAAAAGCTGGAAGAAGAACTGATTCTTAAATATTCAGAAATTTTGTGAGGCCTTGATAAATCTTTGGTAGCTTAAATCAGCCAACCATGGAAATTGTAAAAAAGAGAAGGGAGAGTGTGAATGGAAGAGAAGAAAATGCAGTTGTGAAAATTGGAGACTTACAAGAAATTAGGCAGTAAATGAAAAAAGGATGATTGGTTATTAATGCTGAAAGAAGAAAAGTAAAAAATATCACTATTGTTTTCTTCTTATTACACAATACCAGAGTATTGTTGTTTAAAATGTAGAAACCAGACACAAACAAGAGAAAATTAAAAGTAACCATTTTTCACCACAAGATATGAACTTCAAGTTGAGGGGAAGTCTGGAATAGATTTATGCTAAATGGTAAGCTAATGGAGTGGGAAAAAAACTAGTAAAGAAAGCTATATTTAACATAGTAGAGAGACACACATATAGTGATAAGAAGATAAGACTTGCAGTTGAAATACCTGAGTTTCAATACTGACTGTGCAGTTGACTAGCTGAGTGACCTTGGCAAAGTCAAGCAAACTTTTGGGACCTCATAAGCAGATATTTAAAGTGGTGGTGACAATAACTATGTAAAGTCTGAAGTGCATATGAAGTTACATGCTTCACTGTACATCATTTAAAACTACAATGGGTTATTACTGATGGGTTGGAGAAGGATGACTTGGGGCAAAGAAATTCAAATCAAAAGTAATGCCACCAAGAACTTTGAGTGCTCAAGAAGGAAGATAAAAGACACAGATGCAGTATGGTCACTGCCTTGTTATATGAAAGAAAGAAGGGTGAAACCTGAGGAAATGTTATATTTAACTTTTGTGGGAATTTATTAAAATTATTTCAGTGTGGCTCATTTTGTAGTCTGAATGGTCTAATTACCAGTAATAAGAATAGACAGAGTAGTTTTAATATTGATGTCTCAATTATGGTATCATAGGTCCTACAGTCCTTAATAAATAGAAATGGAACCTGGATGGCTTAATCAATTGAAGGTTCTTCTTTTTTTTTGGATATTTTCATTTTCTTATTATTTTTTATTTTTATTTTTTGGTATTGGTAATGTACAATCACTTGAACAACATTGTGGTTCCTAGACCCCCTATTATGAAGTCCCCCCGACATACCCTATTACAGTCACTGTCCATCAGCGTAGTAAGATGCTATAGAATCATTACTTGTCTTCTCTCTAAATACTGCGTTTCCTGTGTTCTCCCCCCACTACATTATGTGTACTAATCATAATGCCCGTATTGCCCCCTTATCCCTCCCTTCCTGCCCATCCTCCCCAGTCCCTTTCCCTTTGGTAACTGTTAGTCCATTCTTGGGTTCTGTGAGTCTGCTGCTGTTTTGTTCTTTCAGTTTTTTCTTTGCTTTTATACTTCACAGATGAGTGAAATCATTTGATATTGGCTTTCTCTGCCTGGCTTATTTCACTGAGCATAGTACCCTCTAGCTCCATCCATGTTGTTGCAAACGTCTGGATTTGTTTTCTTCTTATGGCTGAATAATATTCCATTGTGTATATGTACCACCTCTTCTTTATCCATTCATCTACTGATGGACACTTAGGTTGCTTCCATTCCTTGGCTATTGTAAATAGTGCTGCAATAAATATAGGGGTACATATGTCTTTTCCAAACTCGGCTCCTGCATTCTTAGGGTAAATTCATTTGAGTGGAATTCCTGGGTCAAATGGTATTTCTATTTTGAGTGTTTGGAGGAACCTCCCTACTGTTTTCCACAATGGTTGAACTAATTTACATTCCAACCAGCACTGTAGGAGGGTTCCCCTTTCTCCACATCCTCACCAACATTTGTTGTTTGTATTTTGGAAGTTGGCCATCCTAACTAGAGTGAGGTGATACCTCATTGTGGTTTTAATTTGCATTTCTCTGATGATTAGCGATGTGGGGCATCTTTTCATGTGCCTATTGGCCATCTGAATTTCTTCTTTGGAGAAGTGTCTGTTCAGCTCCTCTGCCCACTTTTTAATTGCCTTATTTGCTCTTTGGTTGTTGTGGTGTGTGAGCTCTTTATATATTTTGGATGTCAACCCCTTATAGGATATGTCATTTATGAATATATTCTCCTATACTGTAGGATATCTTTTTGTTCTACTGATGGTGTCCTTTGCTGTATGGAAGTTTTTAGTTTGATATAGTTCCAATTGTTCATTTTTGCTTTTGTTTCCCTTGCCGAGGGAGATATGTTCATGAAGAAGTTGCTCATGTTTATGTTCAAGAGTTTTTGCCTATGTTTTTTTCTAAGAGTTTAATAGTTTCCTGACTTACATTCAGGTCTTTATCCATTTTGAGTTTACTTTTGTGTTTCTGGTTAGACAGTAACCCAGTTTCATTCTCTTACATGTAGCTGTGCAGTTTACCCAACAGCAGCTATAGAACAGGCTGTCATTTCCTCATTGTATATCCATGGCTCCTTTGTCATATATTAATTGACCATATATGCTTGGGTTTATATCTGTCCTCTCTATACTGTCCCATTGGTCTATGGCTCTGTTCTTGTGCCAGTACCAAATTGTCTTGATGACTGGGGCTTTGTAGTAGAGCTGGAAGTCAAGGAGTGTAATACCCCCTGCCTTATTCTTCCTTCTCAGGATTGCTTTAGCTATTCGCAGTCTTTGTTGTTCCATACAAATTTTAGAACTATTTGTTCTAGTTCATTGAAGAATGCTGTCAGGTATTTTGATAGGGATTGCATTGAATCTGTAGATTGCTTTAGCAGAATGGCCATTTTAACTATAGTAATGCCTCCAATCCAAGAGCATGGGATTAATTTCCATTTATTAGTGTTCTCTTTAACTTCTCTTAAGAGTGTCTTGTAGTTTTCAGGGTATAGGTCTTTCACTTCCTTGGTTAGGTTTATTCCTAGGTATTTTATTCTTTTTAATGCAGTTGTGAATGGAATTGTTTTCCTGATTTCTCTATTAGTTCACTGTTAGTGTACAGGAATGCAACAGATTTCTGTGTATTAATTTTGTATCCTACAATTTTGCTGAATTCAGATATTAGATCTAGTAGTTTTGGAGTGAATTCTTTAGGGTTTTTTATGTACAATATCATGTTATCTGCAAACAGGGACAGTTTGACTTCTTCCTTGCCAATCTGGATGCCTTTTATTTCTTTGTGTTGTCTGTTTGCCATGGCTAGGACCTCCAGAACTATGTTGAATAAACGTGGGGAGCGTTGGCATCCTTGTCTTGTTCACGATCTCAAAGGAAAAGCTTTCAGCTTCTTGCTGTTAAGTATAATGTTGGCTGTGGGTTTGTCATATATGATCTTTATTATGTTGAGCTACTTGCCCTCTATACTCATTTTGTTGAGAGTTTTTATCATGATTGTATATTGAATTTTGTCCAATGCTTTTTCAGCATCTATGGAGTTGATCATGTGGTTTTTGTCCTTTTTTGTTGATGTAGTGGATAATGTTGATGGATTTTCATATGTTGTACCATCCTTGCATCCTGGGGATGAATCCCACTTGATCATGACAGATAATCTTTTTGGTGTATTTTTGAATTTGGTTTGCTAATATTTTGTTGAGTATTTTTGCATCTGTCTTTTCAGGGATTTTGGTCTTTAATTTTATTTTTTGTGGTGTCTTTGCTTGGTCTCAGAATTAGAGTGATGTTCTCGTATAATGAGTTTGGAAGTAATCCCTCCTTGTCTACTTTTTGGGAAACATTAAGGAGGGTGGTTATTAGGTCTTCACTAAATGTTTGATAAAATTCAGCAGTGAAACCATCTGGCCAACAGTTCTGCTCTTAGGTACTTTTTTGATTACCAGTTCAATTTCTTTGCTGGTAATTGGTCTATTCAGATTTTCTGTTTTTCCCTGGGTCAGCCTTGGAAGGTTGTATTTTTCTAGAAAGTTGTCCATTTCTTGTAGGTTATCCAGTTTGTTACCATATAATTTTTCATAGTATTCTCTCCTGATTCTTTGTATTTCTGTGGTGTCCATAGTGATTTTTCCTTTCTCATTTCTGATTCTTTTTATGTGTGTAGATGCTCTTGTTTTCTTGATAAGTCTGGCTAGGGGGTTATCTATTTTGTTTATTTTCTTGAAGAACCAGCTCCTGCTTTCATTGATTCTTTCTATTGTTTTATTCTTAATTTTATTTATTTATGCTTTAATCTTTATTATGTCCCTCCTTCTACTGACTTTGGGCCTCATTTGTTCTTTCTTTTCTAGTTTCATTAATTGTGAGTTTAGACTGTTCATTTGGGATTGTTCTTCTTTCCTGAGGAAGGCCTTTATGGCAATATATTTCTGTCTTAGCATGGCCTTCACTGCGTCCAAGAGATTTTGTGGTGTTGAATCATTCTTGTCATTTGTCTCCATATATTGCTTGATCTTTGTTTTTATTTGGTCATTGATCCATTGATTATTTAGGAGCATGTTATTAAGCCTCCATGTGTTTGTGGGCTTTTTCATTTCCTTTGTGTAATTTATTTCTAGTTTCATACCTTTGTGATCTGAGAAACTGGTTGGTACAATTTCAATCATTTTGAATTTACTGAGGTTTATTTTTGTGGCCTAGTATATGATTTATTCTTGAAAATGTTCCATGTGCACTTGAGAGGAATGTGTATACTGTTCCTTTTGGATGGAGTGTTCTGTAGATGTCCGTTAAGTCCATCTGTTCTAATATGTTATTCAGTGCCTCTGTCTCTTTAGTTATTTTCTGTCTGGTTGATCTGTCCTTTGGAGTGAGTGGAGTGTTGAAGTCTCCTAGAAAGAATTTATTTCATTCTATATCCCCCTTTAATTCTGTTAGTATTTGTTTCACATATGTAGGTGATCCTGTTTTGGGTGTATAGATATTTACAATAGTTATGTCCTCTTGTTGGACTGACCCTTTTATCAATATGTAATTTCCTTCTCTGTCTCTTATGACATTCTTAGTTCTGAAGTCTATTTTATCTGATACAAGTACTGCAACCTCTGCTTTTTTCTCACTACTATTTGCATGAAATATCTTTTTCCATCCCTTTACTTTCAGTCTGTGTATGTCTTTGGATTTGAAATGAGTCTCTTGTAGGCAGTGTATAGTGGGTCTTGTCTTGTTTTTTTATCCATTCAGTAACTCTATGTCTTATGATTGGTGCATTCAGACCATTTACATTTGCGGTGATTATCAACAGGCACGTACTTTTTGCCATTGCCTGCTTTAGATTTGTGGTTACCAAAGGTTCAAGGGTAATTCCCTGCTATCTAACAGTCTAATTTAACTCACTTTGTATGCTATTAAAAACACACCCTAAAGCTTCTTTTTTTTTTACCTCCTTTTTCTTCCTCCTCCATTCTTAAGGTATGAATCATATTCTGTACTCTTTGTCTATCCCTTGAGTGACATCTGTTTAGACTTAGGATAACTTCCATCTATAGGAGTCCCTCCAAAATGCACTGTAGAGGTGGTTTGTGGGAGGTAAATTCTCTCAGCTTTTGCCTATCTGAAAATTGTTTAATCCCGCCTTCAAATTTAAATGATAACCTTTCTGGGTAGAGTGTTCTTGGTTCAAGGCCCTTCTGCTTCATTGAATTAAATATATCATGCCACTCCCTTCTGGCCTCTAAAGTTTCTGTTAAGTAGTCTGATGATAGCCTGATGGGTTTTCCTTTGTATGTGATCTTTTTTCTCTCCAGGTTCTTTTAAAAGTCTGTCTTTATCCTTCATCTTTGCCATTTTAATTATTATATGTCTTGATGTTGTCTTCCTTGGGTTCCTTGTATTGGGAGATCTGTGCACCTCCATGGCTTGAGAGACTATCTCCTTCCCCAGATAAGGGAAGTATTCAGCAATTACCTCCCCAGTAATGCTTTCTATACTTTTCTCTCTCTTCTTCTGGTTACCCCTATAATGTGAATATTGTTCCATTTGGACTGGTCACACAGTTCTCTCAATATTCTTTCATTCTTAGAGATTCTTTTTTCTCTTTGTGCCTCAGCTTCTTTGTAGTCCTCTTCTCTAATTTCTATTCCATTTGCCATCTCTTCTACTACATCTAATCTGTTTTTAAATCCCTCCATTGTATGTTTCATTTCAGATATGGAATTTCTTAATGATTGAGTCTCTTACTTAAATTTTCTCCTGAGTTGTTGAATATTGTTCTGTACCTCCATAAGCATGTTTATAATTTTTATTTTGAACTGTCTTTCAGGAAGATTGGTGAGTTCAGTTTCATGTGGCCCTTTTTCTGGGGTTTGTGAGATTTTGGTCTGAACCATTTTTTTTTTGACATTTCATATTTGTGTGTGCTGCTCACTAGTGCACAGAAACTCCAGTCTCTCGAGCTCTCATCCCATAGAGTTTGGTTGGGGGTCGTAGGGGAGTGAAGCTGTTGCCTTGGGGGAGGAAAGATCTGTTTCCTGATTCCCATCTGCGGTGCCTGTCTCCAGTGTCAGAGCCCATGGGCCAAGCACCCATATGTAAGCCTCTGTGCTTTAAATCTCTAGTTGTTGTTGGCGTGGCCTCCGTCTTGCTGACCTGATGCCAGCACAGTGACTTCCAGTTTGGGAACCGGTGCCAGCAGGTAGTAGAAAGGTGCAGCATGCTTCATTTCACAGTGGGGATCTGCAGAGCTATGTAGGCAGCCAGCAGGAAGGAGCACCTGAAGCTCCTCAAAGTTCCCAAGCAGCTGGGCAGAGCATGTGCAGACAAGCTTGTCCAGCTCTCCCTTTTCCTGTGCAGCAAGCTCCATGCAATCCCCACCCCTTCAGTAGTCCTCTCACTGCTAGGATACCTCTCAAACCGCCCACCCCTTCTATGACACAGAACAGCCTGATGTGCATCCCCCCTCCACAAACAGCCAAAATGTCAGTGTCCCAAGCCCTTTGCCCATCCGAGCTCCCCAACGTCCAGAGTACCACACAGTATAGGCTTCCCCTCACAAAGCAGGTCTCCAGGGCTAGGAGCTCAGCAGTCCCAAGCTTCCACCCTCTCCCCACTCCATTTCTCTTCCTCTTGTTGGTAAGCTGGGTTGGGGAAGGGCCTGGGTCCCGCAGGATTAAGGCTTTCCTACGTTACCCTTTTTTTTGTGATCTGCTCTGTTCATGATGTCTGTATGCAGTCTGTTTCAGCCTTCTTTCTTGTTGCTCTTTTAGGGTTAGTTGTATTAATTAGCTATATTTTTTGTACTAATTTTGGTTTTTGGGTGTAGTTTTCCGTGTCAACCTCTCATGCCACCATCTTGAATCTCTCTTCTGTTAACATTGGATAGACATACCTCTCTCTAATTAAACTAATCTATTTATAGTCATAGGATAGTTTGTCATGCCTCACACTTTTATTCAAAAGTAGTTTTTGGTTAATGTTGAAAATATTTAGATAGTGAATGACATCTTATAAAAATTACTCTCATATTGTTAAATGATATTAGAACTCCGCAGTATATTTTTCATTATGGTTATAATTGTGCCATTTTCAATTTAAAGTCTATTTGCAAGATATTTTATTGCTATGATTTTGCATGTGGTATATGCTCATGTTTTGAAATGCAATTTCTCTTTTAGTGAAGACCTGTGGCTCTAATCTTCAAGGACCAAGTGGAACCTTTACATCTCCCAACTTTCCATTCCAATATGACAGCAATGCCCAATGTGTCTGGGTCATCACAGCAGTGAATACAAATAAGGTGAGCAGAACCTGTGGCAGGAAGCATAATCATAAAGCCATAAGGGAAAAGGGATCCTGGTGAATGTAAAGTAAAGGAAATTCATAACTAAAGTCTGATTTCTTTAATATCTCCAGCTTATCCATTATCTTAACATAAACTTATGTGAGAAATTTGGAAAAAATAAATTTAAAATAATAAAGTTCTACTCCTATTTACAAACATATAAATGACAACAAATTAAAATTTTAAATGAAGGTTTTCTGAGATACATTTTTGAAGATTGTAAGTATATTTATTTTTTCTTAAGGAAGCAATGAATAATGGCTTTCCACTTCATATCTTTTCAGCTTGACATATCATTCAGATATACCATGTTTTTATGCATAGGTGACTTTTATTGCAATGTTTTTCTGTTGCCATAGATCATAGAGCTTTTATTTATTATTTTTTTAAAAGTGTATTTTAATGTCATCTGCACTACTAGAGGGTTCGTATTATGGATAATTTCAAAATATTGGCTTTTCTTTCATTTGACTGAAAATGAATAATGTGTCACAATACTTCAAACAAAATTATGATGCTGAATGCGCATAAGAGCAGCTAAAAAATTTTCTCCCTTTCCTTTCCTGCTTTCTTTATCCTGTTTCTCCTTGTAGGACTATACAGAGGACCTAAAAATAATAGGATGATTCAAAATTTTTCTCAGATTATATTTTCTGCATTTGAGTAAGGAAAGTTTGGTGGTAGAGCCCATAAGACTGGATCAGATTGTATTTCAAATGCCAATTTAGAATTTAGTAATTGATAACTTTGATCAAATTATTTAACCTCTCTGAAATTCAGTTTCTTTGTAAAGCATAAATAATATATGCATTTATTTCAGTGTTGTGAGAAATAAATGAGGTAATGTATACAGAGTGGTAAACAGCATTAGGAAGTACTTAAAAAAAACATTAACTCATTGTTACTAGGTAAAGCATATACTACATCTCAGATATTTTGGGTTTTATGTTCATAAAACTTAACCCAAAGAGTAGCACAGTTGTTTTAAAAACCAACTCAGTGGTCAGTTACACTTACACTTGCCTTATATCAGAGTTCTGATTTATGAATCAGGAAAACTAGATCAGCCAGCTCTGCCCCAAATTATCTGTATAAACTGAGAAAATTGCCAAATCTCACCCTTCACCTGTGTAAAGGAAATTGTTTTACCCATACCTGTGTCATCAGTTCAACTCACATATTCAATTCAAATATTTATCAAATGCCTTATCTGTGTAAATTATGGATTGTTGAGAATTTTTCTGAAATCATGAAGTACTTGGAAAAATAAGCTTATATTTATCGAACACTTAGCAACATGCCAGATACTATTTGAAGCACTTTTTATGAATTATTCATTCCTCATAAGACTCCCCCTAAGAGAAAGATACTTCTATTGTCTGCATTTAGCATAGGCTAAATAATTTGTCTAAAATCACATAGCTAGCAAAGGTCAGAGCTGCTTTATAAAGTATGTTATTTAGGATATATCAAACTGAGATACAAGTGTCTTGCACTAAGATAAGCATGAAGTGAATTAATTGTAAAGTATGGAACAAACATATTGTATTAATCTTTCACTGAGATGGAAATCTTTTTGTGTCATGATAATTACCTATAATTGTCATCAAGATGTAATTATCTCCTGTTCTCTAAGCCTTCTGCTTTGCTAAGTTTAATTCATTCTCATTACTGAGTTACCTGAAATTTCACAGAGGTCATCACATTTCTCCTTGTTTATCTTAACTAATCTGCCAAACTTTATCTCTTCTTTTTCTCCGTAAAAAAATTCAATTTATTTTCCAAGGAACACATAATTACTTTCACTTTGCTATTTTTTTATCAAATAGCTGACAGAGGATATTAGTTTTTGATTTGTTGGTTTACTTCTATTTAAAGTTATTCTATAGGAATTGGTTCTCAAGCATTTTTAACTATAACCCACAATTAGAATTACATTTTGCTTGTGGCCCAGTTCACTGACTCAGAGACACACACACACACACACACACACACACACACACACACACACACACACACACACACAC
>JAQQAC010013450.1:41019819-41054143 GCA_029783875.1 Phataginus tricuspis | reverse complement strand
CACACACACACACACACACACACACACACACACACACACACACACACTCATTGCTACAAAATAACATTTCCTGTATTAGCATTTCTTTATTTTTTATTATAATCCATTATAGTCTGTTTTTAAAATACTGGTCATGCCTCACTGTATCAATGTGATGATACACTAATAGGTTATAACACGTACCTGGACAAATACTGTTCAGAGTTTTGCTTTCATAGATATTATGTCAGGACTCTTTTTGGAAGGCAATTTCTGGCATGAACCATAGGCATACACCTCTCCTATTTGGTATAAATACCAGCTAACCAAGATGCTTAATCCCTTAATAATCTATGAACTTCAAAAAATCATTGCTCATTTTTTCTTTATGTATGATAACTTTAAAAGTAGTCATGGTGTTCTAAATATCCAAAACAAACACATGGTTGGTGGGAAAAATCCGTGAGATTTGAAACTGGATGGAACTGGTTTCAAATCTTGGCTGTCCCTCTTATTAGTTATCCAGTTTTAGGCAGGCATGATCCTTGAGTCCTCTGAGCCACAGCTTTCTTTTTCATCTATTAGAGATAATAATACCATATCATAAAGGTTTTTTTTACTGATTAGATAAGACAATATGAAATTTCTGATTCAAAACAGCATCACTTAAATTGGCATCTACTGTTCCTGCGAAATGTTTCCATTTGTTAAGAAATATGCTCCTATTCGGTTATTTGTTTTATTTCACATATTAATGCAGAAAAAACATTACTACATACTATTATCCTCTATATTTGATTATCTTGTTGAATGATTTGTAGGTGACTGTCTTATAGTGAAATATTTCTTCACAACAGCAAGTTAACACATTAAGACTGGTACTTAAACCTGGTCATTGAATTAATCATCCTCCTCGCATTGAGATGCACATTTAACATTAGCTCCATGTGTGAAATCAATAATTTCTTTAATTTTTCCTTAATTTCTGTGGTGCTTGTCTCTTCAATTTAGATGGTCTAATGCATTTGTATTCTATCTGAGGTACACAAATAATTCCCAGGGTGTGCATGGGGTCCTGGACATCATTTTTAGATATAGATATTCCACATTTTAACTCTGTTCTGCCTGATGACCCATCTTTGTTCATTTTTTTAATTACTTTCCCTTTTATGACTGACAGTTTCAAAAGAAAGGCATATATTACTTTCCAGCTGAAGTGTTAATACTTTGCATTACTTGAATGTTAATAAAACTCTGGAGATCCAGAGTAGGAAATTCCTGGTGCAGAGCTCCCAAGGGAGAGAGAGTTCTTGAAAACAGAGTGAAAAATAAATTAGCTAAGAGGTATTTGAAGGAAACAATACTTTGTTTTATCCAAACACCAAACTTATGAAAGGCCCATCTCTTTATCTATGTATCTATATACATCTACCCATCACCTAGTTTTTATTTATCTATCTGTATCTCTTTCTGTCTTAGAACTAGAATGTGTGATACATAGACATATATTATAGACTAATTTGAATTGAAACACAAAGTCTGACTTTTTGACAGAAATAATTTCTGACTCATCTGGTTTTACAGTTTTTTTTCATTTAAAATATACAGTGGACATTTTCTAGAAGTAAAGTGAATTAATATGAGATTTTAATGAAACTATATTATAAGGAATGTGTACAATTTTAGTATAATAGAAATTGTATCCTTTCCAGCTACCGACAGACTTTTTTAAAGTAGACATCTATTTAAAATTATAGGAGAGAGTAATTTTCAAAATTATTTCATCTATGTGTACAAAATGTAAAGGCTATCAAGATCAGCATTGTCCAGTAGAAATATGTGAGCCACATATATAATTTTAAGTTTCCTAGTAGCTACATTTTTTAAAAGATGAAATTAGTTTTAATGTTGTATTTTCTTTAACTCCAGTATTACAATTGGAACATGTATTCAGAATAAAATTATTAGTGCAATAATTTGCCATCATTTTTTATTCTAAGTCTTTGAAATCTAGAGTGTCTTAACACTTAAATGACATCTCAATTCAGATGAGCCACATTTCAAACATTCAACAGGTGTAGGTTGCTGGTGGCCATCATAATATAGAGGGAAAATATTGAAATTTCTATCACTATAGAGTTTTACTGTTCTGCTTTGGAGATTATAAGAGGTGATGGTGGTTGTTGAGGAGAATAAACATCCCATTGCAAGGGAGTTGCCTCACGTGAAGATTTTGTAAGGGCTTCCTTTCCCATTGGTAGAGGTGGCTCTGGAAGACTTGAGTTTTTAAGATTCTCAGCTTTATTCCAGAATATCCAGTGCTTCTATTTCAAATTTTAGTATCCCATTTCTTCTCAATTAATGCCCTATTTTCACATGATAAATTGTGAGTATATGTTCAGCTTACATTATAATTATGCAGTTTGCATAATTAAATTGTGGGTATAATTTTCAGCTATATTTTCCTAGTGCTATGGGGTCATGGTCTCTTGTTCTCTGACTATGACTTAAACTGTAATTTTATTTCTTTTTTTACTCCAATGCAATCAATAGCCATTTTCCTCCATAGTCCTTGTGGTCTTAGGAATGATATCCATCAAGTGCTACAACCATTTGTCCCATCCCCTCAAACCTTGCCTTCAATATGTGTTTCATCCCAGTCACAAAAAATAAATTTTTTATGCTATTTTCTGTAGACCAGAAACTCTGCCATATCAAAGCCAAAAAATGAGCAAAACAACCTCCCCAAATCCCATCTTTGAAGCTCTATTTATTGGACTATTCTTGATACCAAGGAATATATTAATCGAGTTAGCAAAATATAATCTACATTAGTTGAGTAAAACACATGGAGTTTAATTTGGAGGACTGTTATACAGGTGTTACAATGGGGAAATAACAAAAATTAATGCAGAAGCAATAACCGAATGGACAGAAACCATATTTAGAGCTGGAGAGAAAAAGAGAAAATATGGCATACAAAATCTAAGAGTTTGTAGTAGGGGCTTCAGAACACTGGAGCTCAGGTTTTAAAAGGAGATACCCGTGGTTGGTGCTCAGACCTCTGAGGAAAGAATGTAAACCAGCAAGTGTAGGCAGATCCTAAAGCCAACAGGGAAAATAATCTGAAAAAGTTATTTTCTAGGGACTCAAGCCTAACATCAAAGAACAGAATATAGAAGGGTTAGCTCAGAGGTGAGAGTACATATGTAATAGCATCGAACTAGTAAATGATATGGCTGCATGTGGAGCTAATTTAGGAGAGGAAGAAAAAAGTTCCATTCAGGAACATTTGCACTTGACATGTCTAGTAGACTGGATACCAGGTTGGAAATAAAGGCTAAAGATCAAAAATATAGCCATGGAGATATAAATCTGCAAGCTGTCAGCATATAAACATTATTTGAAACCATGAGACTGAATTAAGATCACAAAGTCTTAGGTGGAAAGTCAAATTTAGAATAAATAATGGATGAACAACTGGTAAAGGCTAATGAACAGGATATGTGTGTGTATTTTTTTCTTCTGTTGCATTTTATATAACTGAAGACCATCCATTCTCAGCCCAAGATCCAATACCTGTAGAAGAATCACAAAATAAATACCTCAAGTGTATTTGTATTATCTTTTAAAACATAAATATGTATCATTAGTATTAAAAATTATAAAATATATTAGTAATATTAAGGTACTCATATTAACATTGGCTATTTTTTGTCTTAATTGAAACTAAATGAACAACTATGTCTCATATGAAGGTCTGACCAATATATTTCCTTCATATTAAAAAAGTACTCCTCATATTCAGGGTTGGGAACCACTGGTTAAAATAAAATACAGTGATCAGCACCACTCAAGTGTATTAGCCTTTACAAAATGAAAAGAAACATATGAGAAGATGAAAAGCCATCATAGGCCCTGCCTTATATTCTGTACAGTCTTTATCACATCATTCAATTTACCTTATTTCATAAATCCTGACTTCTGCAAGAAAGCTAAATAATCTTAAACTGATAACTTTGACTCAGTGTGAAGTCACCCTTAATGTACCTGTAATGCTAATTAAGCTGTGGTTTTCATCTTGGGGACTCAATGCTTACCTTTAATTTTGGTCTTGGTAATTGGAAGTGTGTCTTGTTTCATGTCCATATGTCTGTTGTATTACTTTCATTGTTCTAGGCTGGGAATGTCCCTCATTATTGCTACTGTGTTTCCAGGGACTCGAGTCCTGTTGCTGCACAGCTTTCTCTCTGGCGCTCTGCAAACCACCAGAATAACTTCTTTGAACAAGTTAACTCATTGTCTGCTCCTGGCACTTTATGCTTTTTGGCATCATTCTCTTTTATCCCATGAATCAGCCTTTTCTACATAACTGTCTTTTCTTTTATGTGCCATCTACCTATTAATATTTTTCCAATAGATGTCCCTCTAATTTTACAGCTGGTTCTGTCATCTGAGACCTTCTCCTTTCTACTGGAAGATGCTTGTTTGTTTGTTCATCTTTTAACTCATCCAATCAAATATTTATTAACTACTAAATACTGGGTGTAGTTCTTGATGACAAAGATTCAAACTTGAAAAAAAACATGTCAAAATTCTTCCTGTCACTGAGTTTGCATTATAGTCAGGAGTCACAAACAATAAAAGAAACAAGAGTAATACAGTAGGTGGCACAATTGTTATGGAGAATAATTTAACAGAGCAAAGGTGTGAGAAGTATGTGATAAGGGTTGCTTTTTCCTACAAATGACACTGTAGGAAAGGATGAGTGAAAAACAAAAGTGGACCTGGGCATGTGTAGACTTGATCCCATGTTAAGTTTTTGTTTATACAGCATCCATTTGTTCCCCATTTTTTATAAAGATGGAGAACTACCCCTCTCCTGTTCTGGTTGGTCTTACGGGCAACTTCAATTAAAGTACCCTGTCCTAACTTCCTTTCATCTGCCATGGAGATGTGACACAGTGCTGGGCTACAGCTAACTTTTACCTGCTCTTGGGAGCGGTGCTTTAAACTATCAGGAATATAGTAAGCTAATTGTTAAGCTTAGCCAATATTAAAATGTAAAATATCTAAGTATACAATTTAATAAAGTATATTAAAATAGAGGTACTAGTTACCTATTTACAAACATCATGATGTAAATATTTTGCTACACTTTATTATTAGTTTTGTTCTTGAGGTTATTTACATCTATTTTATCTGAATGATGGAAGTGCTGTACAATGATGCGCTCTTCATCTTTCTCGGCTCTGCATTCAGTCACATTAGCAGCTTGAGCTGCATGTGGGAGGAGAATTTATGCTGTGGAAGTTGGCAGTCACTACAAATAAGAACTTTATTTATTTATTTTTGTTTTTTTAAATAGATGTAGAAAGTGATGGGGAAAATATTAACCATGAGGGTTAAATTTTGAAGTATGTTATATCTGCAGCTATTGCATTATGAATGGCACACAAAAATTGAGGAAATATGCTTCTATTATTTGAAAACTATTATCTGATTCAGTAATGAAATCATTCATATCATTGGCAAACACATGATGTTTCAACATATGTATTTGTTTTTACAATAATGTTTTACTAAATAACATTAATGAAAATGTCAACCAACATTCATCTGAGAATTATACTCATTCCTTCATTAATTACAACTTTAAGTTGGCTATAGGTTAAAAAAGTTTGCCAAAATTCAGTTAAAAAGTTCTATGGTAATCAAAAATGTAGTATTTTTAAGCAAGATTAATGAACATTTGTTTTTATTTGTAAATTATATGTTATATATCCTTTATATCAGTACACTTTTTTTAATCAACATGTTTTTACAAAGATTCAGTCTTTAGGGATTTATTGATACTCATGTCATGTGACCCAAGCTAGATCAGTCCTTTTTCTTCTGGACCATGAAAAACAAATTGCACACACTGAAAAAAAATTGAGTTTGTCAGAAAGAAAGACCTTCAGAATAATAGTAAATAACAATAGTTAATATATATTGAATGCTTACTGTGTACTAAGGCATTGTTCTAAACCCTTGTATATAATACTTAATTTGAGTTGTACAACAACCATATTTGTAGGTACAATTATTATTCCCATTTGTTTGGATAAGGAAACATATTCAGGTAGATAAAGTAATTTGCCCAAGAACACAATATAAATTTCAGAGCCAGGATTCATAACTAGGCAATCCCACTCTTGAAGTGATCACAGATTCTTTCCTGCTACCTGGATCCCAGTCTCACTGGGCTCCTCTTCTTTCTTCAACTGGGGATTTTAGTTTTTCATTACTTCTCTGAGGTTTCCCATGTCTTTATATTTATATATATGTATGTATTCTTACTTAAGTCTGCTCAGTTTTCTATCACTTGTCACTAAGAAACCCTGAGGCAGGGAGCTAATGATGAAATAATTTTTAATATTACTCCCTCCTGATCTAATGTAAAGCGGCTATGTCATGTTTAGCTCCTCACTTTGCTCTCTGATTCACATTTCATCATATCCTGCAAACTGATGATATGCTTATTTCCTCTGTCTTTACTGATACTTTGGTGGGAGGAATCTGGCTTTTTAAAACAATAATATTGGCAAACTTCAGTTTCTTGGATTTCTAGGGATCTTTTGAGAATTGAGTCTTAAAATATAAACATATAAATTAATAGTAAAGTCCAAATGGTTTGTTTTAAATAAGTTATTCTTTAGTATATTATGCAAAAGTAAGGTTAAAATGTTGTGGAACAGAATTCTTTATAACGTTTTGACCAGTCCTCATTCTCAACTTTAAATGCACAGCACTTTTATCCACATTGAATGATTGTCATAAGAATAATGCTGAAGTATCCAGGGTGGCAACAAATCTCACAACTGAGAAAATAAAATCCATTGGGAGATTAGTAGTGAAAAATAAATTAACTGAGTATAGAAGAGTGTAAATTCAGAGAGAATAAAGATAGGGACATGAGATTGACTTCCACTTAGATTGTAACTTTCACTAGTTCAGTGGAAGTCTTACATGTCAGAAGAAATAAAATTGGTCCTTAGTGGAATAAGAATTGACTCTAACTTTTAAAAAAAATGTTGGGTAACACTAGCCAAAAGCACATATTTTTTTCTAAGACTCTGAATATTTAACTTGTTTCTAAATTTGGCTCATATTTGCACCTTAGAAGTCAGAAAATATTGTTTACTAGGACCTAGGTACATCATCAATGAAGGAGGTCAAGGGACTGGCACTATTTTAAGTGTATATATTTAATAAATCATTCTGGACATTTCTGGAGTACATATAAATAACTTCCTTATTATTCTGTATAGAATGATGCATGGACAGAGTTTTGATCTAAGAATCAAAAGCACTGAATTCTTGTACAGGTCACTTTGCTTCTCTGAGTCTCAGTTCCCTCATCTTTAAATAAGGCATAATTATCCCTGCCCTGCCTTAGCATAGGGGTCTCGGAGGGTCTTACAAGTTACTAAACTGAACAGCATATTGTACATGGGAAATTATCTGGTAAATTTAAGATATTATATATTCTTATTATTTATACCATCCCTTATTCCAAAGATGATTTTTTAGATGTATGAAATAATGAAGTTGAGATATGTTGAGTATTTAAGGATGTTTAAATATAAGAATATACCCTAGCTCATGATGGATGCCCAGTTAATGTTTTCTGTATAAATAAGAGAACTAATAGATAAGAATAAACAATACATATAGAATATGTGAGAAATTATTGGGCATTTTGACTCAGCATAGTCTAAAACTAGTACACACAATGGGTAGCAAATGTTTTTGGCACTTATACAGCTTCATAAATAAATGGTAACTATACATACAATATATTAAACTATATTTTTACCTGTATATTATTTATCTAGAGCTATCATAAAGAATAGTTTTTGTTTTTTTCATATATTTCTGATAAAATTTCACTAGAACATTTCATATTATCCTGATGCAGAGTTAGTTTATGTTGAAATGACATGATATATGGGAATTTCTCTCCTTAATTTTTCATGGGTACCTGCCCAAATTTAAATACAGGTAAAGAAGTACAACCTTTCTAGTAGGGGATGATCTCCCTTTCCAGGCGGGTTATTCCATTCTTCTGTTTATTTTTAAAATAAGTAGTGAAGGTCTATTTGATAATAAGACAAAATAATTAAATTGTGAAATCTTTCATTCGTATATTCACTACAACATTTAAGCCTATGGTTTTTGTATAGAACCGAAAATATCCATTCAGTGCTCCTTCCCATAAACTCTTCAGGTATCAAAATACATCGTTGACTTGCACCCATAACACTGTCATCAGAAGTCTTTCCATATTGTCACTGTTCCATTACTCCAGCTAGCCTTTTGCTGTTACTTCATTTAGCCAGCTGACTTACAGTCCGTAGTTCTTTGTGCCAAATATTGGAGTTTTGGGACTTGTGCCAAACTTCTGTGCAAGGTCTGAGAGCTCAGCCAGGCATGAAAAGTGTCACTTTTCTACAGACTGTCTTTCTGCTTTTTTCTGTTTTCTGCAGACTGTTTTTTCTGAAGCTATCTTTTTGGCAAAAAGCAAAACCCAGGACAAGGATTTATGTGCAAGCAATATGTATAAGAAAGTGTTCCAAGGAAACTATTAAGGAAGTGGGGGAAGCAGGACAGGAAAGAAATTAAGTGAGTGTACAATTTCAGACAAAACCCAAGCCACATACGGTTCCATGCAGTGCAAATTACACCTAAGAGTTTGTCCCAACTCAGAGCAAGGGAGCTGGCCTCTCTTACTTCTGTATCTCATAATCATGGGCTCAAGGTTACCTAGGTCCTTCAGGGCTCATGTGTGGGCAAAGGTGCTCCCATAGCCCAAAGGCAATCTGCAGAAGACTTATAGCTATAGGGATTTAGAGGCAAATGAATATGGAAGATAGCAAACATAACAGAAACGACAGGAAGCTTCCAAGAGGATCTGGATGGAGCATGGACAGTGTCCACTACAGTTAAGTAGGAACTAAAGGGAGGAAACTCAAGGTAGCAGTTCAGGGATAAACTGAAATCAAAGCCAGGTTTGTCATCTTACCAAGTCATGATTCAGAAAAGTAAAATGCAGATATTGGTATAAAACAATAGAATGTAAATCAGGAAAACCAACTAGAAGATTTCCCAAGTCAGGGAAAGTAGCTGGGATCACCATTTATATGACCTCCCAACCTTGGAAGTAGAGGTCCTATCAAAGGCACTGACCTTTGCTTCCCCTCCTTTTGACTGAATCATACCTGCACAGCACCTCTTGACTATTCCCAGTTCCTGACGATGGGACCTGTCCTCTTGTCAAAATGGTATATTTAATTGGGATATCTTATTTTAATATGAATTACACTGTGTAGACACATGAACAGTCATCTAATAAATGTATCTATAAAGAAACAAAATTGACAAATATTCCTAAATGTTTAAAGGATTATACCTAGATAGTTATTTTCCCCTTTACTTTTATGCAAACAAAATATTATGTGTTAAATTTCAATAATACATGTTATATTTTGTAATAAAGATATATTTAAAACAATATTAAACTAGTAAAATGAAAAAGAAAGGTAGTTACAAGTATAGAATGACTGGCGTTGATCATACTTCATGCTTCTTAAAATTCTCTTCCCTAGGTTTTTCTCTGCTTTCCCGAATTTCCCCCTTTTCCCAGTACTCATCTTTCTTCACCATCTTCTTAAAATTCAGTGTTCCTCAATGTCCTGAATCAAACTTTTTTCATAATAGTCTTCTTTTCCTTCACATATCTAAATACAAAGTCCAGTTAATTAATTATAGCTCATTAATGTGCCTCAGAGTTGCTTAACTGTCTCTCACCCAGGTTTTCATTGTTTTTGGATTATTACCCAACTTCCCAACTAATGAATCTACATCTCGTTTTGCTCCCTACCCCAAGCTATTGACAAATCCAGTGTGGCACTTTATTCTAAAATGAAATGATATGCCCTTTCTTGGTAAAATATTTAAGTATTTTGGATGGATATTTCTTGGATGAACCCATCAACAAACTGAACCACTCTTACCTTTCAAGGACAATGCCCCAACAATATACTTCATACTAGTGAATTACCAGAGTCCTCTAGTTTGGGGACATGTTACTCTACATTTCCTCACTCTGTGTGCACCTGTTTATTCTTGGCCATTCTCCATGACTCAATTCAAGTTTCATTTTTACATGGAAGTTTTCCTGTCTTCACTCCTGAAATGACTGACGATCCTACTCTGCGTGATGGTTTGTTTACCAGTTGTCATGCTATACTGTGCTACTATTAACTCTTAGTCTAACCCTTAACAAAACCAATTTGAATCTTTGAATCTTTAACATCTTGCATAGTAGCTGGGAGTATATGGGAGTTTTTCAAATGAATATTTATTGAAAGAACGGATTAAATATTTCCAGATAAAACCCTCACTGGTTTATTTGCATGTTTGTTAGATAATCCTAAGAATTTCTCTGATTCTTACCAAAAAAAAAAGGAAAATATGCAAAATACAAAATATTTTCATTTGGTTTTCTTTTTAGTATTCCCCCCACTACTAACCATTGGGTGTTTGTGATGCTTCCACCTCAGTATTGTAGTTGTTTTTGAATGATATGCATAATCAGAGCTATGCTACATGATAATTAGGTATAAATATTGAGGGATTCACATAAACAGTAGCAATTAGTATACTCAATACAGAAAAATAAAGTCTTTTGGAGGTTAGCATTGGAGAAGAAAATGGGAGATTGGACAAAGAAACCCTTAATTAAGAGTAACAGGATACACAGTCTTATAAGTTAGGATTAGGTCTGGCTGGCAGAGACAAACAAGATAGATCATGTGGTCCAAGACTCATTATGGCTCTGCTCAAGTTGCTCCTCAGAGACTGGCTGACTCACCACTCTACCACTCTCAGGGTGTGGCCCCTGCCCTTAAGTTCCAATACTGTGTCTCGGGTTCCAGCATGGTGTCTCACATCCCAGGCAGTGGGTTGAGGGAAGTGATAAAGAAGGAGGGCAAAAAACAAATGCAAGTGATTTCTTAAAAAGGTCCCTGGAATCTGCTACAAAACATATTTAAGATTTTAATTAAAAAAACACGTATATGACTTCTGGGAAGATGGCGGCGTGAGCAGGGCAGTGAAAATCTCCTCCCAAAACCATATATACTTGTGAAAATACAAAAAATACAACTATTCCTAAAAAAGAGACCAGAAGATACAGAACATCAATGAGGCTACAGCTACACCTGTGAGAACTCAGTGCCTCACAAAGCAGGTAAGATACAAAGCCGCAACCCGGTGGAACCCAAGCACTCCCCCACCCCAGCACACTGGCAGGAGGAAAAAATTCAGAGTGCGGAGGGAGTGGAAGCACAGGACTGCCAAATAACCAGCCCTGGTGATCTGTGCCGGGAGCACTGACACACATTGCGTGGTGTATCGGCGATTAGAGAAACAGAAGTGCAGGATCTGAATCAGACACAACAAGCAGGTCCCCTCAGCTGGCTCCCCAAGAAAAAAGAAAAATGGGCGCCATTTTTTGTTGTTGCTTTTTGTTTTTTGATTTTTTTGTATTTTTTCCTTTCTTTTGTTTTCTTTGTTTTCTTCATTTGTTTAAAGTCATAAAGAGACAAGGGCCCACCAGCGGAACAAAATCATCCCAGTGCACTCAGCCCAGCAGGCTGGGAGTCTTGGGGAATTTAGGACCCCCTGGCCAGTGGCCGGGCAAAGCAGCTGTGCTGAGGCTTCCCACAGTGATCAGCAGCCTCCCATTCGTTCCCCTCCCCCGCAGACAGTGCCGCAAAGGGTCTGGGAGCCCCTACTGCTGCGGAATAGCAGAAGAGCGACCCCGCCCACAGCATCCTCACAGAATCTACTTCCGGCAGGTGTGCAGCTAACCAGGAAGGACCCCAGAACCCACATCAAGGGCTGGAAATCCCCAAGGGGACCAGAAGGTATCCAGTGAGACTTCAAATCCCCGCAGTGCTATAGGTTAGGCTGACGGTGACACCACATACAGGCAGCTCCTGGGATTATCCCAGAGACTGCCTCCCAGTGGGCGAGAAACCAATTCAGAACCTGGAGAAGTGCAAGGAGATGAACAAGCCGGAAGGGACTTTGTTCTCCCAACTGAAACATGTGGCACCTGCCAGCAACCACTTCTATTACCATGAAAAGACAGAGGAATATGATACAGACAAAGAATGCCCAGACAACCCTAGAGAGAGGGCCTGATGGGATAGATTTATACAATCTTCCTAAAAAAGAATTAAGAATAAAAGTCATAAGCATGCTGATGTATCTACAAAGAAATATGCAAGAGCTAAGGGAGGAAGTGAGGAAAAACAATGCAGAAATCAGACAAGTGATCAACAGGCTTAAGAGCAGAATGGACAGGGTACAAGAAACTGTTAATGGAATAGAAATCAGAGGACAGGAATACAGAGAAGCAGAGGCAGAGAGAGAGAAAAGGATCTCTAAGAATGAAAGAATATTAAGAAAACTGTGTGACCAATCCAAATGCAACAATATTCACATTATTGGAGTACCAGAAGAAGAAGAGAGAGAAAAAGGGATAGAAAGTGTCTTTGAAGAAATAATTGCTGAAAACATCCCCAAGCTGGGGAAGGAAATAGTTTCTCAGTCCATGGAAGCCCACAGATCTCCCAACACAAAGGACCCAAGGAAGACAACACCAAGACACATAATAATTAAAATGGCAAAGATCAAAGATAAGGACAGAGTATTAAAGGCAGCTAGAGAGATAAAAAGACCACTTACAAAGGAAAACCCATCAGACAATCATCAGACTTCTCAACAGAAACCTTACAGGCCAGAAGAGAATGGCATGATATATTTAACATAATGAAACAGAAGGGCCGTGAAACAAGAATATTGTATCCAGCACGATTCCAATTTAAATTTGACGGAGGTGTTAAACACTTCCCAGACAAGTGAGGGAATTTGCCTGCCACAAACCACCTCTACAGGATATCTTAAAGGGACTGCTCTAGATAGAAACATGCCTAAGGCGAAAAAGACGTCACCAGAGAAAACAAAATCTTAGCAAAGAAAGCAAACGATCCAAATACTAACTAAAGGCAAAAAGTAAAATCAACTATCCACAAAAACAGTCAAAGGAAATGTAAAAGAGTACAGAATAAAACACCTAGTATATAAAAAATGGAGGAGGAATAATAAGAAGAGAGAGAAATAAAGAACCATCAGACTGTGTTTATAATACCTTAACAAGAGAGTTAAGTTAGACTGTTAGATAGTAAAGAGACTACCCTTGAACCTGTGGTAACCACAAATCTAAAGCCAGCAAGGGGAATAAGTACATATCTACTGATAATCTCCCTAAATGGAAATGGACTGAATGCACCAATCAAAAGACACAGAGTTACTGAATGGATAAAAAAGCAAGACCCATCTATATGCTGCTTACAAGAGACTCACCTCAAACCTAAGGATATACACAGACTAAAGGTGAAGGGATGGAAAAAGATATTTCATGCAAACAAGGAGAAAAAAGCAGGTGTTACAGTACTTGTATCAGACAAAATAGACTTGAAAATGAAGAAAGTAGCAAGAGATAAAGAAGGACATTACATAATGATAAAGGGGTCAGTCCAATAAGAGGATATAACCATTATAAATATATATTCACCCAACACAGGAACGCTGGCATATGTGAAACAAATACTAACACAATTAAAGGAGGAAATAGAAAAAAAATGCATTCGTTTTAGGAGGTTTCAACACACCACTCACTCCAAAGGACAGATCAACCAGACAGAAAATAAGTAAAGACACAGAGGCACTGAACAACACACTAGAACAGATGGACCTAACAGGCATCTACAGAACTCTACACCCAAAAGCAGCAAGATGCACATGGAACATTTTCCAGAACAGACCACGTACTAGGCAACAAAAAGAACCTCAGTAAATTCAAAAATATTGAAATTCTACCAACCAACTTCTCAGATCACAAAGGTATAAAACTAGAAATAAATTGTAGAAAGAAAACAAAAAGACTCGCAAATACATGGAGACTTAAAAACATGCTCCTAAATAATCAATGGATAAATGACCAAATTAAAACAGAGATAAAACAATATATGGAGACTAATGACAACAGTAACACAAAGCCACAACTTCTGCGGGAATGCAGCAAAGGCAGTTCTAAGAGGAAAGTATATTGCAATCCAGGCCTATTTAAAGAAGGAAGAACATTCCAAAATGAATAATCTAAAGACACAATTACTGAAATTGGAAAAAGAAGAACAAATGAGGCGCATAGTCACCAGAAGGAGGGAAATAATAAAGATCAGAGAAGAAATAAATGAAATTGAGAAGAATAAAACAATAGAAAAAATCAATGAAATTAAGAGTTGGTTCTTTGAAAAAATAAACAAGATTGATATACCCTAGCCAGACTTCTTAAGAGAAAAAGAGAATCTACACACATTAACACAATAGGAAATGAGAAAGGAAAAATCACAACAGACCCCACAGAAATACAAAGAATTATAAAAGAATACTATGAAAATCTATATGCTAACAAGCTGGAAAACCTAGAAGAAATGGACAACTCCTTAGAAAAATACAAGCTTCCAAGACAGACCAAGCAAGAAAGAGAAAACCTAAACAGACCAACCACCAGCAATGAAATTGATTCGGTACTCAAAAAACTACCCAAGAACAAAATCCCCGGGCCAGATGGATTTACCTCTGAATTTTACCAGACATATAGAGAAGAAATAATACCCATTCTCCTTAAACTTTTCCAAAAATAGATGAGGAGGGAATACTTCCAAACTCATTTTATGAAGCCAGTATCACTTTAATACAACCTGGCAAAGACTGCACCAAAAAAGAAAAGTACAGACCAATATCCCTGATGAATGTAGATGCAAAAATACTCAACAAAATATTAGTAAACCGAATTCAAAAATACATCAAGAGAATCATACACCATGATCAAGAGGGATTCATCTCAGGGATGCAAGGATGGTAAAACATTCGAAAATCCATCAACATCATCCACCACATCTACAAGAAGAAGAAAAAAAACCACATGGTCATCTCGATAGATGCCAAAAAACATTCAACAAAATTCAACATCCATTCATGATAAAAACTCTCAACAAAATGGGTATAGAGGGCAAGTACCTCAACATCATAAAGGCCATATATGACAAACCCACAGCTAACATCATACTTAATGGGGAGAAGCTGAAAGCTTTTCATCTAAGATTGGGAACAAGACAGGGATACCCACTCTCTCCACTGTTATTCAACATAGTACTGGAGGTCCTAGCCATGGCAATCAAACCAAACAAAGAAATACAAGGCATCCAGATTGGTAAAGAAGAAGTCAAGTTGTCACTATTTGCAGATGACATGATATTGTACATAAAAAACCCTAAAGACTCCACTCCAAAACTACTAGAACTAATATCAGAATTCAGCAAAGTTACAGTATACAAAATTAACACACAGAAATCTGTTGCTTTCCTATACACTAACAATGAGCTAACAGAAAGAGAAATCAGGGAAACAATTCCATTCACAATTGCATGAAAAAGAATAAAATACCTAGGAATAAACCTAATGAAGGAAGTGAAAGACCTATACCCTGAAAACTACATGACACTCCTAAGAGAAATTAAAGAGGACACTAACAATAGAAATGCATCCCATGCTCTTTTCTAGGAAGAATCAATATTGTCAAAATAGCTATACTACCTAAAGCAATCTACATATTCAACGCAATCCCTATCAAAATACCAACAGCTTTCTTCAATGGACTGGAACAAATAGTTCTAAAATTCATATAGAACCACAAAAGACCCCGAAGAGCCAAAGCAATCCTGAAAAGGAGGAATAAAGCAGAGGGGATTGCTCTCCCTGACTTCAAGCTCTACTACAAAGCCACAGTAATCAAGACAATTTGGTAGTCACACAAAAACAGACCCACTGACCAGTGGAACAGAATAGAAAATCCAAACATTAACCCAAACATATACGGTCACTAATATATGATAAAGGAGCCTTGGATATACAATGGGGATATGACAGCCTCTTCAGCAGCTGGTGTTGGCAAAACTGGACAGCTACATGTAAGAGAATGAAACTGGACTGCTGTCTAACCCCATACACAATAGTAGACTCAAAATGAATCAATAACCTGAATGTAAGTCATGAAACCATGAAACTCTTAGAAAAAAACATAAGCAAAATCTCTTGGACATAAACATGAGTGACTTCTTCATGAACATATCTCCCCAGGCATGGGAAACAAAAGCAAAAATGAAGAAGTGGGACTATGTCAAGCTGAAAAGCTTTTGTACAGCAAAGGGCACCATCAGTAAAACAAAAAGACATCCTACAGTATGGGAGAATATATTCATAAATGACGTATCTGATAAGGGGTTAACATCCAAAATATATAAAGAACTGACCCACCTCAACAAACAAAAAACAAATAATCCAATTAAGAAATGGGCAGAGGACATGAATAGACACTTCTCTAAAGAAGAAATTCAGATGGCCAACAGGCACGTGAAAAGATGCTCCACATCGCTAATCATCAGAGTAATGCAAATTAAAACCACAATGAGATATCACCTCACATCAGTGAGGATGGCCAACATCCATAACACAAACAACAACAAATGTTGGTGAGGATGTGGAGAAAAGGGAACCCTCCTACACTGCTGGTGGGAATGCAAATTCGTTCAACCATTGTGGAAAGCAGTATGGAGGTTCCTCAAAAAACTCAAAATAGAAATACCATTTGACCCAGGAATCCCACTCCTAGGAATTTACCCTAAGAATGCAGCAGCCCAGTTTCAAAAAGACAGATGCACCCCTATGTTTATTGCAGCACTATTTACAATAGCCAAGAAATGGAAGCAACCTAAGTGTCCATCAGTAGATGAATGGATAAAGAAGATGTGGTACATATACACATTGAATATTATTCATCCATAAAAAGAAAACAAATCCTACCATTTGCAACAACATGGATGGAGTTAGAGGGTATTATGCTCAGTGAAATAATCCAAGTGGAAAAAAACAAGTATCAAATGATTTCACTCATATGTGGAGCATAAGAGCAAAGAAAAAAACTGAAGGAAAAAAACAGGAGCAGACTCACAGAACCCAAGAATGTACTAACAGTTACCAAAGGGAAAGGGACTGGGGAGGATGGGTGGGAAGGGAGGGATAAGGGGGAAAAGAGGTATTACGATTAGCAGACGTCATGTTGGGGGGGCACAGGGAGGGCTGTACAACTCAGAGAAGACAAGTAGTGATTCTATAGCATCTCAGTACGCTTATGGACAATGACTGTAATGGGGTTGTAGGGGGAACCTGATGAAGGGGGGAGTTTAGTAACCATAATGTTGCACATGTAACTGTAGAATAATGATACCAAAATAGAAAAAAATATGTATATGTATTGCCATACATTGACAACATTGTCATACTCAGTTCAAGAGAGATGGAAAATATATCTAATAGGGTAACTTAGTACCAGCTAGAAATTCTGCTCTTTGGGATGAAGGGGTAATAAGATATTTGGGAAATTTATCACAATCTCTGTTCTCAAATTTAGTCCAAAACTGATAAGTGGATAGAGAATATTACTCTTTAAGAATGACCTCCTAAGAAGACATATTATGAAAACAACAGTATTAATAACATTAATGCTATATTATTGATATTAATAATATTATTATCATTAAAATAGAATTGAGTACATATGTCTGGCACTATGCTGAGCTCTTTTTGTGTATCATCTCACTTAATCCTTTAATTAACTGTATGAACTATTTGCTATTGTATACATTTTATATGTGCAAAAATAGGTTTGAGAACTGAAGTGACTTATCTACATTTGAAGTATAAGTCTCCATACTAAAGAAATAATTATAAAAGAGTTATGATGGTTGGATGGTATTATGATGGTGATCATTCTGTTGCTGCTCTAACAAATTACCAAAAATGTGGCTTAAATCAACATACATTGGGGAACTGAGGACTTTCAAAGGATGGTGCTTCATATGGGAAGTTCTATCCTTCAAAGGAGGTAAGAGAACTATACTTTTCCCAGGTACAGAAAAGTGACAAAGGCAAACTTTGAAATCTTAACTTATGTCCCATTCCATCTATTTTATCTTCCCAGAGGGATCCCTGTTTCAATTGACAGATTTAAATATCATTTAATTATTCTAAAATTCCATAGCCTTCTCATTTCACACCTTTCATTCTCTACCCAAGCACTAATGGACTGTATTTCTTCTTAGGGAGAGAGGAACATTTATGGAAAACATTCACACCCAGAGTAGCTCCTCAACATTTATTGTTAACCACATGTGTCAGTCAGAAAGTACCCTTCAGTGGCTTAAGAAATGAGAGGTTCTAAGAACATTAAATGAATTTACATTAATACAAGCAAGAAAATAGAAACATTGATGTACATCTTCAGTTGTTTGTGTAGGGTGTCCTGTTAAGGTAATTTTTGAAGCACAGTATTTTTCATGAAGGCTACTCTTTTCCTCCTTCCCAAACTCTTCATTTGGCCAACACTATGTCTTTAATGGTGAAAAATACAGGCAAATTAGGAGAAGGCAACAAAATAGCAAATAGTTAAAGAATCTTTCTTATAAAAGAGACATCAAAACATCTTCAAACTAAACCACACACTTGTTACATCTATTAATTAAAGGGCCAGCCTTGTTAATCATCATTAATCTCAAGTAACAGTTATGGAATGAGAAGAGTTACTCTATAATATTGAGAAAGGGAAAGGTAGTTTTAAGTGAGAATTTAGAAGTGTCTGGCATACAATAAATATTTAACAAATACATGTTGTTGAATAGCTCATATAAATCTCTACCTGTTTGTATAAACAAATATTGTATGCAATTTCATTTAAAAAATCACCTAAGTACAATAATGTAATGGAGTTATGGAGCTTCATTTTAACATCTTGAAAACTGAAGCAATATACAGTTCTTTTGTAACATAAGAGTTTAATACTCTCAATAATAATCATTGGCTTTCAGTATTTACTTTCTCTTGATGAAGCACCAGTCACAGTTTAGAATAAAAAGTAAATATTTTCTCTACTTCTTTTCATGTTTTCTACCCATAGTGCTAAGACTTTGTTACATTCTAATATACAAATATAAAAAGTTCCTATGTGTATACAAATAAACAGATTCCATAATGGTGTTATGAATCACTGAAAACTTATCTGCACTTATGGTTCTCAATTGTAAAATAAAGATAATAATGCTTCCTTCATAGGGCTCTTGGAAGTATTATATGAATTAATCCCTATAATACACTTCGAACAGAGTCTGGAATATAATACATGTTAAAAAGAAAGGTTAATTATAATAATAATAATAACATTACTGCTACTATTACTGAAACTAGTACTACCAACATCAGTGGCACACCCACCCCCACCACATTCCCAGAGTGTTGAGGCATGATGTTTCCTCTGGAGTTTGGGCTTAGCTTTCTACTGTGCAGGTAACACATGCTCTCACACATTTCAGAACTTGGAATATCCTTGGGGAGACTCCCTGCTGATACCAGTTTTCAGAAGCCATTAGCAGATGTTTCTACGAAGTCAGAATAGGGTTCCTCCAAGAAAGCCTGAAAAAGGCACTGGAGAAAGTTGTGAGCTTTGCTTCTTGCCACTGAGATATTTTACTGCAGATCAAAGTTTATCTTAATGACAACCTTGGAATTGTGAGAGTCATGGTCCACATTCAAGGACATCGTTTTCTACGCCAGCTGCTCACCAGCTCAACCACAGCTGCAGCTGAGTGGTGAGGAAAGGAGAACAATATGATACCTGTGTATCCAGCACCTGCCCCGCTTAGTGTTATAGCTCTTTGAGCTTCTGGTATCACTAACCAATGTGGAAAAAAGTCACTGAGATTATTTGATTATCCTCATACAACCACCGTCACAAAGGATACATATCATCAAAATGTATCATTCTATCTAATCCTTCTGCTCAGTGCTGCATATCTTCCTTGAGTTTCAGCTCCCTCCTGACATAACAACACGATCACTCCCATTGTATGGTACCAGGCGAAAGGGTAGAGAGAGGGAGCAAAATCTGCAAATACAGGGTGTGGTAGCTGCAAATTTTTTTCTTAAATTAGGACCTGTTTCGTACCTTCCTCATAACTGTCAGTCTGATAATCTTTACCACCCAAGAGCAATCATAAAACACTTCATATACCTTGGAATGGCTAGATGAGCACCAGTAGTATAAATCCTAAACTTTTCCTGGGAATCTATATTTTCACTAAATGGAAATCTGGGTCTATAATAGATGGAAAAAAAAAAAGAAAAGACAAATCACCTGCCTTCAGGAACCTTCCAACTAGTGATTTAAATGTGAAATAAAATAATAAACACAGAAATTAAGAGTCACAACTTGAAGGAAACAGTCTGCATGGAATAAAAGGGAGCCTACTTAGAACTGTCAGTCAAGGTCTTTCTGTGCAGGTGAGACTCAACCCAATATTGAATAATGACAGGGGACTAGCAATGCCAAGAAGAGAGTGTCTAAAGCCAAAGAAAAATTGCTTGTAAAAGCGAATAAAGACCCCAGTGTCCTCTGAAACTAAGATGACAGGGTTTCTGTGGCATAGAGGGTAAGGAGGAGAATGGAAGAAATGGAGGCATAGAGCTTAATAAGGCCCAGATCATACACGGTCCTCTGACCTCCATCCAAAAATATAGTGAGGAGATTAAAGATAGTGGAATGAGAGGTGAGACACAGGCTTCCTCCTAAAACTGCATATAATACAAAAATACAATTAATACAACTAATCCTGAAAGAGCAACAGGAAAGAGGGCTGTGCCAGACTGCATACCCCTGGAGAAAAGAATAAACCTCACAGAACAGGGTAACATACCAAAGCCATGGCCTGGTGGGATCCAAGCCCTACCCACACTCCAACTCACCAGCTAGAGGAAGGGAAATGGAGCTGTGAGGGAGTGGAGGCCTGGGACTGCTGAACACCTAGCTCTGTAGATCTGCTCTGGGAGTACAAACCTACATTACATGGTGCTCTCGTGATTAGTAGGGTTGAAAAGATAAGACAGGCAGAATACCTGGAGAGACTGAGATTCCAGCTGCTTGTGGAAAACGGAACCATATCTTGCTGCTCAGGGACAAAAAGAAAGGCAGGCAGTCTGAGAGACGTCCTAACAGCGAGAGGGCTGCTAAAATGGCAAGGATTACACATCGCTTACTGCTGAGGAGAGAGGACAGGTAGACAAAATTATCCAGGTACACTCTGCTCAGCAGGTTGGGAACTTGCATGATCTTCAGTTGCTCCAGCCCCCTGGCAGGCTAAGCAGCTCAAAGGCCCCCCTCTCTTATACGCAGCCTGCTGAGCCTTCCTCCTAGACAGCCCATACCTACCTGGATCACAAACCGGCAAACCCTGCTCTGGTATTAGGTCAGCCAGAGGGAAGTCCTGCCTACAGCAGTTAAAACACAAAGCATAGAGGCATATACCTGTGTGCTCAGCCTACTGGTTCTGGCAGTGGAGACAGCCAGAGCAGCCAGGAAGCAGGAGACATCTCCTGTGCGACCCCCGACATTGCGTCAGGGGCTGAGCAGCTCCAAAGAGTAGAGCTTCTGGGCACTAGAGGGTTCCATATACAGATATGAAACACTAAAGGAGCCTGGTACAAAGTAAAATTATGAATACAACCCCTGAGAAAGATGAAAATGAAATTGACCTCAGGAATCAGCCTGAAAGGGATTTCAAAATAAAAATCATTAACATGCTCATAGAGATACAGAAAAATATTCAAGAACTCAGGGATGAATTCTGGTCAGAGATCCAATTATTACAGAACACAGAATCAGAAATGAAACATACAATGGAAAAGTTTTAAAGCAGATTACATATGATGGAGGAGATGATAAATGAAATAGAAATTAGAGAAGAGGCATACAAAGAAGCTGAGGCACAGAGAGAAAAAAGGATCTCTAAGAATGAAAGAATATTGAGAGAAGTGTATGACCAATACAGATGGAACAATATTCATATTATAGGGGTACCAGAATAAGAAGAGAGAGAAAAAGGGATAGAAAGTGTCCTTGAGGAGGTAATTGCTGAAAACTTCCCCAGTCTGGAGAAGGAGATAGTCTCTCAGGCCATGGAGATGCACAGATCTCCCAACACAAGGAACCCAAGGAAGACAACACCAAGACATATAATAATTAAACTGGCAAAGATCAAGGATAAGGAGAGATTATTAAAAGCAGCCAGAGAGAGAAATAGGATCACATACAAAGGAAAGCCTATCAGGCTATCAGACTTATCAGCAGAAACCTTACAGGCAAGAAGGCAGTGGCATGATATACTTAATGCAATGAAGAAGGGCCTGAAACCAAGAATGCGTTATCTGACGAGATTATTATTTAAACTTGAAAGAGGGATTAAACAATTTCCACATAAGCAAAAGCTGAATTTACCTCCCACATACCATCTCTACAGTGTATTTTGGAGGGACTGCTACTGTTCCTAAGGTATAATAGCTGTAACCAGAGGTAATAAAACCACAGTAAAGAAAGAACAGTTCATTACTAAGCAAATGTGAAATTAAATCAACCACCTCCAAAGTCAATCAACAGATAGACAAGGAGTACAGAATATGATACCAATATATAAAGAATGGAGGAGGAAGAAAAAAAACCTTTAGATTGTGTTTGTAATAGCATACTGAGTTAAGTTAGACTCTTGTATAGTAAGGAAGTTAACCTTGAACCTCTGGTAACCAGGAATCTAAAGCCTGCAGTGGTAATAAGTACATACCCATTCATAACCACCCTAAAGGTAAATTGTCTGAATGTACCAATCAAAACACATAGAGTCACTGAATGGATAAAAAAGACAAGACCCATCTATATGTTGCCCACAAGAGACTCACTTAAACCCAAAGACATACACAGACTAAAAGTAAAGGGATGGAAAAAAATATTTCATGCAACTAATAGGGAGAAAAAAGCAGGAGTTGCAGCAATTATATCAGACAAAATAGACTTAAAAGCAAAGAAAGTAACAAGAGATGAAGAAGGATATTACATAATGATAAATGGGTCAATCCAACAAAAAGATATAACCATTATTTTATCTATGCACCCAACATAGGACCTCCTACCTATGTGAAACAATAACTAACAGAATGAAAAGGGGAAATAGAATGCAATGAATTCATTCTAGGAGACTTCAACACTCCACTCACTCCAAAGGACAGATCAGCAAGACAGAAAATAAGTAAAGAGACAGAGATACTGAACAAGAGATTAGAACAGATGGACCTAACAGACTTCCACAGAACTCTACACTCAAAAGCAGCAGAATACACATTCTTCTCAAGTGCACATGGAAAATTTTCATGAATAGATCATAACCTAGGCCACTAAAAGAGCCTTGGTAAATTCAAAAAAAATTGTACCAACCAGTTTCTCAGACCCAAAAGTTATGAAACTAGAAATAAATTACACAAAGAAAATGAAAAATCCCACAAACACATGGAGGCTTAATAACATGCTCCTAAATAATCAATGACCAAATAAAAACAGAGATCAAGCAATATATGGAGGCAAATGACAACAATAATACAACACCGCAAAATCTGTGGGACGCAGCGAAGGCCATGCTAAGAGGAAAGTATATTGCAATACAGGCCTACCTCAGGAAAAAATAACAATCCCATATGAAGAGTCTAAACTCACAATTAATTAAACAAAAAAAAAAAAAAATGAAGAACAAGTGAGGCCCAAAGTCAGTAGAAGGAGGGACAGGATAAAGATTAGAAAAGAAATAAATTAAATACAGAAGAATAACAAAGTAGAATCAATGAAAGCAAGAGCTGGTTCTTCGAGAAATTAAACAGAATTAATAAACACCTAGCCAGACTTATCAAGAAAAAAGAATACACACATAAAGAAAATCAGAAACGAGAGGAAAAATCACTACAGACACCACAGAAATACAAGAATTCTGAGAGAATACAATGAAAAATTATAAACTGGATAACCTAGAAGAAATGGAAAACTTTCTACAAAAATACACCCTTCCATGGCTGGCCCAGAAAGAAATAGAAAATCTGAACAGACCAATTACCAGCAATGAAATTTAATTGGTAATCAAAAAACTACCTAAGAACAAAACGTCTGGACCAGATGGCTTCCCCGCTGAATTTCATCAAACATTTAGTGAAGACCTAATACCCATTTCCTTAAAGTTTTCCAAAAAGTAGAGGAGGAGGGTATACTTCCAAACTGATTCTACAAGGTCAGCATCACTGTGATACCAAAACCAGCCAAAGACACTACAAAAAAAGAAAATTACAGACCAATATCCCTGATGAACATAGATGCAAAAATACTCAAAAAGTATTAGCAAATCGAATTCAAGAATATATCAAAAATATGATCCACCATGATCAAGTAGGATTTATTCCAGGGATGCAATATTAGAAAATCCATCAACATCATCCACCACATCAAGAAAAAGAAGGACATAAACCACATGATCATCTCGATAGATGCCGAAACATTCAACAAAATCAACATCCGTTCATGATTAAAACTCTCAACAAAATGGGTATAGAGGGCAAGTACCTCAACATAAAAATGGTCATATATAACAAACCCAGAGCCACCATCATACTTAACAGTGAGAAGCTGAAAGCCTCTCCTTTAAGATCGGTAAGAAGACGAGGATGCCCACTCTCCCCACATTTATTCAACACAGTTCTAGAGGTCTTAGCCATAGCAGTCAGAAAACACAAAGATATAAAAGGCATCCAGATTGGTAAGGAAGAAGTTAAACTGTCACTGTTTGCAGGTAACATTATATTGTACATAAAATACCCTAAAGAGTTCACTCCAAAACTACTACATTTAATATTTTTTATTAAGGTATTATTGATATACACTCTTACGAAGGTTTCACATGAAAAAACAATGAGGTTACTACATTTACCCATATTATCAAGTCCCCACTCATACCCCAATTCAGTCACTGTCCATCGGTGTAGTAAGATGACACAGATTCAATGTTTGCCTCCTCTGTGCTACACTGTTTTCCCAGTGATTCCCACACCATGTGCACTAAACATAATACACCACAATCCCCTTCTCCCACCCTCTCCACACACCCTCCCACACCCCTCCCCTTTGGTAACAACTAGTTCTTTCTTGGAGTCTGTCAGTCTGCTGCTATTATGTTCAGTTTTGCTTCGTTGTTATACTCCACAAATGATGGTAATCTTGGCACTTGTCTTTGTCCGCCTGGCTTATTTCACTGAGCATAATATCCACCAGCTCCATCCATGTTGATGCAAATGGTGGGATTTGTTTCCTTCTTATGGCTGAATAGTATTCCATTGTGTATATGTACCACCTCTTCTTTACCTATTCATCTACTGATGGACACTTAGGTTGCTACCATATCTTGGCTATTGTAAAAAGTGCTGCAATAAACATAGGGGTGCATATGTCTTTTTGAATCTGAGAAGTTGTATTCTTTCGGTAAATTCCAAGGAGTGGGATTCCCGGGTCAAACGGTATTTTTATTTTTAGTATTTTGAGGAACCTCCATATTACTTTCCAAAATGGTTGAACTAGCTTACATTCCCACCAGCAGTGTAGGAGAGTTCCCCTTTCTCTCCGTCCTCACCAGCATTTGTTGTTCTTAGTCTTTTGGATGCTGGCCATCCTTACTGGTGTGAGGTGATATCTCATTGTGGTCTTAATTTGCATTTCCCTGGTGATTAGTGATTTGGAGCATCTTTTCATGTGTCTTTTGGCCATCTGAATTTCTACTTTGGACAACTGTCTCTTCATATCTTCTGCCCATTTTTTAATCGGGTCATTTGCTTTTTGGGTGTAGAGACATGTAAGTTCTTTATATATTTTAGATGTTAACCTCTTGTTAGATATGTCATTTACAAATATATTCTTCCATACCGTTGGGTGCCTTTTTGTTGTGTTGATAGTGTTCTTTGCTGTACAGAAGCTTTTTAGTTTGATGTAGTCTCACGTGTTCATTTTTGCTTCTGTTTCCCTTGCTCGAGGAGATGCGTTCAGGAAGTAATTGCTCATGCTTATATTCAGGAGATTTTTGCCTTTGTTGTCTTCTAAGAGTTTTATGGTTTCATGACTTACATTCAGGTCCTTGATCCATTTCAAGTTTACTTTTGTGTATGAGGTTAAACAATAATCCAGTTTCATTCTCTCACATGTAGCTGTCCAGTTTTTCCAACACCAGCTGTTGAAGAGGCTGTCATTTCCCCATTGTATGTCCATGGCTCCTTTATCATATATTAATTGACTATATACGGTTGGGTTTATATCAGGGCTCTCTAGTCTGTTCCACTGTTCCATTGGTTTGTTCTTGTGCCAGTACCAAATTGTCTTGAGTACTGTGGCTTTGTAGTAAAGCTTGAGGTTGGGGAGCATAATCCCCCCAGCCTTATTCTTCCTTCTCAGGATTGCTTTGGCTGTTCAGGATCTTTTGTGGTTCCATATGAATTTTAGAAGGATTTTTTCTAGTTCGTTGAAAAATGCTTTTGGTCTTTTGATAGGGATTGCATGGGATCTGTAGATTGCTTTAGGCAGGATGACCATTTTTCCAATATTAATTCTTCCTATCCATGAGCACGGGATGTGTTTCCATTTATTGGTATCTTCTTTAATTTCTCTCATGAGTGTCTTGTAGTTTTCAGAGTATAGGTCTTTCACTCCTTGGTTAGGTTTACTCCTAGGTATATTATTCTTTTCGATGCAACTTTGAATGGAATTATTTTCCTGGTTTCTCTCTCTGCTAGGTCATTTTTAGTGTATAGGAAAGCAACAGATTTTTGTGTATTAATTTTGTATCCTGCAACTTTGCTGAACTCAGATATTAGATCTAGTAGTTTGGAGTGGAGTCTTTAGGGGTTTTTATGTACAATATCATGTCATCTGCAAATAGTGACAATTTGACTTCTTCTTTACCAATCTGGATGCCTTGTATGTCTTTGTTTTGTCTTATTGCCGTGGCTAGGACCTCCAGTACTATGGTGAATAACAGTGGAGAGAGTGGGCATCCCTGTCTTGTTCCCGATCTTAGATGAAAAGCTTTCAGCTTCTCGCTGTTAAGTATGATGTTAGCTGTGGGTTTGTCATATATGGCCTTTATGATATTGAGGTACTTGCCATCTATACCCATTTTGTTGAGAGTTTTAATCATGAATGGATGCTGAATTTTGTCAATTGCTTTTCAGCATCTATGGAGATGATCATGTGGTTTTTGTTCTTCTTTTTGTTGATGTGGTGAATAATGTTGATGGATTTTCGAATGTTGAAACATCCTTGCATCCCTGAAATAAATTCAACTTGATCATGTTGGATGATCCTCTTGATGTACTTTTGAATTTGGTTTGCTAATATTTTGTTGAGTATTTTTGCATCTATGTTCATCAGGGATATTGGTCTATAGTTCTCTTTTTTTGTGGTGTCTTTGCCAGGTTTTGGTATTAGAGTGATGCTGGCTTCATAGAATGAGTTTGGAAGTTTTCCCTCTTCTTCTACTCCTTTGAAAACTTTAAGGAGGATGGGTATTAGGTCTTCACTAAATGTTGATAAAATGTAGTGGTGAAGCCATCTGGTCCAGGGGTTTTGTTCTTAGGTAGATTTTTGATTACCAGTTCAATTTTGTTGCTGGTAATTGGTCTGTTGAGATTTCCTGTTTCTTTCTGGGTCAGCCTTGGAAGGTTGTATTTTTCTAGAAAGTTGTCCATTTCTTCTAGGTTATCCAGTTTGTTAGCATATAATTTTTCATAGTATTCTCTAATAATCTTTTGTATTTCTGTGGTGTCCATAGTGATTTTTCCTTTCTCATTTCTGATTCTGTTTATGTGAGTAGGCTTTCTTTTTTTCTTGATAAGTCTGGCTAGGAGTTTATGTATTTTGTTTATTTTCTTGAAGAACCAGCTCTTGCTTTCATTGATCCTTTCTATTTTTTTATTGTTCTTGATTTTATTTATTTCTGCTCTACTGTTTATTATGTCCCTCCTTCTACTGACTTTGGGTCTCATTTGTTCTTCGTTTTCTAGTTTCATTAATTGTGAGTTTAGACTGCTCATATGGGATTGTTCTTCCTTTCTGAGGTAGGCCTGTATTGCAATATACTTTCCTCTTAGCACAGCCTTCACTGCATCCCACGGATTTTGAGGTTTTGAATTATTATTGTCATTTGTCTCCATATATTGCTTGAACTCTGTTTTTATTTGGTCATTTATCCATTGATAATTTAGGAGCATGTTATTAAGCCTCCATGTGTTTATGGGATTTTTCATTTTCTTTGCGTAATGCAATTCTCGTTTCATTCCTTTGTGGTCTGAGAAGCTGGTTGGTACAATTTCAATCATTTTGAATTTTCCAAGGCTCTTTTTGTGGCCTCGTCTATGATCTATTCTTGAAAATATTCTATGTGCACTTGAGGAGAATGTGTATTCTGCTACTTTGGGGTGTAGAGTTCTGTAAATGTCTGTTAGGTCCATCTGTTCTAATGTGTTGTTCAGTGCCTCTGTCTCCTTACAAGTCTAGTTTATCTGTCCTTCAGAGTGAGTGGTGTGTTGAAGTCTCCTAGAATGAATGCATTGCATTCTATTTCCCCCTTTAATTCTGTTAGTATTTGTTTCACATATGTAGGAGGTCCTGTGTTGGGTGCTTAGATATTTATAATGGTTATATCTTCTTGTTGGATTGACCCTTTTATCATTATGTAATGTCCTTTTTTGTCTCTTGTGACTTTGTTTTGAAGTCTATTTTGTCTGATATAAGTACTGCAACTCCTTCTTTTTTCTCCCTATTAGTTGCATGAAATGTCTTTCTCCATCCCTTGACTTTTAGTTTGCGTATGTCTTTGGGTTTAAAGTGAGTCTCTTGAAGGCAGCATGTAGATGGGTCTTGTTTTTTTATCCATTCAGTGACTCTGTGTCTTTTGATTGGTGCATTCCGTCCATTTACATTTAGGGTGATTATGGATAGGTTTGTACTTATTGGCATTGCAGGCTTCAGATTCCTGGTTACCAAAGGTTCATGGTTAACGTCCCTACTATCTAAGAGTCTAACAACTAACCTAACGTGCTATTACAAACACAATCTAACGTTTCTTTTTTTTGTTTGTTTGTTTTTTCCCTCCTCTTTTTTCTTCCTCCTCCATTCTTTATATATTAGGTATCATATTCTGTACTGTTTCTCTATCCCTTGATTGACTTTGGGGATAGTTAATTTAATTTTGCATTTTCTTAGTAATTAGCTGTTCTATTTTCTTTACTGTGGTTTTATTACCTCTGGTGACAGCGATTAAACCATAGGAATACTTCCATCTATAGCAGTCCCTCCAAAATACACTGTAGAGATGGTATGTGAGAGGTAAATTCTCTCAGCTTTTGCTTATCTGGGAATTGTTTAATCCCTCCTTCATATTTAAATGGTAATCTTGCCTGATAAGGTAATCTTGGTTCAAGCCCCTTCTTCCTCCTCATTGCATTAAATACATCATGCTGCTCCCTTCTGGCCTGTAAGGTTTCTGCTGAGAAGTCTGATGATAACCTAATGCACTTTCCTTTGTATGTGATCGTATTTCTCTCTCTGGTTGCTTTTAATAGTCTGTCCTTATCCTTGATCTTTGCCATTTTAATTACTGTATATTTTGATGTTGTCTTCCTTGGGTCCCTTGTGTTGGGAGATCTGCGCACCTCCATGGCCTGAGAAACTATATCCTTCCCCAGAATGGGGAAATTTTCAGCAATCACCTCCTGAAAGACACTTTCTATCCTTTTTTCTCTTTCTTCTTCTTCTGGTACCCCTATAATGCGAATATTGTTCTGTTTGTATTGGTCACACAGTTCTCTCAATATTCTTTCATTCTTAGAGATCCTTTTTTTCTCTTTGTGCCTCAGCTGCTTTGTATTCCTCTTCTCTAGTTTCTGTTTCATTTATCATCTCCTCCACCATATGCAATCTGATTTTAATACAGTCCATTTTGCTATTCAATGATTGGATCTCTGACCATAATTCATTCCTAAGTTCTTGAATATCTTTCCGTACCTCCATGATCATGTTAATGAATTTCATTTTGAACTCCTTTTCAGGGAGAGTCATGAGGCCCATATCATTTCAATCTTTCTCAGGAGTTGTATTCATAATTTTACTCTGGACCAGGTTCCTTTGGCATTTCATGTTTGGGTATGGCACCCTCTAGTGTCCAGAAGCTCTACTCTCTGGAGCTGCCTAGCTCCTGAAGCAATGTCGGGGATTGTAGTGGAGTGGTATTCCTGCCTCCCAGGAGGAAAGAGCTGTTTTCTGGTTCCTGGCTGCTATGTCTGTCTCCACTGCCTGAACCAGTGGGCCGAGCACACAGGTATAAGCCTCTATGATTTGCATTTTTAGTTGCCGTAGACAAATCTTCCCTCTGTCTGGCATAACACCAGGGTAGGGTTTCCCGGTTTGCAAGCCCGGTGGGGCTGGCCAGGAGAAAGGCGCAGTAGTGTGCCTGTCACAGAAGGGGTTCTTTGAGCTGTGTAGGCAGCCAGGGAGCTGGAGCACCTGAAGATCGTGAAAGCTCCTAATCTGCTGGGCAGAGTGCACCCAGACAGTTTTGTCTACCTGTCCTTTCTCCTGAGCAGTAATCTCTCTGCAATCCTTGCCCCTTTAGCAGGCCTCTTGCTAAGGGCTTCTTTGTTAGGAAGTTTCTCAGATTGCCTGCCTTTCTTTTGTGTCCGAGCAGCTGAATATGGATGCCTGCTTTCCACAAGTAGCTGGAGTTTCAGTCTCTCCAGGAATTCTGCCTGTCTTAACTTTCCAACCCCCTAATTATGAGAGTATCATGCAAGCACCATGAAATGTAGGTTTGTGCTCCAGAGCAAATCTCCAGAGTTAGGTATTCAGCAGTCTCAGATCTCCACTCCCTTCCTCCTCCATTCCTCTTCCTCTTGCTGGTGAGCTGGGGTAAGGGAAGGGCTTGGATCCCGCAGGTCCGCAGCTTTAGTACGTTACCCTTTTCCGTGAGGGCTGCTCTTGTCTCCAGGTGTATGCAGTTTGTTGCAGTCCTCTTTCCTGTTGCTCTTTCAAGAGTAGTTGTATTAGTTATATTTTCATAGTATATGCCATTTTAGAAGGAAGCCTCTGTCTACCTCTCATGCCTCCATCTTTAATCCCATTTTTAGATCTAATTTTTGAATTCAGCAAAGTAGTGGGATACAAAATTAATACTGAGAAATCTGTTTCATCCCTATACACTAATAAAGAACTATCAGAGGGAGAAATCAGAAAAATAATCCCATTCACAATTTCATGACAAAGAATAAAATACTTAAGAATAAACCTGACCAAGGAAGTGAAAGACCTGTACTTTGAAAACTATGAGATAGTCTTGATAGAAATTAAAGAAGATGCCAATAAATGGAAACACATCCCGTGCTCATGGATAGGAAGAATTAATATTGTTAAAATGGTCATCCTGCCAGAGCAATATGCAGATTAAATGCAATTACTATCAAAACACCAACATGATTCTTCAATGAACTAGAGCAAATCATTCTAAAATTTATATGGAACCACAAAAGACCCCGAATAGCCAAAGCAATCCTGAGAAGGAAGAATAAAGCTAGGGCCATTATACTCACCAACTTCAAGCTCTAGTATAAAGCTAAAGTAATGAAGACAATTTGGTACTGGCAGAACAGAACAATAGACCAATGGAACTGACTAGAGAGCCCAAATATAGAGCCAACCATATATGGTCCATTAATATATGGTAAAGGAGCCATGGACATACAATGAAAAAATGACAGCCTCTTTAACAACTGGTGTTGGCAAAACTGAACAGCTACATGCAAGAGAATGAAAGTGGATTATTGTTTTACTCCATAATAGTAAACATGAAATGAATCAAAGACCTGAATATAATTCATGAAACCATAAAACTCTGAGAAGACAACATATTCAAAAGTCTCCTGAATATAAACAGGAGCAACTTCTTCCTGAATGCATCTCCTTGAGCAAGGGTAACAAAAGCAAAAATGAATACATGGGACTACTTCTAACTAAAAACTTCTATACAGCAAAGGACACCATCAAGAAATCAAAAAGGCATCCTATAGTACGGGAGAATATATTTTTAAATGACATATCTGACAAGGGGTTAAAATACAAAATATATAAAGAACTCACATGTCTCAACACCCAAAAAGCAAGTAACCCGATTACAAAATGGGCAGAGGGTATAAACAGACAGTTGTCCAAAGAAGAAATTCAGATGGCCAACAGGCACATGAAAAGATGCTCCTCATCACTAATTATCAGGGAAATGCAAATTAAAACCACAATGAGATATCACCTCGCACCAGTAAGGATGGCCAGCACTGAAAAGACTAAGAAAAGCAAATGCTGGCAAGAATGCGGAGAAAGGGGAACCCTCCTATACTGCTGGTGGGAATGTAAGCTAGTTCAACCATTTTGGAAAGCAATATGGAGTTTTCTCAAAAAACTAAAAATAGAAATAGCATTTGACCCGGGAATCCCACTACTTGGAATTTACCTAAAGAAAACAAGTTCTCAGATTCAAAAAGACATAAAAGCACCCCTATGTTTATCTCAACACTATTTACAATAGCCAAGAAACTGAAACAACCTAAGTGTCCATCAGTAGATGAATGGATAAAGAAGATGTGGTACATATACACAGTGGAACACTATTCAGCCATAAGGAATAAACAAATCCTGCCATTTGCAACAACATGGATGGAGCTGGAGGATATTATGCTCAGTGAAATAAGCCAGGCAGAGAAAGAAAGTGCCAAATGATTTCCCTCATTTGTGGAGTATAACAGCGAAGCAAAACTGAATGAACAAAACAGCAGCAGACTCACAGACTTCAAGAAGGGGCTAGCGGTTACCAAAGGGGAGGGGTGTGAGACGTTGGGTGGTGATGGAGTGAGAAGGGGATTGAGGGGTATGATGTTTAGTACACGTGGTGTGAGGGGTCATGGGGAAAACAGTGTAGCACAGAGATGGCAAATATTGAATCTGTGTCATCTTACTACACTGATAAACTGTGACTTCAATCGGGTATGGGTGTGGACTTGATAATGTGGGTAATTGTAGTAACCACATTTTTTTTTTCATGTGAAACCTTCATTAAAGTATATATCAATAATACCTTAATAAAAAATTTAAAGAGTAATGTTAGTAACATGATATCTAAAGAGCAGCTCTTTTATTTAATTCAGATTTCTCTCAAATGTCACCTTCTCTCCTCCATGACTGACCATCTCCATCACTCTATCTCCTTGCTTTATTTTTCTATATAGCATAACAAGAGTATTTGAAGACCTTATATTATATGGCATTTTATGCTACTTGTCTATCCTTAGTATACTTCCTCAGTGAAGGGCTGAAAGTATTCCCAGCACTAGAAAAGTGAGTGGCAAGTAGTAGGCTCTAAATGCATATTTATAGAATGAATTAAGGATTTTTTAGGTAAAGGACTGATATTATCTGATTTGCATTTCAACTCACCATCTAAAATTTAAAATAAAGGCTTATTAATTGAGCAGGAAGCAATAGTATAAACTACCTTTCTCCACACTTATCCCAGCCACTTGCCTAAAAGAGTATTCTTTGATGGACCCAGGGACCAACCCTTCTCTCCAGATAGCAATGTAGCAAGTAGTTGATTCAGTGGCAAATAATTCTTCCTATACACTAACTCTCAGGCTTCTATCTTAATTGCTTATTCAGAAAGATAATTTTGGAGGTAAACAAGGGCTTTCATGTATAATGACTGATAAAGATCCTTAAATGACTGTACTTGAAGAAATTGGGTAAATAAAAATAAAGTTACGAACCAAGACCATTAATTGAGAAACTGACAACTTGAATCCTTCCTCTTTGGTATCATACAAAAAATAATAAGGATAAACTGAGAGCAGGAGTTAGAACCCACTCCATATTTCATTATATATAAAAGTGTATAATATCTGATTCTCAGTTCCATGGTTACGTGTTTAGTCATTTTGAACTAATCTCATTTTTATTTTTAATTTATTTTTAATTAATTTATTTTTTTTACAATTTATTTTATTTTAGTATCATTAACCTACAATTACATGAGCAATATTGTGATGATTAAACTACCCCCTTCATCAGGTCCCCCCCACCAACCCTATTACAGTTACTGTCCATCAGTGTAGTGAGATG
>JAQQAC010013450.1:40860732-41018839 GCA_029783875.1 Phataginus tricuspis | reverse complement strand
TTTTCTCTTAATGAGTCTGGCTAGGGGTTTATCTATTTTGTTTATTTTTTCAAAGAACCAGCTTTTGGTTTCATTGATTTTTTCTATTGTTTTATTCTTCTCAATTTTATTTATTTCTTCTCTGATCTTTATTATGTCTCTCCTTCTGGTAACTTTGGGCCTCATTTGTTCTTCTTTTTGGATGATCTTTTTGATGTATTTTTGAATTTGGTTTGTTAATATTTTGTCAAGTATTTTTGCATCTATGTTAATCAGGAATATTGGTCTGTAATTTTCTTTTTTTGTAGTGTCTTTGCCTGGTTTTGGTATTAGAGTGATGTTGGCCTCGTGGAATGAGTCTGGGAGTATTCCCTCCTCTTCTACTTTTTGAAAAACTTTAATGAGGATGGGTATTAAGTCTTCACTGTATGCTTGAGAAAATTCAGCAGTGAAATCATCTTCTCCAGGCATTTTGTCCTTAGGTAGTTTTTTGATTACCAGTTCAATTTCTTTGCTCGTAACTGATGTATTCAGATTTTCTGTTTCTTCCTGGGTCAGCCTTGGAAGGTTGTATTTTTCTAGAAAGTTGTCCATTTCTTATAGGTTATCCAGTTCGTTACCATATAATTTTTCATAGTAGTCTCTCATATTTCTTTGTATTTCTGTGGTGTCCATAGTGATTATGCCTTTCTCATTTCTGATTCTGTTTGCGTGTGTAGACTCTTTTTTTTCCTGATAAGTCTGACTAGGGTTTTATCTATTTTGTTTGTTTTCTTGAAGAATCTGCTCTTGCTTTCCTTAATTCTTTCTATTGTTTTATTCTTCTCAATTTTATTTATTTCTGCTTTAATCTCTCATATTTCTTTGTATTTCTGTGGTGTCCATAGTGATTTTGCCTTTCTCATTTCTGATTCTGTTTGCATGTGTAGACTCTTTTTTTTCCTGATAAGTCTGACTAGGGTTTTATCTATTTTGTTTGTTTTCTTGAAGAATCAGCTCTTGCTTTCCTTGATTCTTTCTATTGTTTTATTCTTCTCAATTTTATTTATTTCTGCTTTAATCTTTATTATGTCCCTCCTTCTACTGACTTTGGGCCTCATTTGTTCTTCCTTTTCTAGTTTCAATTATTGTGAGTTTGGGATTGTTCTTCTTTCCTGAGGTAGGCCTGTATTACAATATACTTCCCTCTTAGCACAGTGTCCTTCGCTGCATCCCACAGATTTTGTGGTGTTAAATTATTGTTGTCATTTGTCTTCATATGTGTCTTGATCTCTGTTTTTATTTGGTCATTGATCCAGTGATTATTTTGGAGCATGTTATTACGCCTCCATGTGTTTGTGGGCTTTTTCATTTTCTTTGTGTAATTTATTTCTAGTTTCATTCTTTGTGATCTGAGAAACTGGTTGATACAATTTTAATCTTTTTTAATTTACTGAGGTTCTTTTTATGACCTAGTATATGATCTATTCTTGAAAATGTTCCATGTGCACGTGAGAATAATGTTTACCCTGTTACTTTTGTATGGAGTGTTCTGTAGATGTCCTTTAGGTCCATCTGTTCTAATATATTGTTCAGTGCCTCTGTCTCTTTGCTTATTTTCTGTCTGGTTGATCTGTCCTTTGGAGTCAGTTTTGTGTTGAAATCTCCTAAAATGAATGCATTGCATCCTATTTCCACCTTTTATTCTGTTAGTATTTATTTCACATATGTAGGTAATCCTGTGTTCTGTGCATATATATTTATAATAGTTATATCTTCCTGTTGGACAGACCCTTTTATCATTATGTAATGTCTTTCTTTGTCCTTTGTGACTTTCTTTGTTTTGAAGTCTATTTTGTCTGATACGATTACTGCAACTCCTGATTTTTTCTCACTATTAGTTGCATGAAATATCTTTTTCCATCCCTTTACTTTCAGTCTGTGTATGTCTTTGGGTTTGAAGTGAGTCTCTTGTAGGCATAATATATTTGGGTCTTGTTTTTTCATCAATTCAGTAACTGTGTCTTTTGATTGGTGCATTCAGTCCATTTACATTTAGGGTGATTATCGGTAGGTATGTACTTATTGCCATTGCAGGCTTTAGATTTGTGGTTACCAAAGGTTCAAGGGTAATTCCCTTACTATCTAAGATCCTAATTTAACTCACTTCATATGCAATTACAAACACAACCCTAAAGGGTCTTTTTTTTTCCTCCCTTTTCTTCTTCCTGCATTATTTTTATGTTATGAATCATATTCTGTGCTCTTTGTCTATCCCTTGGGTGACATCTATTTAGCTTTAGGAATACTTCCATCTATAGGAGTCCCTCCAAAATGCACTGTAGAGGTGGTTTGTGGGAGGTAAATTCTCTAAGCTCTTGCTTATCTGAAAATTGTTTAATCCCTCCTTCAAATTTAAATGATAACCTTGTTGGGTAGCGTATGCTTGCTTCAAGGCCCTTCTGCTTCATTGCATTATATATATCATGCCACTCCCTTCTGGCCTGTAAGGTTTCTGTTGAGAAGTCTGATGATAGCCTGATGGGTTTCCCTTTGTATGTGATGTGATCTTTTCTCTCTCTCTAGCTGCTTTTAAAAGTCTGTCTTTATCCTTGATCTTTGCCATTTTAATTATTATATGTCTTGATGTTGTCTTCCTTGGGTCCCTTGTGTTGGGAGATCTGTGCACCTCCATGGCTTGAGAGACTATCTCCTTCCCCAGATTGGGGAAATTTTCAGCAGTTACCTCCTAATGACACATTCTATCTCTTTTTCTCTCTCTTCTTCTGGTACCCCTATAATGTGAATATTGTTCCATTTGGATAGGTCACACAATTCTCTCAATATTCTTTCATTCTTAGAGATCCTTTTTTCTCTCTGTGCCTCAGCTTCTCTGTATGCCTCTTCTCTAATTTCTATTCCATTTACCATCTCTTCTACTAGATCTAATCTGCTTTTAAATCCTTCCATTGTATGTTTCATTTCAGATATGGAATTTCTTAATAATTGAATCTCTGGCTTAAATTCATTCCTGAGTTCTTGCATATTGCTCTGTACCTCCATAAGCATTTTTATAATTTTTATTTTGAACTCTTTTTCAGAAAGATTTGTGAGTTCAGTTTCATTTGGCCCTTTTTCTGGGGTTTGTGAGATTTTGGTCTGAACCATATTCTTTTGACATTTCATATTTTTGTGTGTTGCCCACTAGTGCACAGAAGCTCTTATCTCTGGAGCTGCTCAGCCCCTAAAGGGAGGTTGGGGGTCGTAGAGGAGCAGAGCTGGTGCTGGGGGGAGGAAATATCTGTTTCCTGATTCCCATCTGTAGTGCCTGTCTCTAGTGACAGAGCCAGTGAGCCAAGCACACAGGTGTAAGCTTCTGTGCTTTGCATCTCTAGCTGTTGTGGGCAGGACCTCCCTCTCACTGGCCTGACTCCAGCAAAGTGACTGCCAGTTTGCAAACCTGAGCTGTCAGTCTAGGAGGAAGTTGCAGCAGGCTGTGTGTCATAGTGGGGGCCCTTGGAGCTGAGTAAGTATCCAGGAGGATGGAGCACCTGAAGCTCCTCAAAGTTCTCAACCAACTGGGCAGAGCATGCCCAGACAACCTTGTCCAGCTCTCTATTCTCCCGTGCAGCAAGCTCCATGCAAACCATGCCCCTTCAGCAGCCCTCTGGCTGCTAGGAAACTCTCAGACTGCCTGCCTTTCCTCTGACACAGGGTAGCCGGATGTGCATCCCGTTCTTCCCAAACAGCCAGAATGTCAGGCTTTCAAGCACTCTGCCTGTCTGAGCTCCCCAACGTCCAGAGCACCACACAATATAGATTTCTGCTCACATAGCAGATCTCCAGGTCTAGGTGCTCAGCAGTCCCAAGCTTCCACCCCATCCACGCTCTGTTTCTCTTCCTCCCACCAGTGAGATGGGGTGAAAGGGCTTGGGTCCTGCTGGATTAAGGCTTTCATACATTACCCTGTTTCATGAGGTCTGCTGTGTTCATGAGGTCTGTTTGCAGTCTGGTTCAGCCTTCTTTCTTGTTTCTGTTTTAGGGTTAGTTGTATTAATTAACTATATTTTTGTATGATTTGTCTTTTTGGGAGGAATTCTCCGTCTCACCTCTCATGCTACCATCTTGAATCTCCCTGATCTAAATTTTTGAGCAGATATTTGAATTATACTTTTATATGTATGAAAAGACAAAAAGGGAAAAATGACTACGGACTTTTTTTTGTGAGTAAAGAAATGTAGATCTAGTGCACTCTTCTCAACCCCATTTCACAGCCCAAGTTTGATTCTTTATCTCTCCTACCCTGCCCTGTGCCTCTCAAATCCAGATTTTTTCTGCTGCCAGAGTGAGCATATCAAAAGCAAATACAATCCTTCAATATTACTCACAACTCATTATTTGTCGTCCCTTATTTACAAGATAAAAGTCAAAGTCCTTAATATGATGTGGTTCCTGTCTTCATCTTTAGCTTTGCTTCTCATCACTTTATGTTACAGAAACACAAAGGAATGTTGTTTCCACTGTGCTGTTTTTCCATCTCTCCCCTACTATGTTCTTTGCTTGTTCTCATCTTTACAATCCTTTGCACTGCCTGGGGATTTTCCTTCTCAAAGAAGTCTTTCCACTCTACTCTCTAATCATATTGGGCAACTCTTATCTCTGCTTTCACTTAACCCTGCATGTCCATTTTCCAAAGCACTTAATACAGGATATTGTATTTATTTTGTTTATGTCTTGTCTCTCCAGTAGATTTTGATGACCAACGTCTGGAGAATATGTGTCAACTTGATTGTGTAACATGGCATTGTATTCCTCTGAGCTTAATTAAACTTGGTATATTTTGTACTTATGCATATGTTATGCATTCTGAATTTCCTTACCTGGTAGCAAAAATTCTTTGTAATAGCAGAGTCCATTACTGTCATTCTGAAAAAAAGAAAACATAATGGAGGAAAGCTGCTTCTGGAAAAATCTTTTAGCAGCATAGAATTTGGGTAAGAAACTTTTGTCTTTGAATCATAGTGGGATTGTGAAAAAAGAACTTCATCTTCAAGATCTATCAAAAACAGATGTGGACATCTATTGTATATTGATTGACTTATCATAGCTAATAATGACTGCCATTGATGAGGTCCTACTGTATATCAAGGACAGTATGTGTTTTACCAATTTTCTTTAATGTAATACTTACTTCAACCTTAGGAAGTATGAATTATAAATACTTTTTTATAGGTAATGGAGACTTCACCAAATAATATAACATTCTATGACAGAGACAGGAATTAAACCATAGGGTTTGTCTATGCCTTTAACTTATATTATCCTGTCTCACTAATGAGTTTAGCTTGGTATTAATATTAAGCACCATTAGGCTATTTAGTTAAACATCATCAAAGATTCATTTGGAAGCTATACTGATTATATCTGTACGAAATTTTAATACAGGAATTATCAGCTAGAGAAAAATTGAGAAATGTCATCAGCTTTCAGGTTCGTGATGCAAAATAATACTGACTTTACCATGGAAGAAAATAACTTATACCAATCCAATACTTCCTATATTTTACCCCAAGGAATTGCCGTAATATTTATTAGTTACTGGATTTCAGAAATTATCTCCTCTAGCCATCACTATTTAAGATATGAGGTGTACACCCACATCAAAGAACATACCTATATATTATGTTATTATATATGCAGGATTTGACAGACAGAAATGATTTCCTAAAATGCAGACATTTACTGTGGAAACACAGACTAATATGATATTTAAGCACATGGATAGTGGCATCATGCCAACCTGAGATTGAATGTAATACCATCACCATATTAGCCAAATAAACGTGGGCAAATTATTTGGGCAAGGTGTTTCTAAAAGAATTTATATACTTATGTATCTAGAAGAATACTTTCAGTTTAAGTCTGGGGAACCTATGAATTAAATAATAAAGTAATGCATTATTTAGCACAAGATAATTCTCCAGAGATATGCATGTCTCTGGCATATAGTAAAACCATCTATATCTTGGTTCTGAGCATCAGCAAATGTTGGTTTTGTCCTCAAACTACATATTGCAGGCTGTTTGCAGTAGCTCTAGTCAGTGCATCCAGGTCCAGTCACCTCCAAAGCAGACTTACTCTCTGTATTTCATTTGAGCACTAACACATATTTTCCCAAAAGCACCCCATAATAGTGTCCTTTGCCTTCCACTGACCAGAATTAGGTTAAGTACTAACATGTAATCTTGTCTCTGACAAATGAAATGTTACTTCTAAGATTGGAAAAGATTGATTAGGACCCATTCCATGAATCTTGATATAGGGTCAGCAGTTGCTAAAGTATGAGGATGTACAGAGGAAAATATGCAATTGAACAAAATCAGTGCTCTATTAAGAAGAGAAAATTCTGGGGTGAACAAAGAAGGTGGCTGCTTGTTTCTGCTCAGTCTTCCCCTCTGGTTACCAAATATCCACCCAGATGTATAATTCTTCCTTTGCATTCAATTTGAAAAATGCCTACATGAAACATGCTCTCTGTCTACATTAACATAGAAATCTCAGCCAGTTAATACATGCAGTTAGAATCCCCAAGTGTTGTACTGGCTTTTCCATTATATCCAGATGTAGTTACACATTGTGTAGAGACCTACGGCCAAAAGACAGGTTATCACCACAACCCATATATAATAATAGAAAAATGTGATGACCATCATAAAACTCTAATTCAGAAGAGAGAATTGGAAGTACAGAGAGTTTCCTGATAGAATCATATCATTTCCTGCTGGACAAGATTGATGAACACTACTTTTCTAGAAGTAAATGAATTCCTCGATTATCCTGGAATGTAGCAGAAACTGTTTTATCTGTCTAGGGCTTTATCACTATGTGATAGATTAATGATGAATTAATTACCCTCTGGGAGGGTTCTTTTCTGTTGGGCAGTACTGCTCTAGGACTTCAATGCCAGTATGTAATAAAATCACTATTTCCCCTAAAACTTGATATTTCTGCTAGTTTTTCATCCTCTGCCATAGAAGCTGGGGGAAGCTTACATCCCATGCCTATACTCTGGTGTAATTAAAGATAGGGAATATAGCACCTGGCCATATTGGAAAGTATGCTGTGATTCCTACCAAGACTCCTAATTCCTCAAACATAAGGAAAGTATTAGGTGTACTGAGTGGCAAAACTAATGTGCAAATGCACACTACATATACTTCTGTGTTAAAATAAAGCAATACATGTGAAATATTGGGCCAGTTACTGACATAATATAAATACTTGCTATTTAAAAAAAATTTATGGGTAACAGATATAAAGTATATAATTAAGTGAGCATTTTACATGACTTCATAAAATATAACAATGTAGTATTCATGGTTTTAAACCATCTGTGAATTATACAGAAAATTAAAATAATGAAACATAAGTTGTAAATCATTTCTGTCAAAATACCTTATGAAAACCCATGTCTTAAGCCTTATGGGAAATGGATCAACTAAGCATTTAATATTTAATGCTATTTACAGACTTCTCACTTCTGGAAAAACAGTGTTAAAATGCATGAGATTATTATTAATTGACTATATTAGTAGCTTAAAAGTTTTAACACAACCCTCAAAAAGCACACTAGATAAGCCATTTGGAATCACTACTTTATAAATGGAAGCCAAGAGAGTGGAATATTTAATTTAAAAAATTGAGACAATTATAAATTATTTACATTTTTTAAGAGCATATTTTATTGTCATAGCTTTTCTTTTCAGCAGTCCTGTGAGCTAAGTGTAATTTTCTTTTTCCACCCACAGATGATTAGGAACAAATAAGACAGCAAAATATATGACATTTCTTTCTCTACCAATATGCATTATATTATTCCTGTTCCCCTACTAAATGTTTGAATGCTACATCCAACTAACATGTAGAGAAAGTATTCATATGATACTGTTAAGATTTGTTGATTTTTTTTAGTACCGTTTCATTTCATAGCCACATTATACAAATAGGTAAAGGGATAGAATATAGCTCTTTGATCATTTCCATATTACAGGAGAATCCATAAAAATAAAATTTCACATCAGATTCCTGATGTTATTACATTCTTACTCAAACAATATTTTTGTTGTTGTTTGTTTTTGTTTTTCCAAATTACCTTTATATATTCCACTAAATGATTTTTTCTTTTAGAAGTACCTCAGCATACTATTTTTGAGTTTTAATATAATGCTTTATTTATATCAATGTCTCTACTTGAAAGTTTTTATTTTTTAATGCATAGATTATACTTCTAAAGAACTATTACTGTTATAATGTTTAAACTAATTCTACAGGAATCAAATTAAAATGAATGTGTTCTACAAATTCAATCACACTGTTTTAGCTTCTCAGTGACTGGGTATCATTGAAACTGTTCAAGAATTACAAGTGTCTAACATTTCAGTGACAGCTCAGTGATTAAGTGTTTATCTGAAAGTATATGGATTAGTTAGTAATTAATTCATCATTTAATTTAGAATGAAGGAGAGTTTTCATTGTTGCATATATACATGGATGAATCTCAGTTACAATTCAGGCAAAATAAAATCTGCCATTACATGGGTGTCCAAATTCCTAATAACATGATAATGACTATTAAAGGTCTAGCATAGAATTAGAAATCAATCAGTCAGTTATTTATTAAATATTTAGATTGTATCTGCTAGCCTATTAAGCTTTTAAAGGCATATAAAAGACATTCTCTAATTTTAAATGCCATCTATTGTGAAATAGCTTGAGGTAAAGTGGATTATGGGATTTCTTCTTTTGATAGGAAGACACCTGAGTTACTCTGAGAGGTCCTCCCACTAAACAGAAGAAACACATTCTTCAGTGCATTGCTGGCTCACAAGTAAATTAAATCTATAAGACTATTCATACACACCATACAGACACACGTAAATATAAACGTGCATTATGAAAAGAACAGTAAAATGAAATGGAAATAGAAGATGAAATGGGAAAGGAGCCTGGTTTTCCTTGGGGCCAATGGCAATAAAACCCTGGAATCAGAGACTAGAACTGGGGCCTAGTCTTCTTAGATCAACAGTTGAAGAAGCTGAACTTGAAACCTTCGCATTTGTTTAAAACCCTCAAGGACTGTTAAATTGGTGCCAGATTGGTATAACTGTTGGGTCTAGTTAGCAGAAAATGAATCAAATTATACCTAATTTAAGCCCTCAGGATTCTCAAAGCTTAGTAAATATGGGTTCACTATTAAATATAACTAAATACATGGAAAGCAAACCATCATGAATTAGTCACTAGAAATAACAAGGAGTGTTTCTTCGGGAATTGAGGGCATTTGAAAGCCTGCCAGAATGTATTAGAATATTACATCCATGCCCAGGGAAAGACACATGCTTTGAGAAGACCTAAAGCTTTCACCACTGACCTGATTTCACCACTAGCTTGTACCACAGTGCAAGCAGCAACTGCAGGTGATAAAGAATTGTAAATAGTCTGGGTAAGATTAAAGGAGTGCCCCAGCACTGAGCCAGTCCTCAAAGACTGGAAGAGGTGCTGCTGTGGTCTGAATGTTTGTTCCCTCTTAAAATCCCTATATTGACATTCCTAATGACCAAAATGATGGCATTAGGATGTGGGGCCTTTGGGAGGTGCTTAGTTTCTGAGCGTGGAGCCCTTATGAATGGGATTAATGCTTTTATAAAAGATACCGCAGAAGGCTCCCTAGACCTCTGCCATGTGAAGTTATGGCAAAAAGACGGCCTTCTATGAACAAGGAAGTTTGCTCTCACCAGACCCTAAATCAGCCAGTGTCTTGATCTTGGACTCCCCAGCCTCAAGAACTGTGATGCATAAATTGTTAAGCCACTCAGTTTATGGTATTTTGCAGTCCAAGCATACTAAAGTGTGTATTTTTTAAGCTCTTTGAATTTAAAGAAACCCTAGTTGGGAAAAACTGACTGAACATAAGTTAAGCCTTCAGAAATAATGAAAAACAGCAAATCCTGGGGGAGAAAGAAAATTTGTTTTCCAGAATTACCACATTGTAATATTCAAGTGTCCAATTTTCAGCAACAGCACAAAATCACAAAACATACAAAGAACAGGGCAATATGGCCATTCAAAAGAACAAAGTATACTGACAGATACCATCCCTAAAGAAATTCATTCATTGAACATATGACACAAAGATTTAAAATAACTGTTAATTATGCTCAGAAAGGTGGACAAAGAAGTAAAGGGAAGCATGTAGCAATAGAATGAAAATAACAAGGAGAAAAAAATACAAAAAGAAGCTAAATAGATATTCTGGAGCTTTGAAATACATAACAAACTGAAAATTAAGTACATGGTTCAACAGCAAATTTGATCAAGCAGAAGACAGAATTAATAAATTTGAAGATAGGACAATTGAAATTATCCAGACTGAAGAACAGAAATAAAAAAAAAATGAAAACGTGAGAAGCCAAAGAACCTTGTGGGACATGATCAAGTAGACCAACAAATTTATTATAGGAATCCCAGAAGACAAAAAGATGCAGAAAGAATATTTGAAGAAATAATGATCAAAAACTTCTCAACTTTGAGAAACACATGAATCTACACACCCAAGAAGCTCAACAATCCCCAAGTAAAGTGAACTCAAAGAAATCGGTAACTAGATATGTCAGAGTCAAATTGTTGAAAGATAAAGAGAATCTTGAAAGCAGCAGGAGAGAGGTGAATCGTCATGTACATTAAATCCTAAAAATATTAGCAGCTGATTTCTAATAAAATAATACAAGCCAGAAAGCAGTAGAATGACATATTTAAAGGAAAAGAGAACGAAAATATCAATGAAGAATTCAAATCTGTCTAAACTATCCTTCAAGAATGAAGGAGAAATCAAGATATTCCCAGATAGACAAAATACCTGTTTCAAAAAGATATATGCACCCGTATGTTTACTGCCACATTATTTACAACAGCCAAAATTTGAAAGTAACCAAAGTGCTCATCAATAGATGAATGTATAAAGCAGTGGTATGTGTATGCAGTGGAATATTATTCAGCCATAAAAAACAAAGAAATCATGTCATTTGTGTCAACATGGATGGACCTAGAGGGTATTTTGGTCACTGAAATAAGCCAGGTGTAGAAAGACAAATGCCATAAGATTTCACTTACTGGTGGAATCTATAAACAAAATAAAACAAAATGAACAAATAGCAGTAGACTCACTGAGATTCTGAGAAATGAATGGTGGTTACCATGGGGGAGGGGTTGGGGTGGGCAGCTGGGGAGGGTGAGGAGGATGAAGTGGCACAAAAATTCTCAATCATAACATAAGATGGTCAACGGGTAGTAGTACAGCATAGAGAATATAGCCAATAATTCTGTCAACATCTTTCTGTATTGACAGTAACTGCACTACTTGGGGTGAGGATTTAATAATGTGGGTAATTGGTGAACTACTGTGTTGTATGCTTGAAACCAGTATAAGATTGTTTATCAACTATACCTCAATAAATTTTTTAAACATAAATTGGCACATACCACAAAACATTTAAATTGCAAATGTTCCTTTATATAAATATTTACAATGGAAAATAGTAAAAATAGAGAAAACATGTTTAAATAAAATTAGAAATAGAAACAGGACCAAAGTGCAGACCTAGCATAGAATGAAAGAAAGTAAATAAGTTTATGAATATGAATTTGAAGATTTTTCTAAGCACTGAAACATTTCTAGGAAAATTAAACTAAAATTGACTCAGGAAAAAAAAAGCCTGATTCTATCACTATAAAATAAACAAGCAGTGTAACATCAACCACTACTCCCCAGAAAAGGGTCTTTATTTTTATAGGATACTTTTACTTAACTTTCAAAAAACAGATTACTCTCAAACTTATATCAATCAAAACTACTTAGACACCTGCTTGTTCATGCTGTAGTAAAAAGTAAAGGGGATGCTGGACTAGTTTTCTATTGTTGCATAACAAATTACCAAAAATTTGCACCATGGAACGAAATTAATTTATTATCTCACAGGTTTCACTGGAAAGGAGTTCAGGAATGCGTTAGTTGGATCTTCTTCTCAGGGTCTCACCAGAAAGTAATCAAGGTGTGGTCCAGGGCTATGATCTCATTTGATACTGTGGAACCTCTTCCAAGCTTACTGGTTGTTGGAAGAATTCAGTTACATTACTATGTTGTAGGAATGAGATCTTTGGTTTCTGAGGGCTGCCCATGGTTCCTTGCTACATGGTTCTCTCCATACCACCACAGTATGTTTCTTCAAGGCCAACAGAAGATCATTTCTCCTGATTTATTTTGTCTCTCACTTCTATACCTTCCTTAAAAGAATTCCCCTGAATGGTGAGTGAGATTAGGCCCACCCAGGATAATTTCCCTTTTCATTAATTTAAAATCAACATCAGAGACCTTAATTACACTCATGTAATTATCTCTTAACCCTTCATCTTATCCATGAAATGTAACCTTATCATGGGATTCATATCTTACCACATTCATAGGTCCTGCCTATACTCAAAGTACAGGCCATTTACACAGGATGGGTGGTGATATGGAATAGTCTTGGACACCATCCTAGAATTTTGCCTACAACACATACTTACTTCATAATTTCTATAAAGTCAGTTCCCAAATATTAAGTTTTCAATAAAATATCTTTATGACCCTGGATAATAGGCAATGCAAAATACTACTTACAAGATAACAGATTAACAAGTACTAATTTAATAAAATTAGTATTTCTTCTTAGCAAAAGATTTAAAAAGGAAAGTGAAAAAACAATCTATAAACTTGAAGAAGATATATATATTCTTTGGTATCATTAATATCCAATTACATGAGCAACATTGTGGTTACTAGATTCCCTCCATTATCAAGTCCCCACCACATACCCCAGTCACTGTCCATCAGCATAGTAAAATGCTATAGAATCACTTCTTGTTTTCTCTCTGTTATACTGCCTTCCCTGTGTCCCCCCACCTACATTATGTGTGCTAATAGTAATGACCCTTATTCCCCATATCGCTCCCTTCCCACACATCCTCCCCAGTGCCTTTCCCTTTGGTAATGGTTAGTCCATTCTTGGGTCCTGTGAATCTACTGCTGTTTTGTTCCTTCATTTTTTGCTTTGTTTTATGTTCCACAGATGAGTGAAATAATTTGATACTTGTCTTTCTCCACCTGGCTTATTTCACTGAGCATAATATCCTCTAGCTCCATCCATGTTGTTGCAAATGGTAGGATTTGTTTTCTTCTTATGGCTTAATAATACTCCATTGTGTATATGTACCACATCTTCCTTGTCCATTCATCTACTGATGGACACTTAGGTTGCTTCCATTTCTTGGCTGTTGTAAATAGTGCTGCGATAAACATAGGGGTGCATATGTCTTTTTGAAACTGAGATCCTACATTCTTAGGGTAAATTCCTAGGAGTGGAATTCCTGAGTCAAATGGTATTTCTATTTTTAGTGTTTGGAGGAACCACCATACCGCTTTCCACAGTGGTTGAACTAGTTTTCATTCCCACCAGCAGTGTAGGAGGATTTCCCTTTATCCACATCCTCACCACCATTTGTTGTTCTTATTCTTTTCTGTGTTGGCCATCCTAACTGGCATGAGGTGATATCTCATTGTGGTTGTAATTTGCATTTCCCTGATAATTAGCAATGTGGAGCATCTTTTCATATGCCTGTTGGCCATCTGAATTTCTTCTTTGAAGAATTGTCTGTTCAAATCCTCCACCCATTTTTTAATTGGGTTATTTGCTTTTTGAGTGTTGAGGTGTATGAGTTCTTTATATATTTTGGACATTAACCCCTTGTCAGATATGTCATTTACAAATATATTCTCCCATACTGTACCATGCCTTTTTATTCTGCTTATAGTGTCCTTTGCTGTACAGAAGCTTTTTAGCATGATGTAGTCCCATGTGTTCATTTTTGATGTTGTTTCCCTTGCCCGAGGAGATGCATTCAGGAAAATGTTGTTCATATTTATATTCAAGAGAGTTTTGCCTATGTTTTCTTCTAGGAATTTTATCGTTTCATGACTTACATTCAGGTCTTTCATCCATTTTGAATTTACTTTTGTGTTTTGGGTTAGACAATAATGCAGTTTCATTCCCTTGCATATAGCTGTCCAGTTTTGCCAACACCAGCTGCTGAAGAGGCTGTCATTTCTCCATTGTATATCCATGGCTCCTTTATCGTATATTAATTGACCATATATGCTTGGGTTTACATCCTGGCTATCTAGTCTGTTCCATTGGTCTTTGGGTATGTGCTTGTGCCAGTACCAAATTGTGTTGATTACTGTGGCTTTGTAGTAGACCTTGAAGTCAGGGAGCATAATTCCCCCCGCTTTATTCTTCCTTCTCAGGATTGCTTTGGCTATTCGGGGTTTTGTGGTTCCATATGAATTTTAGAACGATTTGCTCTAGTTCGCTGAAGAATGCTGTTGGTATTTTGATAGGGATTGCATTGAATCCGTAGATTGCTTTAGGCAGGAGGGTCATTTTAACACTATTAATTTTTCCTATCCATGAGCACGGTATGTATTCCAATTTATTGGTATCTTCTTTAATTTCTCTCATGAGTCACTTGTAGTTTTCAGAGTTTAGGTCTTTCACTTCCTTAGTTAGGTTTCTTCCTATGTATTTTATTCTTTTTGATGCAACTGTGAATGGAATTGTTTTCCTCATTTCTCTTTCGGCTAGTTCATCTTTAGTGTATAGGAATGCAACAGATTTCTGTGTGTTAAGTTTGTATCCTGCAACTTTGCTGAATTCAGATATTAGATCTAGTAGTTTTAGAGTGAATTCTTTAGGTTTTTTTATGTACAATATCATGTCATCTGCAAACAGGGACAGTTTGGCTTCTTCCTTGCCAATCTGGATGCCTTTTATTTCTTTGTTCTGTCTGATTGCTGTGGCTAGGACCTCCAGTACTATGTTGAATAGAAGTGGGGAGAGTGGGCATCCTTGTCTTGTTCCCCATCTTGACTGAGGGTTTGTCATATATGGCCTTTATTATGTTGAGGGACTTGCCCTCTACACCCATTTTGTTCAGAGTTTTTATCATGAATGGATGTTGAATTTTGTCGAATGTTTTTTCAGCATCTGTTGAAATGATCATGTGGTTTCTTGAGAGACTTTTTTCTTCTATCTGCCACAAACAAAACTTAGTGTCTCAGTATCGTGTCAAATATTAGAAGCCATCTTGTGCAGCTAACATCACAGATCATAGATGCTATATCCTCCTTTAGCCACTGCCTTAAAGGATTTGTGTATTCATGAATATCACACAATTATAGGCATAAAAAATTAGACATAATAATAAGATAAGATACAGAAGAAAGACGTAAAAGTCATTATGCCAACCATTAGAAGTGATGAAATTTAAGAGTACATTTATTAGTATTAAGCCATGTAAAATATATAATTCGATGTTCAACATTTAATTATATAATTTAATTTATATATATAATTATAATTTAATTTATAATTAAATCCTAATACAATTTAAGTACATATCTAAACTTAACCAAAACAGTTGGTTTAGTCAATGTTAATAAAATCATTAAATAATCAAAAAATAGACATAATCAAAAAAGTGTGTGCTCTTACAAAGCTTTAAAAACTGTGATATGAAAGCACTAATTTTTTGGTATTTCTTTTATGTTTCCATAGTAACAAATTGTTATGAAAATTATAAAAGGACACCTTTTCTTTTATTTTTTTTTAATGCTGGTAACCGCAGACATTCTTTTTCTTTATATGATTATAATACTTTATTATAAATTATATTTTTGATCAAGGTATGATTATATATAGGGTGGTGTTCATGTAATTTCTTCCTATAATAATTCTTAATTGCATTATTATTTAACATTGTACTAGGTTCTTAAATTAGGAGTTGTATTTTAATTATGTAATAATCATTGTGTGTAGATATATATATATAATATATGAGTGTGAGTATATGTAAGAAATAAAGATAAATTATTTGTCATGTTTTAAAGTGTCTCCTTAAATATTGTGCTTCTGATTTTGCCTGTACATTGTAATATATTTGAGGGATTCTGTTACCAAACGATACACAAAAATAAACCTGGTATCTTTAAATCTGGTGATCTAGATTCAAATTTAGCTCTAACATTTCTTAAGCTTTACTATTTAATGGAAATAGCACACTGTGTTTTTACATGTTAGTTTTATAAAAATATATGCAAATATATGGAAAACCATTCTCCACCTACATGTACTTTTTTTATAAAGCCTTCTCAAAGTAGATTTGCATTAATCATGCTTCAGAAGTTTCAAATAAGACTTTTTTATAAACATAAGGCTTGCCATTTCATTGAAAAATTATTACAGAAGGTAGAATACAGCAAATAAAAATCATGTATAATGATGCAACTTTAGGAATGGTTTGACGATCTGCTGCCTTGGTATAAAATATATATACAACTCTTTGATGTCCATTTAAGTTAATAATGCAATATATTTGAGATGTTTGTTTCTGTTTACTGTTAGGTAATACAGATAAATTTTGAAGAATTCGATCTGGAGATTGGCTATGACACCTTGACAATTGGAGATGGGGGAGAAGTTGGAGACCCTAGGACGGTGCTCCAAGTGTAAGTTCTCAATGAATTCATTCTTGAGTTTGCCTACCAAGTCTTTGTGAAATTGTACCCTTGTTTATTTTTTTCATTGGTCTCTTCTACTACAACCAACAAAAGAAGCAAAGGACCTTAGTTATTATCATCATCAATTACATATAGTATATTTATTGTTCCTGCTTCAAAGAGGCTTACAGCACTTGATAAAAACGCAACTTACTCTGTTTAGAAACAGACAGAGGAACCCATCGGAAATGGAGGCCTAGAATAAAATTGCAGAATGGCTAATTGGGCCTTTTTTGGGAAAACACACTTGCCCCTTCAGTTTTAAAATAGACTGAGAAAGCAAGTATAAAACTGATCCCAGAGACTGATACTGGTACTAAGTGATAGGTGGGTACTGCTTGCTTATGGGTGGAAAATCATACCTAGCCATCAAAAGCTGAGTTTTAGAGTTTACCTGTGTTTTGACACTTGAAGTAGTTAGCAATGAACCACTCTTAGAGTTGAGAAAGTTAAGACAGACTAAATATGGTTCTTAATGTAGCTAAAAGCATGAACACATTTGAAAAAGGGGAGTGTCAGGAACTTATTTATTGCCCGGACCTTGGGTATTCATTCCAATAATCGACCTCTGATAGAGGCATGAAGAAGTGCTTCAGGGAGAGTGTACTGTTTTCTCTGCTATGAACCTCAAAAACTTAGGGTTTGTTTTCTCATAATTTCTTTCATAACTGTTTATTTGCAGTTCAGGTTTTATCAAACCAGTGTTTCTCAAAATGAGGTCTTTTTGCATCATATTTGCCTGGTACACTTTTAAAAATGTAGATTCAACTTCTTGAACCAATATGTATGGAATATGACCCAAAAATCCACATTTTGGATTAAATTTTCAGTGTAAGCACCTAAAAGTAATGCCCTTATCGTGTGCCCATTTCTTATGTAAACTGACTAAAGATAAGCTAGTTTTCTTCTCATTTTTTTCTTTTATTTTTTTTAATTTTACAAGAAGTTCTCCTAATTTTAGGCCCCAATATTATTCCATCTTAGTTCTTCTCTTTCCAGGAAAAAATGAAAAACTAAAACAATCAAACAAAAAGACAACCAATTCATCTTACTTGTCTCCATGCATACTTGACCTCTTCCCATCCTCCACCCCATAACGTGGATATCATTGATCAACCACTACTTTGTTGTCTATCTCTAGGCCTATTGCATTTCTATTTTGTGCTTCCTGAGGTATGATGGACAAAAGGGCCAGTATTTTATATGCTCTGCCTGTCTGGTTATGTTGCTCAAGTTGTTTATAATTTTATTTTTAATACTTTTTCTAAAAATTCTTAGCATTTTATCACAATGGTGAGGTAGGCATTTCACTACAGTGGACTAATACCCTCCAGAAATAATCTACAGTTTCTTCTAGATTTCCTTGTAGTTTTATACTTGATAGTTTGAATTTCATTATATCATCATATTGTATTAGAAATTGGCAGCCACATAACTAATTTGATTAGGAGATAGGGCTTTTTATCCTTATTTAGGAAGTACAATGTTTTAAAGCACTGAAAATTACACCTTAAAAAAAACATGAATTTGTGGTACCTTTTGACAAACTGGCAACAATACAATTGGATTATCACATAGCAAATATTGGCTAAATCTGCCCCTTTTATAGGGGGCCTGGGACCAATAACCCTTTCATTCTTTTGCACCTGAGCTTCTGAGAGCCTTTGCATTGCCAGCATGGCCTATTAACTATTTAAATATATGACACCTGATATAACCCAAACTTTGGTTTTATCCTCACATTTATTATTTATTATTTTCCAAATTAAAAAATGAATCTGTCCCTTCATCTGACACTTTATGAAAGTTGAAATTTCTTGTGCATTAATGATATATAGCAAATTTGGTGAATGATACTCATATTTTGAGACCTATCTGTGTAAATGTTTGATAGATCACATGTACTTCAGAAATAAAACTGTAAAACATGTATATGATAGGATGTCTCTTCTTTTTTCTGGTTAGAGTACTGTATTTCAGTTTTAGATTCTTCAAAATATGGACAGGGAATGGCAGGCTGGCCATCTAGAAAACTGACTAAAGAATGTTTCTTGAGAGATTTTTTTCTTCTATCTCCCACAAAACAGAACTTAGTGTCTTGGTATCATATCAAATATTAGAAGCCATCTTGTATAGCTAACATCACAGATCATAGATGCTATATCCTCCTTTAGCCATTGCCTTAAAGGATCTGTGAATTCATGAATATTACACAATTATAGGCATAAAAAATTAGACATATATATTTATAGTAATCCAATAAGGTACAGAAGAAAGATGTCAAAGTTATTATGCCAACCATTAGAAGTGATGAAATTTAAGAGTGCATTTATTAGTATTAAGCAGTAGTTTGTACAATCACTGTTGTTAAACAAGAAAAAAAGTAATAATTTTTTAAACCATGTAATTTACTCTATTTGACTGCTAAGAAAAATATGGAGGCTATCACGAATTCTGCTATACCTGTTGATACTCTCTTTACAGTGCAAATGATTGTATTAATAACAGGGTGTCCATTGAACATTATTTTTCAAAAGAATACCAAGTTCCCAAATGGATTTCCCTATGCCTCCAAATTCAAAGTTCACATTGAGTATTTCATCTCCACTGGGAATAAAAATTAAAGCTCCATTTTGTGACCATTACCTTTTAGACTATTCAATCAATAGATCTAAATTGGTCCCTTAGTGAGAGTGCGGGAGAGCTAGATGAGAGAAAGAAAAATACATTATGTTTAAATAATTGTAAAACTGTGAAACTAGTGTGCACACACACATATTAAACAGTTCATTCTGATCCTGACCTTATTGTAATTGCATATATCTTATGTTTTTGCAAAGCTCAAAATAAGAATAGGGCAATAACCCTTACTATATAATTTTTAGATACTGAGAGAAAAAAACACTTCTATAGTTTAAATATAGCCATGCATTATCTAAAAAATTGAACTCTTCCATAATAAAAAACAAAACCCTGTGTAAACATGCCACGTTTCTTCACTTTCTGCATATCTAATTCTTAAAGAATTTTTAACTCATTCTCATTTTGCCTCAAAAAAAAAAACTACTAAAATTGTATTAGTGATTTTGCCATCCTTTTCCAAACTCTCATTGTCAAGTTCATATGATCCCCCCATTTCCTTTTATATTGATAGGAAATGGTGGGAATATTTTTAAATCAGTTTTTTATTTCCTGTGTTGAATGAATGAGATCAGGTAGCAGATGAGGTGAGAAGCATAGGATAATTAAATGAAAAAAAAACGGATTACAACTGATTTTTTGAGGAAGATGATCCATAGCTAGGCAGATAAAGAACAGATAATAAAGAAGAGGAAAAGAACAAATTTGTCCATGGGGAATGCCTTTATAACCAAGTAGATAGTCAGTGAAAGTGACTGTATCTTACAGACTAAGATGAGTTTTCTTCTGCTGCTGGTAGGAAAATGAAAGAAGACAAAGTTACATTTTTCCTCTTTTCACATTGATGTTTGCATATTGTCCTTAGAGTGGGTAGAGGTTCTGCTTCATTACTTACTATATTACTGTCACTCTGAGAAGTTATGTTAATTTTGTAAAAAATTATGATTCCCATTTTTCCTATTTATATTTCTCTGTCTATAACCATGACATGTGTTTCTCTAACTTGATTTTCTCCCTAAAGAAACAAAATTATACTTCTCTGAAAATATAATTCTCTTTTCCCTGAGTAAGGATGACTATATAGAACCTAGGTAGCATCTACTTCCTAGAGGTGGTCAAATAAAAGCTGGCTGACTAGCTAACAGAGAATTTACAGAGTTGAAATTATATCAGAAGTTCCTTTGAAGTCTTAATACTCTGTGATAACTGAACGTATTGGATTTGTATCCACTAAAGAAACTGATATAAATGTGAGTGAGCTTGAAGTATATTTCTTTAGAAGGTTAACTTTCCCAACTGCATATTAAATGTCTAAATATTAAAAGTTATAAATCAAGGTGCATATTTTTAAATATAAAATGTCCTATTCTCCTACCTTGACAAATATACTTTTATCAGAACCTGGAAAGACAAGTTTGAATTTAGAGTCCCAGGAATGATGTGATTTCCTTGTTGGGAAACGAAGGCATGGGAAAATGTGGCCCCAGCCCCAGCCCCAGCCTGCAGCTGGCCATGCACTCTTCCCAAACTTAGCTCCATCCTTCACTATGCGTGCGGATTTCCCAACCTACACATTCAAACTGCCCACTTCCCTGAAAACACTGTCCCCTGAACCTCGGGCATGGGGACATATGGCTCATGTGTTTCTGCCATGGGAATATAGACATGATAAAGAGGCCCAGGTACGTCCAGGTAGCAGGGAATTCCAAAGTACCAGGTACCAGTGAGTCATAGAACAGTACTTCTTAAACAAACTGTAAGATAAAAGACTTGTTTTATTTCCAATCTAGCTTGAGCTGATACTTTTGTAAAGTGAAAGGAAAACAAATTCTTAGAAAAATGAAACAGAAAATACAAATACATATAAATACAATCCCATTGTTTTATTTTCATAATGAAAGTCCCCAGACAGAATTACTCTTTGAAATTACTCTGAAGTTTGAAAGAGTTACTCCCAATGTCTATACTTATCACACTGTGGGCTGGAAACTTGCCTGTCATCTTAGAGGGTAAGTGGAGGAGGGATGCAGATGCCAGACATACTGATCCATTTGCAAGAGCTGAGCTACAAGGACAGAGGGGGAACTTCCATAGGGAAGGGGTCAGGGAAGCGGCCAACTTGCCTAAGTTTAAAACAGTATTACATATGTGACATGACAAATTGTTGTTAAGACCTTATACAAAAAAAACAGCTAAAGGGAATTTATTTTAAATAATGTGCTTCTAATAGTTAAAATAGTCTTTATTCAGACATCTGAGTTAGCAATCTGTTTACTCATTTGAGAACTTTTTTCTTTTTATTAAGTTTGATCCATGAGCTAGAAAATAATTTTTAACACAAAAATTATACTTAATTATTTTAAACAAGCACATCGTCAAAAGTGAGCAAACAGTAAAAATAGAAAATACAATCTTTTATTAGAAAGCCATGAAATAGCATAATATTTGAAAATATTTTAGAAGGGGATGAATTCAGCCTATATTAATAAATACAGTATATATCACTTTGACAAATATTTAACTAGATATGAGGCATTCCAACCTATTGTGTTTAAGTCATAGAATTGAATTACATATTGGAAATACATGGTTTTCTTTCTCATTTATTTTCAATATTTAGGTTCAAAAGGTAAAATCAGTCATATTCTATGGCATAAAAATATAGTCCACAAAGTGTTCAATAGCTAAAATAATCCCCCCAAAAGGACTTCATTATGAAAGATTTAAAAAAGTAATTCTTATCATTTCTTTCCCTGAAGTACAAACCATATAGGTTTTGCAATTCAGTAACTTAAGTATGCTGCATCTCTTTACCTTGAGGCTTTGGCTTCAAAGAAATACTCATGACAAAGCTATCAGCAATTAAATTATTAAGTAATAGAGAATGCACTGTACTTGGACAGCATATGCAATACTAAGTATTCCATGTAGTTTTATCATATGCAAATTTAATCTGCAAACTTAAACTCACAGTTTAGAGATTCACTGCTGCTGCCATCTGCTGCTCCATAATAACCTATTGCCCATTTGTAGGCTTCCCTGTCTTGCTCTCACTCTCATTCATTTTCTCTCCAGTATATTTACTTGGAGGGCATTTTCCCCCCCTTATTTTGAAATAGTATTTTTCATTCCTGGCAACTTCGTGGCATTGTAGTGACAAGTGTCAGTACAGATCTGAATATGAACTTGACTGATTGATAATAATTAAGATAATGGATTGCAACAGTGTTGCTATTATCTTTTAAAGGCTGTTAAAAGAACTTTTTCAGGTTGTTTTCTATTTGTTATTTTCACACGTATGTGTAAATTCACCCATAGTGAAATGGATGTAGTAAATTTGAGATAACTAACAGTTATAGTGCAGTTACCAGCATTGAATTCACTTCCAACCCTCATTTCATCTGTATAAAGAAGGGAGATGTTTGTTATATGGCCTTCTCATCGGTGTAGCATCAAACCAGTGAAAACTTGCAAAATAAAAGATGAAAAAAATTCCTTAGATACCCCTGGAAATTTGAATATGCACTGATATTGGATAGGATTGTTTTGAACAGACCTCTTGAACAAGGTGAAAAATGTTGTTCTGGATATCCTAGCATAGTTTTATGCTATCACTTTGAAATTTTGATTTCTCCTAAAAAATCAATGTGCCATATAAAATTTAATTCTCAGGTATGTGCCAGTATAGGCTAACAACACTCTCCCATGGGAACTCCTCTTTTATTTTAAATACACATAAACATACACATACACATACTTTTGTGTTAATATAATTTTTAAAAGAAAAATATTTATTTAAGTAATGTTTTAATTAACTTACACTAGTTTTATAGAAAAGATAGCTCTATTTTCATTATCCTAATAGATTATTACTGTTGCTCTCAGTTCATTGATCCATGTGTTTTGACAAGTTATTTTGTCAAAGTTTTTTTAACTACTCAACAATTCACTCTTTCAAAATCTAGGCTCCACTCTTCTGGTGTCAGACTGTTATATGTGACATTTTCCCTGTGCAAATTCTCCTAAATCCAGGAAATTATACCATCCCAAAGTTGCTTTTGTGTTTGTCTCTTTTAATAATGAAAATCTAAATCCTAACAATCCATGGGTTCATGAAAGAAGAGGATATACTAAATATAACAACAATATGATACTTTTAGAGATTGATGACTACAGTATACAAAGGGCCGTGAGAATTAACCAGTCAGAAGAATCCTTCACCCCTTATGTTAGAGTTATAAAAACAATACAAATATATCTTACTGCTCTTTTCTCTACCTCACACCCCTCCTCCACTAGGCATACATACATATGCACATACACACACACTCACTCATCCATGCTCACAATCATTTTAAGTTCCTTAAGGGAAGCAATTTTCTTCTACTCAGCTTTCCCAGGAGACCTAACACAGAGCCTTATGTTAGCACTGTAATTCAGGTATGCATGAATTATAATGGGAGAGGAAAATTTAATCTCTACTGAGGCATACCTACTAAGACATGTCAGCATGCAAAGGGTATCTTTGTGGACATCAGTGAGGACATGCCGTCATCTTGTAAAGAGCTTGCAGGGCTACCTGGTTTAATTCATTTGGGATGCTATAACAAAAACACCAGAGACTGGGTGGTTTATATACAAAGAAATATGTTTATTACAGTTCTGGAGTTTAGAAGTTCAAGATCACAGTGTCAACAAATTCAGTGTCTGATGAGAATGCACTTTCCAGTTCATAGACGGCTGTCTTTTTTGCCCTCATATGACAGAAGGGAACAGGGAATCTCTATAGGGCCTCTTTTATGGCTCTGCCCTCATGACCTAATAATTATCTCTCAAAGTCCCCATCCCCAAATACCCTCAGACTGAGGATTATGTTCCAACATATGAATTGGGGACAGTCAGTCTCTAGCACTGGGAATTTCAACAACACTCACTGATATCACAGCCAGAAAAAACAATCAAACTGACAGAGCAACTGTCCCATCAATTAGACAAGATTTGATATGTAGTCATTCAAATAACTTGTTACTGAGTAATAATAAGTATAGGCACTTGGAACTACAGAATTATTTTAGGTCATAATATGAAAATAATCTCTGTGATATTTTGATTACTAGCAAAAAATTATTAAATATAAAGAATAGTTATTTTTTTTAGATTCTTCATTATTTCTTCATAGTGATTGTAGCACATCTTTATATTGTGAAAACACTGGTGATTTTACTGAAATGAAAAGTCAGTTTACTACTGTTTTTCTTTGGTTTGCTTTTTATGTATTTATTTTTGCATGGATTGAACTGTCTAAAATAAATAAAAAATATTTTAGTTGGTGTTTTATCTTTTTAAGCAGGGATACTTGTACTGTGGTAGGCATTTTTAAAATGATTGTAGAAAAAATATTGAGACAAAATATAGAAAGGGTATCTAAATAAGCTAAAATTCCTCACACTAAATATTATACCCACCACACCTTGTTAGGGTGGTAAGCATATAAACTATCCACAGGTGACTACAAAGACATATGTGCTAGTGTCTTGACCTTTCAAGTTCTTTCTCAGAAATAAATTTTGATAAAAAAATCTATTTTGTGTATGTAATAAGAACAAAGATAAATGCCTTCACATACAAAATGCTTTTGAATTAGGCAATAAATTGAAACTTCTGAAGCCCAAGTCCATAAATACAATAAAAGCCACAATTATTGGCTATTCTATTAGCTAATTTAGCTCACAATTTAGTCCCATTATTCCATAGTACTTTGTATATTTTTATTAAAAAAACTATGTATTATTCTTTTTTTCCCAGTATGTTGATTCATCTTTTTTTCTTTCCACTTTATTGAGTCATAGTTGACAAATACAATTTTAAGGTATTTAAAGTATACAATGTGATACATTGTACATGTATACATTGTTAAAGATTCTCCCATTGAGTTAACACATTCATCACTTCACGTATTTACCTTTTTGTTTTTCTTGGTGAGAATATTCACATTCTACTCGCTTAGCAAATTTCAATTATACAGTGCCATATTATCAACTATAGTCACCATGTTACATATCAGATCTTCAACTTTATTCATGGTTGTACCCTTTATACCAACTTCTACCTATTTTCCCCAACCCCCAACACTTCACACGTTTCTAGTCCTCATTTTTATGATTTCAACTTTTTTTTTTTCACATAAAAATGATACCATGCATTATTTGTCTTTCTCTGTCTGGATTATTTCACTTTGCATGGTGCCCTTCAGATTCACCCATATTGTTACAAATGACAGGATCCTTCTTTTTTAAAGCTGAATAGTAAACGTGTGTGTGTGTGTGTGTGTGTGTGTGTGTGTCACATTTTCTTGGTCCAATCATTTGCTGATGGACACTTAGGCTGTTTCCTTACCTTGACTTGTGTGAATAATGCTGCAGTGAACATGGAAGTACAGGTATCTCTGTGATAACAGTTCTGTTTCCTTTGAATATGTACAACCCAGAAGTGGAGTTGCTAGGATTATATGATAGTTGTATAATTTTCTGAGTAATCTCCATACTGTTCCATAATGACTGTACCAGTTTACATTGCCACCAATAGTATATAAGTTCCTTTTTCTTCTCATCTTCACCAGCTTTTGTTTATTCTTGACTTTTTGGTAGAGGCATCCTCACAGATCTGATGCAATACCACTTCTTGATCCCACCCTACTAGTTCTGTTTTGTGGTGTTTTTAAATCTAATTTTTTTGTAGCCATCATCATGCATAGTGAATTTCATATATGCCAAATGAATGTATAAATTACCCTTGATAGCACTGTATTAAAAGAAATAATATTAAATATAAATCCATGAAAGCCAAAAGTTACATGTTTATATGATACGTAAAATATATATTGGAACATAGGAATGCAGTTGTTATCTCTAATGGATGCACACATATGCATAGAGACATTATTTAAAAAGTTAGACATTGAACCTAATAGAAATTTAATAGACCTTCTCCTTTATTTCATATTGTATTTGAGTTCTTGAGGAAAATTTATCAGTGAATTTATTTAGGGTTTTTTGCTTTTTTCTAGCATGAAGCAACTAAGTAGAAAAATTAAAATGAATTATGAACACTGAGGTGTTTACTAGGTGAACACTAGGTTACTCACCCTATTTATAAACATGTTTTAACTAAAATTTCATATTCAAGTTTACAGATAATAAGTTCAAAAGATGTATAAAAAACATGTTAAAACTATTTGAAGACACATTTGAGAGCCTTTTGAGAATGTTCTAAGATTCCCTCCTTTGTGGCCCAGAAGCGCCGTTTACTGTCAGGAATGGGAGTTGAATATAAAGTTGTCCAGACCAGGTCTTTTTGAGAAAATATCTCATGGACTTAGCCATTGAGGATGCATGTAAAGAACAAGATTTTAAGTGAGATACTCAGTGTTGAGAAAATAAAATTAAAAATAAAGTCACCTGCCAAACTAGCAAATCCTTTCTCAAAATATAGAAAAGAATGAATCAATTTTACTATTGAGTAATAATTAAACAAGACTGTAATGTGTATCATAAGCTATCTGCTAAAGAGATTGCAAAAAGAGAAAAAAATCTCATCCATTTATATAGCCAGGCAATGCAGTCCATTACCTCCATGTTAATTATCCTTATCAAAATAAAAAATAAGCTTTTCCCATCTTTATGACAAGCAGGAAGTTACATCCTGGAACCAGGTGCCTGGGCTTTATTTAACTCTCACAGAAACAGGGTGGCATGGTACCACCTTTCTTCATGTTTACATTTCAAAGACACAACTCTAAGATCTCCAAGGAAGACGTTCTTGGGGTGGAAAGCTGGTAGGAGGTTTATTTAGCTTTTAAAACATGCACCTATATCTGAAAGAAGCAGAGAAGGCAAGGGTTTCTAATTTCAGGTTTTCTAAAAGAAATGCTAAAAAGAAGTACAGGAGAGGAGAGTTTTCTTACCAGGGAAAATCTGAGTTTTTGTTTGTTGTTTTTAGATTTGTATTTGCACTTAAAATTTTTCTTTTTGTGGCTATTTTATAATAAAACTACAATTTTCTAATTAGCTTTGTTACTGTTTCTACTTTCCTCTGGGCACTTTGCAGTCATCAAAATGCAGCAAGTCCACAGTAAAATACAAAGCAAAGCAATTATCAGGACTACCATTGGATTAATATAAAATTCAGTACAATATTTGCCTTAGAGGAATAACCTTTAAATATATTATACTAATAGGGAGTGGGTAAAGCAGATTCTTGGTTAGCAATGGTCAAAAATTGTCTTTCATAATGTATTAGTTCTACAAATTATTGTGATATCTATATTGCTTAATTTTCAAATGATTTAACATTTGAGTATTATTTTGTGTCTTGAGTATTACTTTCTAGCTAAATTTGCTAGACCACCTTCTTTCAGTTGCGTTCAGTTGCCCTTATCAGTTGCTCCAGAAAACTGAGGCTGGCTTCACTTGACAAACGTAGATCCTCTAGGTTGTCCTTTGCAGTATTCTTGTTGAAGCTACCCAGTCCAAACCTGAGGAATACTTTACCCTTGAGCCTGAATCTAAATTTTTAACCAAGTTGTTTTTCTTAAAAGACCAAATAATTTTTTTTCTAATTTCTTATCCATCAACATAAGCAGCATTGCATTTCCAAGATAATCTAGGCCCTTCAGTATTTACATATTTCAATATAATTTTTCCAAGATGAGAACCACAAAGATAGCCACAACTGTTATCTAACATTATTATGAGGTGCCTATTGAAGGGTGCATAATGAACTTCTAGTATTTAAATTTCATACCTCTAATTGTTTTAAGTCTTAAGGACAAACCCAGACTATGGGCCATTTTTTTGCATGACTCCAAATTAATAGTTATATTATCATAACAGTCAATTAAGTCTCCATCAATAATATACATCCAATTTTGTATATCTGTACTTGGACTTTAGACCTGTCTTCCACAGTCTTACTGTATAAAAGTCAGATTTTGGTTTGTCTCCTAATTAGATGCTTTTAATTCTGCACCATCCTTCCAATCAAACCAGTTAATAAAACTGTGTTCTGTTCTGTTTTGTTTTGTCAAATATAAAGAGTATCTGGATGTATATTATTTACTTTACTTTGATATTATAAAAAATTAGTAAGAAAATGGTCTCATTTTTACTATGCCAATAATTGGCTTGCTGGACTTATAAGTCCAGATTATGTCTATACTGGTGTAACAGTAAAATTATACCAGACCAGTTAAACAGTTATAGAAGACTTTATTTGAGACTATTGCAATAGGAGTCAGAACTATTAAAACAGGGGCTAAGATTATTGAGATGAGCATCAATACTGTTTGAACAGGGAAAAGAAATTGAACTCAATTCTCCTAAAAGAAAACATAGGATAGTTTTTAGGTATGAGATGAGCTAATGGAATAGTGCTAGAGATTCAGGTGGGAGATTTGTGGATGAAAACAGGCCTTGTGTATGCCACTAACAGTTGCGTTTCAAAATTGAACTTGTACGTTCCCACAAAGACTGATAGACAGGAGTGTTATCTCCTTTGATGATTACATTTCAAAGGAATAGCTCCCAGGCCCTTGAGAAAGACATCCCTGGGTTGTAGAAATTTTCATCTCAGGGCCGAGAAAGTATTTACAATTGCAAGTTTTCTAAAGTTAAGCCTCTAAGAAAAGGTAGGGAAGGAGCCTTTACTTGGGAAGAAGCTCTTATGAAGTTTAGTTAAGCTGAGGGGAACTTTAAGATCTGTGGGAGACAATTTAAAGCTGTTTGGAAATAGTGATTATGTGAAATGTTACTGGGAGGTTAGAAAGAAAACAGTGTAAAGAATATTCTGTTTATTTTCTAACAAAATGTAATTCTTAAAGTAACCAAAATAGTACTACCATGAATGAGAGAGCAAAGCAGTCCATGAGAATGCTAAATATGCTAGACCACCTTCTTTCAGTTGCGTTCAATTGCCCTTATCGGTTGCTCCAGAAAACTGAGGCTGGCTTCACTTGACAAGCATAGATCCTCTAGTTTGTCCTTTCACTTTGCCCTTATGGGTGACCAGCAGCATTTGACGGGATTCCTCCAGCACAGGAGCCACTGCATCTTTCCTCTAAAACAATTTTAGGGACAAATCGGGCCAGTCAGTAGGGGTGGTAGACTTGTGGTGGGTCCTTCAAGGTCCTTATAACTTTGTGTCTCAGGACTTCTAGAGAAGAAAGAACCCCTTTGAAGTATTGAACATGTTTATGAGAGGATTCAGTTAAATCAGGCACAGAACATGATCTCTGACCCAAATTCATAGGCCTGCCAAATATAAGTTCAAAGGGAAAAATACCATACTTGCAGGGGTTGCTCTTATTTTTAACAAGGCCAGCAGTAAAATTCTATGCCTTTTTAATCTAGTATATTGCTGAATCCTAACAAATGGTTTGATTCATCTCGTGAGACTCTGTAAACATTTGCATAATTATGGATGACTATGGAAATAAGATGACTTCCTCTGATTCATTATGCTCTAGTATCCCCAAAGTAGAAAACGTGTATTAAAAGACTGTATTACTGCCTAAGCAGAGGGAAAGTGCCAAAGGGAAGAGGTAGACTTCACACCACCCAGAGATCATATATGATATAACTAAACAAAATCTATTCTTTTCTGCAGGCATTAGTTCTATGAGATCCAAATGCCACCAAGTTTCTGTTAAAGTGGCTGGGGAAAACTGCCTGCACTTACCTTGGGTGTGGCTGTAAAGAAATCTGCTAACAACTTTCTCATCTCTTTAATATGTTTTGAATAACTTCATCTTCTAGGTAGATGTAGTAAGAGTCTGGTACCTTTAAAATTCCTCTTTAAGATGGTTATGTTCATGACACAACATTGCCAACCAAGAAATAAGGCCCTTGGCATAGGAAGGATTTTGTTAGATAATTCCCATAGTTCGGTCAAATTTCTTTTAGCTACCTTTTCAATCCATTTGTACATTTCCTTTTGTAAAGCACAGTTTTGGAAATTAACTAAAATTGCCTGTTGTATTGAATGTGAGGCTTCTAAGTTTGAAATCTGCCACATTTAATGGTGGCTTTTGCAGCTCTTTCAAAAAACTCATTGCTGCTAGGGGTGTTCATATCGCCCTGTGTGAGCTCTGCCACAGATTACTGATCTGAGAAGGCGGTTGCACAGCCTCTGACAAATCAGCTATTAATTTTGATATTTTATGAGGTATTTTACCAGGACATATTTTATTTTCCCTCAAGGCAGAGAAACTAGTTTTTCCAAATTTGCTCCTTTGCGTTACTGTCAACAAACACATTTATAAAAAATTGCAACTCTTGTTACTGCTATTGACTAGGTAGCTTTTTCCAGCTTAGTTCTAGGACAAACACAAGTTTCCAAAATTTCATAAGAAATCTCCATAGCATGCAAAGCCTTAAGCTGGTCACTTTTATCCTAAGTACCTGACCCATCAGCAAACATTATTAAATCAGCACTGTGAGTATCAGATAAACCAGGTCAGGGCTTAGTGTCTCCTTCTTCTGCCATTTTACCCTCAGGATCATCTGAATGATTAGGATCTGGTAAACGATTAGCAGAGTTTAGGAGATTGCCTGACCATAGCACAATATTAGGACTGAATATTTTTAAGAAACTGTAAATCTTACATCCTGACAGGATAGCTGTCCAGAACATAGGACACACCGGTAAGTCAAGTGACTAAAGGTAAGGACTTGCAGCTTTTTTTAAATGTGCCTGCTCCTGTCACAGCATCCCAGTATGCACAGCGCCGCAGCCTCCAGAACTGAGAAATACATGATGTGTGGTCTAATCCCAACTTTTGAGTAACAGTTCCAAAAGTAATTCCTTTATTTTCATGACAAAACAAGTCGAAAGGCTTTCCAAAATTTGGAGGCTCCAAAGCTGAGATGATAGCCTATTTTAAGCCTCTGCAGATTCTACAGACTCAATCAGAGGGGTCTGAGCAATAGTCATGCAGTTGCTCCCTCCGGTTTTTTCCCACTTAGCAGAAGTTGGAATCCATGGTCCACAATACCCTGATAGTTCCCCAAATTGTGTAAGTGTTCTCTGTAATGGGGCATTTCATCTGCAAAGTGGGCTGACTCCTCTATTGTAACACATCTTTACCTTCAGGAAAATAGATACCCTAAATATTTTACCACAGTTTAGCAATATCACCGTTTGTTTAGTGAGGCCTTATGTCCTTATTAAGGGGGCATTGTAACAAAGCTAAAGCTTCTGTTTTGCTTTGCTCTTTAGTTTCTGACCCTGCTAGCAAACCCTGGAAATACTGAGTACTTTCAGGTCCTTCCGGTGGACCAGCTTTCTCTACGTTTCCCTGTAAATGGCTAAAGAAGTAGTAGGAGAGGACTGAAACTCTGAAGAAGTCCTTTGCCATAAATATTGGAATCTTTCATAAGTAAAAACAAACAGAAATTTAGACTTGTCCATGAGAATCAGGGAAAAAAAGCAAAGCACAGATAAATTATAGAAAATCTTTGTGGAGAATGATATTAAAGTTATAATAGTTCCAGTGTTAGGAACGATAGGCATTAATAGAATAATGAATTTGTGTACTCCTTTAAGATCTGTACAAAGGTCAACCATCTTTGTCTAATTTTTCTTCCTCCTTTACGGGAAGTTTGGCAGTATTACAGGGTAAGTACTCTTATAATTATCCATTGTTTTCCTAATTCTTTTTATAACTGCCATTATTCCTTCTAATTGAACTCTCAGCAAAGGGTATTGTTTGACACATGGCCATGCTTTTGATAAGCTATTTCTTTTGGTTCTGTATCTCAAATTAAATCAGTATTATCATTTCTAGGGCCCAAAGGAATGCGTTGATTTGTTTCTGCTCAGGGCGCTGTACCAGCACACTGTGAGACTACTACTTTCTGCTCTATCCCTTTTCTCTTAGAAGGCACACAATAAACAAAATGTATTTTTTTTTCAGGGCATTGCGTAGACACTCCATATGGAGTATACAATATGGTAGTTTTAATTTGCACAAGTAATCTCTCCCCAGTAGGTTTACAGGAAAATCAGGAGAAACTGAGAAAACGTGTTCCTCAGTCACAGAATCTGTTCATGTGGGAACCACAGGAGAAATGTAACACGTATAAAGCTGATTCAAAATACCAACAACCTGTGTTGATTTATTGCCAGATAAATGAGAGTGAGCAATTTCTGGGGAAATTGCAGAATAGTAGCTCCAGTATCTACCAGAAAAGCAAAAGATGTGATAATCTGAGGGAAAGTTACTGAAACATCTATTCCACCAGTTCCTAACCTTTGAAATTCCCTCAATCTGTCAACTGTAAACCATTTGTAATCATTCCCTAGCTTTCTGGTCTTTCCTGTTTCCCTTGTTTGTTTAGTTTCTGCGTCCTCTGGAATGCCTTTACTCGAGCCTTCTTCCAGCGTCCCCTTTTCTTGCAAGAACGATGTACTGTGTTCTTTTTTCCTTTGTTCCCTTCACAGCTTGACCAGAGTAGAGGTAATTTATTTTAGTAAATAGTCTTCACTGAACAGTTAACACAGTAGTTTTTAACTTCTTTTCTTCGTATTTCTCTAGTTTAACCAAAAACTGAGTAACTGCTGCTAAGATTTGAGTACTGGTCTGTCCTTGCCATTCTACAACCCTTTCCTTAATTTGAGCTTAGACAGTCAAGCAGGAGAGCCAAGACAAGAGTGGATAGGGCCAGAGGACAGTTTTGATGTGCTCCCAGATCCATTCTAGCAAATTTTGATCAATTCTTAACAAATTACTGATGGAAAATAATGGCGCACTGAACTGTCTTCTGGATACAGTACTGCAGTTTCTCCCAGCTCACCTATAGAACAAGTCTATGGTCATCATTGCAGTGGGTCACCCAAGCTTTTCTTTATTCCACAGTTGTGGAAGGGGATGGGTAGTTGGCTACTCCCTGGTGCAGGGGTCATCATCTGGTCCCCATGTGCTTGCTTCACCAAGTGAGCAAAGTCTCCTGGTTGCAGACTTCACGGAGTGGCTTGTGCACATCCCCATGTGGGGCTATAGACTGAAAGCTGTGAAGGACTCTTGTAAACTTTTGAGAAACTGGAAAAGAAACTTTCATGTGAATAATAGCTGTCAACAGGTTGGGTAGCTTCTCAAGGGCATCACCTTCACTGGTGATCAAATAAGAAGACTTGGTTTTCCTTATATTGTGGCAAGAAAAATGAAAAATTATCTCCTTGGCATCTTTCCCATGTTGGTAGATTTATCAACTTAATACTTCTTTTTTGTTTTGCCTTTTTTCAATTAACTAATGAAAAAGCTCAGCATCCTGTTGCCTCCAGAGAGGGACAGTCTTTTGTACAAGTTCTCAACTATTCCCTGAATGTAGCCCTTTATGATTCCTGCTTTCCTGGATGCATGGTGTATTGATGATCAGCTCCTGGAGGTAGAATCTGTACTGAGACATACAGTGGGTTCAAGGCTAGATAGGATGGGAGGCACATGAGCCCGTGTCCTTACGCAAGGTGGGTACTTCATTACCAGCTCAAGAAGGTGTACCCTGATCCTCTGTGTAGGGACATCTACTAACAAAGGGAACCACGTATCCTTTTGTGGAAGAGGAAAAATCATCACTTCCCTCTTCCCAGGTATCTGTTTGAAGCAAGAAGGATAAAGAGATGCCTGGGAAACAGAGGGAACAGTGACAGAAAAGAAAGGGAGAAAAGGGCTATGTGAATGAGAAAGTGCCTTTAATTCTCACATTTTTTTCTTCAATTCATCTCAATCTTTTCTTCAATCATTTTTAACTTTCCTCTTAGAATGATATCCATCCAATAAATACCAGTAATTAATTTTCTTGGAATATGGCCCTCCTAAAACCCTCACAAACCCTGAAAGACTGGATTATCATATGTATTCTAGATCTGACAGAGAAACATTACCTGTTGAAGAGAAAGAACTGCAGGCAACATTCCTGTTTTTCCATATTTTTCCACAATCATGGTTCTGATGGGATTTTAGAGCCCAATTTACCCTTGTTTACTCAATAATAAAATACTGAATGTGGAGTGGGTGGCTCATCCAGCTAATACTCAAAAAAAGCAGAACACTAGAAGAGAGACTCACAATCCATAATCTCTTTTATGACTGTTGTGTGGCCACATGACCTTCAGCTGGTCCACTTAATTCAGATCCTCCATTTGTATGCCATCCTTATCACAAAATTGTTAAAACTAAAATCTGCCAACCCAGTTCATTCCCTCCACAAAATGTAAAAAAGAATGTAGCAGTTTTAATATTGAGTAAGCATTAAGCAAAACTGTGATGTGCATCACAGGCAATCCACCAAGAAGAATGCAAAGAGAATCAAGCTCGCCCTTTCATATAGTCAGGCAGATACAATCCATTACATACATGTTAGTTGTCATTATAAGAAGGAAAAATAACTTCTCCTATTTGCATGGCAGGTGAGAATTTAGATCATGGAGCTATGTGGCCAGGCCTACACTCCCATAGAAACAGGGAGAGACAGGGCAACACCCTCCTTGATGCTCACATCTCCAAGAGGTGGCCCAGAGGCCTCCAAGAAAGACATTCATGGGCGCAGAATTGGCAAAAGGCTTACTTATCTGAAAAGATTTACATACCTGTCAAATAAACAGACGTTTGTAATTTCAAGTTTTAGAAAGGAAATGCTAAAGAGAAGGAGAGTTTTTCCTTCCCCCTTAGCATCAGAGAAAATTTTAATTTTTTATTACTTTATTATTATATTTTTGTGGTTGTTATGTTAGATTTACCCTTACACCAGCAATGAGTTGGGAACTAGGTAGAATCATGGCAAATAGGAGAACAAGTTAGCCTGTATGTGGGATCTGCTCTTTCTGAACTGACAAAATTACCATGCTAGAGGTTTGTGGATGGTAAAAGTTCAGGACTGAAAATAATAAAGAGTAATAATTAAATCTTATGAAAACGTATTTTAATATTCTCCATGAAAGTGATTATTTGACATGTTTAATATGTTGTACCTGATGCACATTCTATAATTTTAAGCTCTCATGCCCATTTCACAATTGATTTATTCTTTGTCATGTCTCTTTTAGCTTGAGTCCTTGCTCTTTCCCATAAACCTGTGTCTCTACTGTAGTTCAAGAGGCTAGTACTTAGGAACTCACCAATTTGAAAATTAAAAGTTCATATGCCACAAAGTTTAATTGAAAGATGTTTTGAAGTGATAGTGTATATGAATTTGTGTGAATACAGATGTGTATACATGCAGACATGCACATATGTTACACAGACGAATGTGTGTGCATCCTTTATACTATAATCATTTTAAATTTGCTTTGGCAGGAAAAAAATGAATAAAATCTGAAATGCCATAATATCTTATGGTATTATCATATTTCATAATACTCCTCAATATCATGCATATTTCATTAGTTAAATTTCAACATATTTAACTGGGCTTGTTTTTCTATAGATTCCCTTGAATTCTGTAACACTGGACACTGGTGACATAACTATACTGCTAATGTGGTCTGCTGGTTATATTTTAGTTATGGTTTACCAATGAGCAGCGCATTTTACTGCCCCTTCACTTCAAGGATATCGCCATTATGCTGCCCTCTGCTGGTCTAATTATAGTATAGACCCCATCCAAGAGACGTTCTCTCAGGGTGCCCTTTTTATTATGGAGGCAAATTTTATACTTTCCCTTCTAATGTAATTTTCCATCAATCCTCATGGTTTTAACAATAAAGTAGAAGTAGGCATACACTTGGAAATTCCTTATTTTACATACCTATCATTTTAGTATATAATTTAGAATTTCCTGTCAGTATGGATCTCAGCAGTGAATCAATTTTTTCGTTTCCTCTTTCTATACTTGTAGACTTTTCCCCCCAAGGTCTTATTTACTCATTTACTCTCCTTTATATGACCCTTGGCTTTGGTTCAAGTATGTGACTGCAACATTATTAATGGCAGAGGAAACAGGAAGTAATTTCCCTCATTAGAGTTCTAAAACTGAGTATTACTGAATGAGATTATTAAAGCAAAGATTTAATGGTGCCACATCAAATTAGCAGCATATTCTTTAAAGTAAAATTCTTTACAATGAAACATATGTTGCATAGCTAGCCTGACATAAGTATTGCAAAGAGTTATATCCCTTTCCATTTTATGGTTTGGCACAATGCTTAAATATTTTTCACAATATTTCTCTAGGACAAAATTCTGTGAAAATTGAAAGGTTAAATTGAAGTGCATTCCTGGTGTTTGAAAAAAAAACTTAAAAGATTTTTACAGATCCTCTTTTTCTTTTCAGTTCAAAAAGAAGTATAAGATTCTCTGATGGTCTAAAATTTAGTATCTCTCCTTGGGGGTATGAACGATCTAGCCTAGTTAAACCCATAAAATGGTACTTTGTTTATAATAAACCTTGATCACTTCATTGTGTTGTTTGTTCGTTACATCAACACATAGTCTTATAAATTTATCTGACAGTTGTTTTTCCAAGCCAAGACAGTATTGAGAAACACATGTATTTCATAATTTGCTTGCAGAGTGTGTTTTAATAACCCATTTCTCCCTATTTTGTCCATTTCTTTTTAGGCTTACTGGAAGCTTTGTGCCAGACTTGATAGTGAGTATGAGCAGCCAAATGTGGCTGCACCTTCAAACAGATGAAAGTGTCGGATCTGTTGGCTTCAAGGTTAACTACAAAGGTAATGATGAAATGCCTACTATGGGAAATATGTTATCTTAATGCCATCAGAGAATACTTTTAAATTCAAGTTTAATTACATCTACAAAATAAGTTTCCCAGAACTAAAGCAAGAATATATTCCAACAAAATACTTCCCTTTCTAAATTAACTACAAATGTTGATTTCATTTTTCTTTAGATAAAATTAAGTTTTTTGTTTTTAATGTATCTATTTTGCATACCCTATCTCTCCCACCTTCCCACTTACTCCAAGCTGTAGTCACTCTGGACTCCTAGCCTTTCTCAGAATAGACAATACAGTTTTATACACTTTATACAATTGATCTGAAGAAAAATATACTAATTGTCAAATATTTAAATACAAAGTAAAGGACTTAATTCCTCAATGAATCCAGTGTGCTTTTCAATTTTTTTGAAATTTCAGATCAAATACATGGTTTTAGTGTTCAAATGATCAGATCCCATGTAAATCATAGATTACAAATGTGTTAAATTGCTACTGCCCATCCCAGTTTTGGTAGTGATGCTGATGAAAAACAAAATGTTTTGTTCTAGTTTCATTTATAAAATACAGACGCAAGCATTCTGAAATCATAAATATCTTTGACATATGTTGAACCTTGATTAAAGTCAAGTATAGATAATGGATATATACACACAATGTACATATTAGAAATGCAAATTTGGAATTCTGACTGACAAAATACATACCTTTTTATAAATTTAATTAAAACCTATGTTTTAAAAGATAAAAGTATGATAGACACCATTAGAACATTATGTTGCTTGAGTTTATTATTTCTATTGTGGGAAAAATAATTATTCTCTATCTTACATTTAAACAATGGCTGTGCAAAATTCTCTTACTTGCATAATAATAACTTTTAATCAGAGATCTTTTTTCAAACATTATCTTGCCATACCTTTTTATCTGGGCACATGGAAATGATGCATGATGTTGTCAGGGAGACAGGACATATGCATTGTGTGTTTTCAAATTTTGATTAAATTTGGTACTACATTAATTTTGAATTGTTCAGGAAATATGTTTAAACGTCAGTTTAAAAAAAATAAAAAGGTTAGTATGATTATAATTGTAAATACATTCCTCCTCCATTTAAAATACACATCTATCTTCAGTAAATAAAATAAAGCTACAAAATCTAAAGAATGGCCAGCTTATGCTGAAAGTATTTATGTCTTGATCTTTTTCTCTTATTTTTTCCCTTCCAAGTAGCTAACTGAAACTGACTTTCTTATATTCCTCTTGGCTTTATTATTTTCTTCACCCTATGAAGATTACCTGTCAGAAAACCTATAGTTGTTTAAACCTTAGAAACTATATTAATCATTAACGATAGTTCTTCAATGAAGAACACAGTTATTAAAGCTCATGAACAGGTTGGAGCAGCAGGGGAGTTCTATCAATATTTGCAAATCTTTCCACTTCAATGAAGTTCAAGAGCTGGACATGCATTGTAAAGTAGCACAATTATTTTGTTTTCTTTCTGTTCAGTTTTCAATAAATAATTCCAAAAATATTTCATAAATATTTGCTATATGCCAACTACTGAATGAATTGTAAAATATAGAAAAGACATCCAGATAGTATCTCTCTCAGGAAGAAAGTAATATAATGACAGAAAATATACCCAGCTATTCATACAGAAATATCAGCATAAGATATTTGAAAGCAACACAGGAGATCTTTAATGACTATTGCCTTTATCCTCCTTCTGCCTTTCATTCTGGTCTCTTCCAATCTTATTTCCATCACTGGCTGCAGAGAGGTGATCATATTATACTCCTGCTCAAAATGTTTCTATACTTTCTATTGCCAAGAGATGAAGTCCAAAGCCTCCATAGACCTTATGTTCCTTTTTTTCCCTTCTCCCTGCAGTTCAACTTTATCAAATTACCCATAATTCTCTGAACCCAACAAGTTGTTCACACCTCTCTTTCTCTAGACATTCAGTAAATTCCACCTGAACCTTTATATTTCAACTCAACATCACATCGCTCATGCTTCAAGACAAAAATTAAATATTTTTTCTTCTGTGAAGCCTTCTTTAACTCTACCCATCATAAAGGAACACTTTATCTGTTTTATAAAAGCTTAAGCATATATATCCATTATAAAACCAGGTAGAAATATGTCATAGCCATCTTTATGTTTCTAGTAGTAACCCTCTGCTATGTCATCATAGGTGATGAGTGGCTATTTGTTTAGTGAAGATGAATAAATGACTTGATGTATATAATATGATCTAGGGTAAAACATTTCCTCAAAAGTTTAGTTTACCATGATTTTTTCCTACTATTAAAATCACATTTTTTGTATTCTATAATTTAAAACCTGAGCTCAAAGTTGAAATAGGGTTCATTTTGAGAAGTTTCAAATTTTGATGTGCAGATAACTTCAGCAACTTCACCTACTAAAAATAATTTTCATAATTACCATGCTCTCTCTTAAGTAGTGTGTTGGTTCTAAATGGAACACCTGCTAAAAAACCTTTCCAGATATGATCTAAAGATATCTTCCTTTTTTTTTCATCTGTGGAGTCTGCATGAGACAGTGTTCAATATAGATATGCTATAAATTAACTATGTATTTTATTGCATATTTGTCCTTTACATTTTTAAAATTTTAAACAAAGTGACTAAATGTTGTAATTTAGATTTTTTCATAATTTTATAATATATATTGTTTTTTTAATTGCCTAAGAATGCTTTGGAAACTTGAATTTAAAGAAAATTTAAATGAAATCTCTTAGAAACTAAATATAGAGGATTAAAAGCTGTGCTGCTGTGTGGTGAAATGGGGGTGGGAAGGAGGTTTGGTAACCCCCTATTGGTCAGAATGCCCCTCATTTCTTCCAAATGCAGGAAAAGCCCAAGTGCTCCATAAAAACATAGTTTAAAAAATGACTGTTCCAAGACCATCCTATTGACTGAGAGACCAAAAATGTACTTGTGAATATAAAATTATACATAGTTGATTAAAATGTCATTATCTGTAGAAATTCAGTCTTAATCTTTGTAACTATCAGTGCTTTTTTCTATAGAGTTTGAACAGTGCCTGTCTTAAGATACAAAAAGGCAGTAAATATTAATCAAGAAAAGAATCCTTTATTATAAGTGCAATTCATTCTTTTTAAATTAGTATTCATTTAATGTTTATTCTGTACATGGCAGTGTACTGATTACTATATGCAATATTGGAAGTGAATAAAATGCCACCAGACTCTTGAGAAATTTAATGATATTCCTTACTTGTAAAAACCAGTAATATCCATGTTAGGTATAACAAGTCACAGCCATCCTGATTCACAGGAGATTTATATATCTGCCAAAATTATGATTCAAGACATGACACGTGTTCCTGCTGAAAAGGAAGAATGACCTAGCCATCTGTCTTGCCCCATTACCCATTGTTTTCTTGTTTTTATATTGCCATTATTTCAAATGCTTATTAAGCAGAAAGGAAGCCAAAAGAAAGTCAGTTGTTTTCTTCCTAATGGACACATTAGCATCCACTAATACTGCACTATTTTTTTGGATATATTTTTATTTTCATCTTAGCCTAAACAACATGAAAAGGATAATAATTACTAAAAGCCTTGTACGTGGAGATCAGTGTAGCCTGCATTAACTCATTAAATCTCATTAGAACTCCAAAAGATAATAATTATTACTCATTTTTACAGATCAGAAAACTGATTAGTATGTGGGCACCATGATGATAGGAAGTTCGATCTGTTTTGTGTTCCAGCTATTTAGCACCATGCTTAACACATAGTAAGCACTCAATAATTAGCTGTGGAGTGTGTGAATAAGTGAACATGAGTGTCAGATCATAATGTACTGCAGAACCTAGATGTGACTCCAAGCTTGTTGACTTCATGCTCTTCTACAATATACAGTATTTTGTCCCATATAGATTTTGAGGGATTTTGGGAATCAGAAAGGTAAAAACATGGAGACAAGCCGGAGACCCTAACTGATGTGAAAAGCATGAGGGTACCACAAGATTACTGAGCTCCAATTGCCTTATCGGCTAGCACATAAAAGCAAAGTATGCACTTACTTATGTGCATATACACACACAACAAAAACCACCCTACTTCAAATGTATGTGCATTTTTATTTCTATATGGTAATTTAATATCCTTTAGGAATATTTAGTAAAAGAGCTTAATCCATGACAGGTGTATAAAAAAAATCTCCAGGCTAGAGTTTTGATTCATTTTAGAAATCAAGCATTGTGATTGTTTGATTAATTTTCAGTTGTGTGGTAGTGTGCATTGTCAACTATAGTATTATTAGCAAACACGTTTTGAGTGTTTATGTAGTATTGTGAGCTCAGGCAGCATATCATTTGATGAGCTGCAATAAACTTACAAGGTAGTAATAGTATCCCTATTGCACAGATGAAGTAATCGAGGCACAGTAAGGTAGGTAATTTGTTCAAAAGTGCAAGGTCTGTATGTGGAAAAATTACGACATGACTCTGAATCTTACGTTTTTAGACTGCTGCCTTTCAGAAACTTTATATTATTTCCATAAATTTTAGCTTAAATTTATTTAGACATTTAAATAATAAAATAGCTCTCAACTAAAGTACACAGCTAGAGTTTAAAATTTGATGAAGCTATCTGCTTTTATGGGATGCCTTAAAATCTTGAAATAGAATGTTTTCATGAAAGATGATCATTTTCTTAAATATTTAGAATCATTAATTTTTATGGCTTAAAGTAGACTGAGAGTCCCTTTCTCTTATTGAGGAACTGAGGACTAGAAATTCCATTGTTTCCTCAGATGCCAGTCTTTAGTAATTAGGGAATATGCCAGAGGTAAGGTGGATTGATACCAAAGATTTGAAATTTAAATAATTATTTATAAGTGTTTGACCCAAATTTAAGTTCAAATTTAATTAAAACCTTAGCTTCTTTTTAAAATGCACACTTAATGTTGGAGATGTCATTTTTTTAACATATCAAATAATGTATTGGGGTGTTGATTAGAACATTTTATACACAGCTTCGGATGATATTTTAAATAATAATTTGTACAGCAAAAATCTTAGACAAATCAGGCTTGGAGGTTTTATGGTTGTACGTTTATGGAAGCATGTGTTTCTTCCTTCCTGTTTGTTGTTCCTTTCTCTATTTCTCTCTCTCCTTTCCTTTCTTCTTTTATCTTTGTTTTTGTATAAGATAATATTCTAGTTGTTATTCTCCGACTGATTTTTGTTTATCAATGTAGCATGTCTTTCCAGTGACTCTATATGAATAGGTAGCCTTCTTCTAATGACTAACAATAGTCCAGAAAATGTACACACCATAATTTAACATGAATCAATAGTCATTTAGATCATTGCCTTTATTATGGTTGTAACAATGTGAAATAAATATTCTTATACAAGTATCCATACTTATTTTTCTTTTTTAAAGAGTAAGCAGACTCTGAAAATTGTATGGATTGAATAATTATTTCCATTTTTTATTTTTCAATTCTCCCAAAAGTATAAAAATTAGGCTTTTTCTCTACAATCCAAAGTGGAGTGCTACTGATCTTTTAGGTGTTTGCCAACCTGATGTGTTAAAATGCAGTGTTATTGTGTTTAAAAGCTAAGGGGTCATTGGTCATCTTTGCATAGACTGATTAATAACCACTTGGATTTCATTTCATCCTCTTTAAAATTTTTCAGCTTTATGCCCTTTGCAAGTCATTAATGATTGCAATTTATCTGCTTTCCCTCTAATTCTGGGTGAACGTGTGCCCATATGACTGTTAAAATGTTAATAGAAGTGACTGGAGTCACTCTCAAGCCAGTGCATTGAATTATGAATCATCATCTCTTTCAAAATGAACAATAAGGCCATATCTTCCAGATGGCAGGGCTACAAAATGGTGTAGCTTCCTTCACTGTGTTCCTGATGGACTATGGAGAACAGATGTCAACCCACCCCATTTCCCCAACTATGTAGCATACTCAACATGATCAAGAATAGACCTATTTTTGTTAAGCCTCTAGGATTTCTGGGTTAATTCGTTATCCCAGCATAAGCCAGTATATTCTGGCAGAAAATGTAACAGTCTATATTTGGGTGGTCTTTTTACTCTTATCAAGTTATAGGTACTTTGAGCACCTAAGGGGTACTAACCTTAGTTTGATACATACATTAAAAATATTTTCTTCTAGTCTGTTTTAATTCTATGAAGTAATTTTCTGTACCAAGTTTTTGGTGTTTTTATTCTAATTAAATTTATCATTCCTTTTATTTGTGACATCTGGGCTTGTGTGTGTGTGTGTGTGTATGTGTTGTGTGTCTTTTAAAGATTTCATCAAAGTAAATTTTTACATTTTAAAACATTAATTCATCTGGAATTTATTTATATATTTTGACTGAGTGTTTTCTTCAAGATATAAAGACAATTTTGCCAACAACATTATTAATTAGGTCATCATTCTCCCCTGGAATTGAAATGACATATTTATCACATAATCGGTTTTATATATACATAGATACATTTAATTGTTTTTCTGTCCAAACCATACTGTTTCAACTTAAGTAGTTTTGAAGTTTCTTTTTAAGATATCTGTGGGCAAAGCTCCCTGCTACTCTTCTTCTATTTCAAAATTTTAATGACAATTTTGTATATTTATCTTCCACCCATGTTATAAAATAATTTTGTTGAATTCATAAAAATGTATTTGTGATTGTCATTAGAATTGCATTAATTTTATATATTGCTTTTCTCAAAACTGGTATTCTTATATAATATCTACTTATGAAGACTTCTTTTGTCTTTTTATTTTAAGATTTTTATGTTTTTTTAAATACTGCTTTTTAAAATAATTCTTAGCCTTATTCCTAAGTATTTCCTATTTTTTGGTATATTATAATAGGGCACTTATTTTTCTATTCCTATTTATAATTGATTTTAAAGAACTATTACATTATGAACATATTTCTCACTACTCTAAAGAAAAGTTTATGATTTTTACATATCTGTGTAGTGTTTGGCCATATTTTTAATGGACTTATTTTAATTGCTTTATAATTAGGCATTTATAATATTTGGAAAGGCATTTATTAGTAAATTACAGAAAATCCAACTAATATTGTCTTAAATATGGGCTCATCATTCTCATGTGAGATGTCCAGAGAAGAGTTAGATGCTGATGCTGGATGGCTGCTGACATGTCTTGGGACTCAGATGCTTCCTTTCATTCTCTCCATCTTCCTTAGCATATCTGTCTTTGTCCCCAGAGTCATAACAACATTGTTTCCAGAGGTCTGCAGAAGCAGATTGGAACTTCCAAAATCTTGTTAAATTATAGTGAGGACAGCTGACATCTCTGTCTGCTTCTTCTTTTGATGCCAATGACTTTATCATTTTAACATTTAACATGATTCTTGACACGAACATGTGGAAAAGAGTCTTAACCAAGTGTAGGGTGTTCCTTCTTAATCCTATTTCATTCTGAGTATTTATTAAGAGGGCCTGTTGAAGTCAGACACCTCTCTGCATCGGTTGACACAATCACGTATTTAACTGTGTCACTCCTTTGTCTGCATTGATAGGTTTCCCTCCTAATGCTGGAAGAAACTACTCTTCCTGCAATGAAACCTTCCTGAACATAATATCCAACCTTTTAATACACTTTGGACTCAATTTATTAATAACTTGATACAATTTTTGGGTCTAATTCAGTGTGTGAATTAGAGTATTTCTTTTCATGCAATAGTTTCATACAGTTTGGGTTCTAGGATATGGCAGCTAAGCAGAATGAGTCAGGGAATGTGTCAGTGCTTTGGAATAGTCTGAATAACACAAGAGTTGCATGTCTTTGAGAGAAAGAGCCTAGTGATAAAACCATTTGGACATTTTCTTACTTAAATATGAATACTTAGCAAATTGTATTTATTGTTTTCTATGACTACAAGTCTCTTCATATCTCTTCTTGGATTAGTATTGCCATTCATATTTCGTTAGAAAATTTTCCAGGTTATAGGTAATAATTTTCAAATGTATTGATATTAAAAAGTTTTTTTCTAAAAATAATAAAGGCATATTCTCCAGATCACTTATTTATAGTGTATGTTAATTCAAAGGAGTAAATTTTCCTTCTCTCTCTGCTTGCATCTGCTTTTATGCTTGCACAGCAATCCTCCCCCTTTCTTCTAGTAACTGAACTACTCTAGGCTTTGATGAAGCTTATCTCTTCCAATTCTGTACAGCTCTAAAGGTTTGTGCTGAACTAATCAGAATTCCCCTTGATATGGTTATCACTCCAGGATCTGGGACAAATGATGTAGATTCTAGGTGAAAGAAAATCTCTTTTCTGAGGTTGTAAACACTAAAGGTCATTTAACTTGGTGTTCATGGGGGCCAACTTTTGTTAGCTATGTCAATAAGTTGACAACAGAGATAAGGCAGAATCAACAGATGGAAAGAATGAAAAATAGTATTGTGGACATAATTGAAACTCCTAAACACCTGAAGGGAACATTACACCTTGGTTTTCCAATTTCATGAGGCTATAAACTTCTTGTTTAAGCCATGGTGAGTTCAATTTCTGTAACTTATAACTAAATGAGCTTAGATTAACACACTCGTCATCTCTTTTTGTTTAATTCTTTCAACATAGAAAAAAGGGAAGATCTTTGTTATAATTTGGTAGTTTCAGAATCACATTTTTTTCTTTCTTTTTAAAATGTGTTAGCATGGAAAAACACTAGATGGGTTTAAGAGAGAGTGCATATTTATAAAAAGGAACAGTTATAGTTGAGTAAGCAATATTCAATATGTCATTTGCTATTTTTCAGGAAAGGAAACTTAGAAATATTAGAGTTCTGTAATTACCCTCTACTAACACTATACATCCATAATGGGCAAAATTCTTTGCTAATCTTAATATCTGTGCCTTAATACCACTACATATGAACTAAATTTTGGTCCCTGTTTGTTTTGTCCTGAAATCATGAGGACAATCATGGGATTGATTGAGATGTTTGAAAGTAGCATCAGTTCCTTAGTTTTTACATGACAGTGACACAGAAATACTCTTGCTTAGTTATCACTGAAATCATTTTGTGGGGATAATGGAAAAAATTTCTATGAAATGTTTTTGTTTCTTTTTTTGCTGTAATGTGTTATGAATAATTCAAAAATTATTGGCCACATATATATGGCCAATTGATTTTCAACAGAGGTGATAAGGAGTTAAGTGGTGAAAGGATATTCTTTTTTTTATAAAAGGTACTAAAGCAATTGGATTGCCACATGCCAAAAAAAAAAAATCAACTCTTACCTCAGCAATATACAAAAATAACTTCAAATGTTTTATTATAGACTTAACTGTAAGAGCTAAAGCTGTAAAACTTTTAGAACAGAAGAAATATATAGTCACCTTGGTTTAGGGAGTTTTCTCAAACAAGACTAAAAGCATGTGTATGTTATGGACATTTGAGTTCCCCTCAAATGCATGTTGAAGCCCTAATCCTTGATGCGATGATATTTGGGAGTGCGGTTTTAGGGAGGCAATAAGGTTCACATGAGCTCATGAGGATGAGACATTCATGATGGTATTAGTAACCCTATAAGAAGAGACAGTAGAGAGCCTGCTCTCTCTTTCCAAGTTACACTGTGAAAAGGCCTTGTGAACACACAAAGAGAAGGCAGCTGTCTATAAGCCAGAACGAGAGTATTCACCACAACGTGATTATGCTGTCACCCTGATCTGGGGCATCCCGACTTCCCAAACTGTGATAGAAATATCTCTCTATTCTTCAAGTTACCTAGTTTATGGTATTTTGCAGTGGCAACCTGAAACAACTAAGATATTATAGAAGAAAATAATTGATACATTGTACTTCATCAAAATTAAAAGGGTTTGATCACCATAGCACTGTTAAAATAAATGAAAAAAACTACAGGCTGGAAGAAAATAATTTCATATATATATATAACAAGGGACTTGTATTCAGAATACAGAATGAATTTTAAGAAATCAGTAATAGAATAAAGCAAATAATCCAGTGTAAAATGGGTAAAAAACAAAAAGGTTATAGATACTTCACCAAAGAAGAAATACAAATAATTAAAAAACACATGGAAAAAATGCTCACCATCATTGTCATTAAGGCAATGTAAATTAAAACCACAAGGAGATACCACTATATACCCACTAGAATGATGCAAATTAAAAAGTATTCATGAGGAAGTGGAACAGCTGGCTTTCTCATACATTTTTAATAGAAAGGTAAAATAGTATAAACTTTTTTGAGAGTTTCTTAAAGGTAAACATACACTTCCCATGTAACCCAGCCATTTCACTTTGAGACATTTTCCCAAGATAAATGAAAGCAAATATCCATGAAAGGACTTGTACAATATACATAGCAGATTTTTGTTTCAATATTTCCAAACTGGAAACAATTTGTCCACCCATAGGTGAGTATATAAACAAAATGGGGTATTCCCACACAATTGAATACTATACATCAATAAAAAAGGGAAAGCTATTAACACATGCAATAACATGACTGAAAATTAAAATTGTTATGCTTGGTGAAAAAAGCCAGATGAAAAGAGAGTACATCTTGTATGGGTCTATTCATATAAAATTCTAGAAAATGATAACTAAAATTAATAGCAGCAAACAGCAGATTATTTATTTTTGGGACACTGAAATGAAAAATGGAATGGACTACCAAGGGGCCAAAGAAAGCTTCTGTGGGTGATAGATATGTTCATTTTCTTGACTATGGTAATGGCTTCACAGGGGTACACATGTGTTAAAACTCATCAAGCTGTCCCCTTTAAACACGGCAGTTTATTGTTCATCAGTTATACCTCAGTGAAGCTGTAAAGAAATTTCCATGCTAATATTACCAAATAATGTTTCAAAATTAAAACTAATGTAAGTTCTATTTTTAAATGGTGTTATTTTGAGAGAAACAAGAAGATAGGTAAATTTTTCAGGAGTTTTTGACAAGAAGGCAAGAACAATGTCTCCTTCAAAATGATTTTAAGTACGAGAAATTAATATATTTTCATAATTTATTTTTTAGATGTTGAAGTGGTTAGACTTTGCAGAATTCAAGTTTTTCTCTTTTTTTAATTTCAGTAGGTTAAATCTTTTACAAAAAAGAGTGTGTCAAAGTTATAAAAGAGATTATGAGACACCATCAGCAGAACAAAAAGGCATCCTACAGAATGGTAGAATATATTTGTAAATGACATATCCGACAAGGGGTTAACATCCAAAATATATAAAGAACTCACACACCTCAACACACAAAAAGCAAATAACCTGATTAAAAATGGGTGGAGGATATGAACAGACATTTCTCCAAAGAAATTCAGATGTCCAACAGGCACATGAATAGATGCTCCACATTGCTAATTATCAGAGAAATGCAAATTAAAACCACAATGAGATATCACCTTACACCAGTTAGGATGGCAAACATCCAAAAGCCTAAGAACGACAAATGCTGGCGAGGATGTGGAGAAAGGGGAAACTTCCTACACTGCTGGTGGGAATGTAAACTAGTTCAACCATTGTGGAAAGCAGTATGGAGGTTCCTCAAAAAACTAAAAATAGAAATACCATTTGACCCAGGAATTCCACTCCTAGGAATTTACTCTAAGAATGTACTCTAATATGTTTCAAAAAGACATATGTACCCCTATGTTTATTGCAGCACTATTTACAATAGCCAAGAAATGGAAGCAGCCTAAGAGTCCATCAGTAGATGAATGGATAAAGAAAAGGTGGTACATATACACAATGGAATATTATTCAGCCATAAAAAGAAAACAAATCCTACCATTTGCAACAACATGGATGGAGCTAGAGGGTATTATGCTCAGTGAAATAAGCCAGGTAGACAAAGACAAATACCAAATGATTTCACTCATCTGTGGAGTATAAGAACAAAGCAAAAACTGAAGGAACAAAACAGCAGCAGACTCACAGAACCCAAGAATGGACTAACAGTCACCAAAGGGAAATGCACTGGGGAGGGTGGGTGGGAAGGAAGGGGTAAGGGGAATAAGGGGCATTATGATTAGCACACATAACATAGGTGGGGTGCATGGGGAAAGCAGTATAGCATGGAGAAGATGAGTAGTGACTGTAGCATTTTACTATGCTGATAACAGGGACTGTAATGGGATATGTGTTGGGAACTTGATAATGGGGGGAATCTAGTAACCACAATGTTGCTCATGTGATTTTATATTAATGACACCAAAGTAAAAAATAAAAAATTAGAAAAAGATTATGATAAGGAAAATTTATGCCCAAACAACACATGCTGAAAATTGCATTCATTTGTTCACTTTCCATTACAACACTCTTAGGCATATGGAAGGTGGTATAAAGTGGAAATTCATTATAATAAACCACTTATTTCTTAAGCCTGGTAGCATTTGTCTAAGAAAAGCTTATGTCCTTGTAAGGAACTGATTCTTGCTGAGATTGGAAACATCCTTTTTTTTTCCAATTATATAAACATTATTTTTATTTTGCTTCATTTGTATGATTTTTTTCATTTCTTTATTAAGATATTTCTTCAGAATTCATTTGTAGGATCCCCAAATTAAGCCTTACTATATTTCTGGTTTGAGTCAGTTAAAAAAAGGTCACTACCATATATTTATATAGTGGAAAAATTATATCTAGCAAAAGAGTTAATTGTGTGTATATGTTTTTGTCCTTTTAGTCCATTAAGATACAGATTCTGTACAATCCATCATTGCACACCACAGTTGCAACCCAAATGGGTGGCCCAATAAATATATCAAACTAGAATCCACAAAAGAGCTCATTGAGACCAATGTAAAATCAAAATGTCTTACAATATCAAAGAATTATTATTTTCAAACATGCTTCAAAGCAGAAGTGATAAAGATCTTTCAAGACTTTGTTCAAAATTTATGAATCCTCAAAATCTTCCCATGCATTTCTTAGATTTCTCATGCTATAAAATCAAATTAGTAAAATAAAATTATGTAAGGCATAACTATATAATTTTTATTTTACATACATTTCCTATTTCCCCATATTTTGTCCTTTAACTCAAACGAATTACATTTAATGAGAACAAAGTCACCTATGAGACATGCTTAGATGACTGTTTGATATTCTTTTTAAAAGGAACTTTGTCAATAAAAACAGTTTAATTATATTGAAAATAAAACTGAAGTTCCTAGTTTCTTAGAAACTATTTCCAAATACTAACAGAATATTAGCATGTTACAGAGATATATTTCATTTGTACCATTATATTGGAGTCCAAATTCACTTATGTAAATAAATATTTTCCTCTGGGATGTGCCATGTGCCTCACTGATTCAATATTTGCTGTAAAGACAGTTTCCATATCTTTAAAAAAAGGAGCTTAGACTAGTCTTTACATTTCCTTTGAAATCTTGCATTTTTGTTAGATTTGATAAATTAGTATTGTTATATGCATTATCCTCAATATTCATTCATTGTAGTAAGCTGATTAAGCTTCATTGGGACGTTCTTTGTATAAAAAAGTTCTGAGATAAATCTCTGACTCAGAATTTACTCCAGATTTAATACCTTATTATCTGGTGGTGGTCTCAACATTGAACTAGTGAGTCCCCTTGGGTTTTCCTATTATTGTGTCTTTTAAGATATCTATTCTTTTCATATCATTTTCATTTTCTTTATTGAGATCTTTTAACCTGTAAAAAGCAGTTTCTTTTTCCTAGGAAAAATTACCAAGTCACATGTATTTTGTGTGGGATTTCAATCTGCATCTCAAAATAAAGAGGGCTTTTAAGCATGACTCATGCAAACTTTTATATTACAGTAAGATTTATCCTTCTTGTTCTTGCTATTTATTAGAGGGTTTTTAAATTTTGTGTTATTTGATATTCAATACATCAAGTTCCTTCAGAACACAACTGCTCCCAAAATATCCAATTTGACTTTGTTTATCCCAATCTGCTATGAATCTAAGCTCTTTTTTTCTACACCTCCAGAATGAGAATGAGTGGCAGTAGAATATTAAAAGTAATGTCAATTTTAAAATATTCATTGAGTTTCAACTCTGTACCAGGCATTGTGGAGAGGACAGAGTACATGGCAAAAATATAAGAGACTTTTAATCACTGATTTTAGTCTAGTAGGGCAAAGACTGACACTTAAATAACTCTAAATGTGGTAAGTACTGAGAATGAAACACAGAATGTGCTTTTGAAAGACAATAACAAGATACCTAATGCAGACTTCAAGGAGAGCTTTCTTCAGGAGGTGAACTTGGACTGAGACCTGAGGCTAATAGGAGTTACTGCAGCTGAAAGCTGGTCAGCATGATCAGCATATGCAGATGACAAATTCTGTTTGAGGAGTTGATGGAATCCCAGGATGTATGGCAAGAATGAAGAGAGATGGAGCCGGGGAGTAGTCCTAAAAGGGGCTGGAGAGATTGGAAAGACCAGGTCATGCTTTGGTGTAGAAGCCACATATAAATCCGTGTTGATGGAAGATGTCCCTTTTCCCCAGGGAAGCAAAAGATCACTGTACACCTCCCAGTTATGCAGCTTTTCAATTTTTGGGTACAAACAAACACTATTTACTTAGTGTTTATTAAAATCATAGAATCATAGAACATTGGAGTTGCAAGAGACTTTTGAGGTAATTGAATCAAGTATACTAATTTCCTCTGTGATAAGTAAATTGAGGCCCAGAAATATTAATTGATTTTCACACAATCACCATAGGTAGTACCCAAGCCCAAAGAAGAACCATGAGCTACTGTTCCTGATAGGGTCACTTGGTACTGTGTTACATTGCTTCAGACTGACATTTCTCTATGGATCCGAGATATATATAGTTATCTGATTGACAAAGACATTTTTGTGGTTCTACAAGAGTTTTTTCCAATTATGTGTAATCATCACAATTTCTGATGAAAATAATGTTTTTCCCTCAATGCCAGTAATCATTTAATTTAAAATATATTCATTATATCCACCTTAATTGAGGAAGATGTTCTAAATCACAGTGAAATTTCAATGCAAGTACAAGAAATAATGGAGACTAAAATGTCCCTTTAATAAGCAGAAGGTGAGATGTGATATGTATTTACTTTTTTCAGAACTTGATAATCGTGGAAGAGAGCAAAGTTTTTCTTCATTTGATTAAATAAAATTTTCATGTTATTTTGCTTATCTTAGCTGAGAACAATATCTTGGTAGTTTAATTCAGAATTTTGGAACAGAGCCAACCTAACTATGTTCAAAGAAGTACATATTTATATAACTGAATTGTTTCCTAAATGTATATTGTATCATTTGGTGGAGACAATAGTAATGGTAACCACCACTAAATTTGGTAGTTTAAACAATCATTTATTTTCACAAGTTTGGGTACAGGCTGAGGGTGTGCTGATATAGTCCGAATTTGGCTCCATGCATCATTCATTCTACTAGGACCAGTGGGCTAGACCAAATACTGTCTTTTATCAGCAGTGGAAAAAGTGTGTAGGATAAAAACTTCAACCACACAGACATTTCAAAAACTCTCTTTGCATCTTGCCTTTTAAAATCCATTGACCAAATCAAGTCCCATCAGCAAGCCCAAAAAAATAAATTCTGTGAAAAAAAAAAGAATGGGAGAAGATAGTGGATATATATACATATATATTTTTTGAGAGTGGATATTTGAAAATAATCTAGTTTGCTGTAGCACTAAGACTCATATTAATGAAAGGCACTTGTTGAGCTAACACTGAAATCAATGCTTTATATAATATAAGTTCTCTGTATTAATATATATATATATATGTCCTATATAGTCTTGATATGTATATATAAGATTTTATATATAAAATAATTATTTATAATATTTGATTAAATAAAATTCCAATGTTATGTTTGTTTATCATAACAGAACAAAGTCTTAATAGTTTTAATTTAGAATTTTGTACTAGGGCCAATCTATGTGCAAGAAGGTGCATATATTATATAAAATGAATTGTTTTCTAAAGGTATTATTGTATCATTTGGGGGAAACAATGGTAATGCTATACACCCCCAAACTCAGTAGTTTAAGCAATCATTTATTCTCACAAGTCTATGGGGAATAGAAGAAATAATGTAAATTTCTTCTGCCCCTAAGAAAAGGCAAGCTGGTTTGGAATAAAATGACAGATAGAGATACAGCAAGAAAATATATATAGAGAAGTGTTAACAGTAGCCAAAAACTGAAGAATATGTTTTGGCAAGGAAATATATTTCAATGTTATTGTGTAGATCCTTTCTCATTGTAAATATCATGCATTTTTATAGAATTTAAAATTTTAACTTCCACAGTACCTTTATTTCATGTAGAGTTTCAACAGTAATGTAAGAGGGACTGGGACATCTATAAAAATTTTAATGAAGCATTCTATTGAAAGGTAAAATAGAAATATTTTGGCAAATGTATTTCCTACATTTAATAGAAAGATGGTATCATTCAGGTTAAGAGCATAGGCCTTGAGTTAAACACAGCATTGTATTCAGTTCTGTTGTTTGCTCACTGGGGAGTTTGGGCAAATTTCTTAAATTTTGATGTCTCAGTTTTCTCATCTATAAAATGAGAAGAATAATAGTTTTTCCCTTACTGGAATGTTGTGAAAATTAATGAGAAAAAGTATTTAAAGTCTCAACAAGTCTTACATTTTAATTATTATTTTCACATAAAAAACATATCTAGTATGTAGCTACATAAAATTCTACATTATATAGTTTAAACTTTTTTTACAATATGTGGATTATTCAAAAACATTTCTATCATATCTTGGGAAGTGAAACTTATGTTTACTTAGTTTGTCTTCAAATAAATCAAATGTGGAAGAATTGTATGGTTAAAATATAACCCAACCAGGAATAAACAAGTAGGATTTGAAATTAAGTACACATTAGCATTTACATCAGTAGCCCCACCAAATTAAATACTAGTATAAATCTAACAAAATATATACAATGTCAATATAAGAAAAATTATAAAACTGTAATGAAAAGTTATCAAAGAATAACTAAATAGAGGAATATTCCATGTTCATGAAACAAAAGACTCAATATTGTCAATATATCAGTTCTTTTGAACTCATTCTATAGATTCAGTGCAAATTGCCAACAACTTATTCTGTAGATACCAACAAACTGATTAAAAAGTTAATATGAAGAAACAAAAGTCCAAAATAGCCAACTCAGTATTGGAGAAGAACAAAGTGAAAGCACTGACACCACCCTACTTCAAACGTTACTATAAAACTACAATAGTCAAGACAGAATGATACTGGTGAAAAGATAAACTAGATCAATGGAAAAGAGTAAAGAGCCCAGAAACATAACCACATAAATATAACCAACTGATCTGTGTTGAAGAGGGAAGGGAATACAATGGGGCAGAGAGTCTTTTCAACAAGTGGCACTGGAACAACTGGACGGCCAAATGCAAAAAAGTGAGTCAAGACACAGACCTTATATCCTTCACAAAAACTAACTCAAAATGTTTCATAGACCTCAGTGTATAATGAAAAACTACAACTCCTAGAAGATAATATTAGGAGAAAACCTAGATGACTAAATGTGATGGTGACTTTTTAGATAAATCAGTCACAATCCATGAAGGAAGCAAAAGATGAACTTATTTAAAATTAAAAACTTATGCTTTGCAAAAGACAATGTAAAGATAATGAGAAGGTAAGCTGTAGAGTGTTAGGGAAATATTTGCAAAAGACACTTCTCATAAAGGAATGTTATTCAAAATATACAAAGAATTCTTAAAATTCAACAATAAGAAAATGAACAACTCAATTAACAAAATGGATAAAAGACATGGACCTTACCAGAGAAAATATACAGATGGCAAATAAGCACATAAAAAGATTTTTCATGTCATATGACATCATAAAATTGCAAATTAAAATGAGATACCACCACACACCTATTAGAACGACCAAAATCCAAAACGCTGACAACACCCAAAGCTGGTGTGGATGTGGAGCAACAGCAACTCTCATTCATTGCTGGTAGAAATGCAATATGGTAAGCCACAGCTGACAGTTTCTTACAAAGCTAAACATATTCTTTGTATATAATCCAGCAATCACCCTCCTTGGCATTTACTCAAATAAATTGGAAACTCATAGCTATGCAAATATTGTACATGTATATTTATAGTAGCTTTATTCATAATCACTAAAACTTGCAGCAACCCAGTGTGTTCTTCAGTGGATGAGTGGATAAATAAACTATGGTACATCCGGACAAATAAATAGCATTCAATGCTAAAAAGAAATGAGCCACCAAGCCATGACAAATCAAAAAGAAACCTTAAATATGTATATTAAGTAAAAGAAGCCAATATACAACGGCTACATACTGTATGATTCTAATTATATGACTTTTTTGGGGGGTGGGGGGAAAGGCAAAACTATGAAGGCAGGAAAAGGATCAGTGGCTATCAGGAGAAAAGGGAGAGGAAGGAATGAATTTGCAGAACACATAGGAATTTTAGGACAGTGAATCTATTCTGTGTGATACTGCACTAGTCGACACGATTATACACCTGTCAAAACCTACAGACTGTGTAACACCAAAAGTGAACCATAATGTAATCTATAGACCTTGGGCAATGATGTGTCATCGATTGTAACACATGTACCACTGTGAGGCAGGATGTCAGTGATGAGGGGGATGGTGTCTGTGTGCGCCGGCAGGTAATTTAAGGGAACACTCTGTACTTCTGCTCAGTTTTGCTGTGAACCAAAAACTTCCCTAAAAAAATTAAGTTTATTAATTAAAAAAAAATTAAAAAGTAGAGCCCAACATTAATTCCAAAGACATCTAGAAATATGTGTAAAATGATGGTATTTTGTATTAGTAAAAGTATTTGAAAACTTCAGATGGTTGCTCCCACTGATCCATTTCATATAATTTCCTGATTTAATCTTCTAACCAATTTCTATGGCTGCTTTCCAGGCAAAGGAAAAAGAAAGAAGGAAAGAAAACTAGGAACTTTCTAAGGGTATTAGTAAGCAGCATATTATGGACACTACCCTCAACTGTCCCTACATATTGATTGTAACTTTCATAATGTATTTTTTGAGGGAAAAACTTTGACTCAAATTGACTTGCAAAAACCAATCAATATAATAATCATTGTCTGCTGGATATATCCCTGGTAGCAATAAAGTGATGACAAATTCTCTCTCTTTTAATTCAGTTGTGAAGCCAAATACAGTGGTCACCAAACTGAGACATATTCAAAGCAGTTCCTCAAACAGAAGAAAATCTATTTTCTTATGTTCTTTTGAAGAACAATAGATACTTGAAGTAGATGATCCTTTAATAAATATCTTGATTTATACTTTTTGAAATAATCATGTGGTCTATACATTCTGGAAATTATTATGGTTCAAAACTAGTATCAACAGCTAGTATTTAGTAAGCACCAATCTGTATATATAGCTATTAGTTACATTAAAAAGACGTCCTAAACAGGATGAAATAAGTCATACAAATATAAAAATTCAAACAACCCTACACTGCAAAAATAGAGGATATAATAGAAATTTATAACTGGCAGCCAGTATCTATTTACATTAGGCACTTTTTTTTCCTGTTCATAGTCTCTGTGCTGTGAAATTATATAGGAAGGGAAATTTCATCTTCCTTCTACTTAAGGAAGGAAACTGTAAAGCTAGGAAAATTTTCTGAACTTTTACACGTATTTAAAAAGATGTTATATGATCATAATATTTGCATGTCTTTTATTTTGGGGCACAGCATCTCCAAATTTTGGTTAGAAAAGATGGATAAGCTTTTGAAAATCTGATTCTTTGAGCTTAAGAGAAGAAAATGAAAGTGGAACAATAAAACACCAATAAATGTGCAAAGGCTGCTCACATGATAAATCGTCAGATCCAAAGCCACAGCTATGTTTAGGGTCCTTTAGCAGAATAGGTTGGGAGGTTAATAAGAGTGTAGGATGTGATTTGAAATAAATTAATTTACCTTCTCATTATCAGTCTTTATACCAGTGAGTCAACTAAAAATCCTTACCCAAAGATATATTTTTAACAGTCATGATACAGAACTAATTGACAAAGACTTCTGAGGAAAATGTAATGAAACAAAATAATATTAATTGATTTAGACCTGAAGCATAATTTTTAAAATTCACTAATTTTAAAATATGAATCTTTAAAATTCAAACTTAAAATGAATTTTAAAATTTAAAATTTAAAATTTTAGATGTGAATTAAAAATTCACATTTAAAAAATTTAAAAGTTCATTAACATTCAATAATATGTAATAGGATTTTTGGTCAAGCTCATACTACCTCAAATCCTCTACTTACAATGTGCCTTAAAGACAATTTTCCTATCACCTTTACATCTACAGATAGGAGACCAAGACCCATCAAACTGGAGGACTGTAAGACATCCTACAAAATATGCCTTCTACAGTGAGTTTTGTAAATCTGACATAGCCTAGATGATGGGATTTGGACAGCAAAATACCAAAAGTGAATGAAAACAAAATAAGTCTTTCTGAACAGTTTAAATTTTCCTGAATCTTAGCCAATTTGAAGGCTGTGTTAATAGGTTGATGATTTATTTTCCTAAGAAAAAGATTTGGCTTTTTTTTGGTGGGGAAATTTATAGAGAATAAAAAACTTAATATGAATCAACAAGTGATCAAATGTAATAATAACAAAAGAATCGTCACATTGGGTTGGCTTCTATTTTGTTGTATACAGTGTACTGCCTTTGACAATGTAAATAACAAGGGTATGGTCATTGTGTATACACAGATGGTGCTGATGTTAGGTCTCCCATAGTTTAAATAAAAAGCTAATTGGAAAATGGAAATCAGGCTCTATTATACTTTAAAACATAAGCTCACCCTAAAATTTATTGTCTATATGTGGATAATTGAAACTGCCAAATCAGGGACAGTAACTAATATTGTTTGCACACCTGTTATGCACCAGATATCATGCTAGAATTTATAAATATGTTTTCTCACTTAATCTTCACATACACAATTTGTCAAGTGCCACATTTAAATAATTGTGTGACTTTGAGACCCAGTCAGTGGTGAATAATAATGCATGTATTTTGCTTGCTTCCCAGTTTCATAATGAAGAAGTCCACATGAATATTTAATTGTAGTAATTTGCTCACAAAAATATGTAACAAGATTTAAATATAAAAACAATCCTTTCAATTTAGTCTGAAAAACTAATTTAGAAATTATTCTTAAAGAATAGAACTAAAAAGTAAGGAATTCAAAATGATAAATGCTTAATTCTGTCATATTTTACATTGTAATTCATAATCTTCATTTACATATTCACTTAATAAGCATTTATTAAATACTTCTAGTTTATGGATCTTCACTCTAAGTGGTGATGCGAACATGAGCTCTTCTTTTAAGGCAACACCTGGCTTGTCAGACATGAGGTAGACATACACAAAAACAAATAAAAATGCATTATCATGAATGTAATAATAGAAGCATGTCCTAATTACAATAGTAGCACAAAGGAGAGATTAGTTAATTTGACACGGAACAATATATCAGAGCAGAGCATAGGAGGTAATGTTACTAGAGACAGGTCCTTGGTCTCATTGTGAAAAAATTCAAGAATGGACTCAAGAAAGCTGTTGAATAATTAGAGTCTATTTGCAGAATAAGTAAAGTTAACAAAGAATAAAGAAATAAAGTTCAGAAAAAGGCAGGAGTATATGTCTGAGAGTTGGGCTGCAGGCAGACCCAGAGGGGTTCATGCTGAGGATACAATAGGGAGCCATTTTCATATAAAAATACATGAATATTACTGGCAAAAGAACAGACCCATATACTAGTGGAACAGAATAGAGATCCCAGATATAAACCCAAGCATATATGGTCAATTAATATATGATAAAGGAGCCATGGATATACAATGGGAAAATGACAGCCTCTTCAACACTGGTGTTGGCAAAACTGGACAGCTACATGTAAGAGAATGAAACTTGATTACTGTCTAACACCATACACAAAAGTAAATTCAAAATGGATCAAGGACCTGAATATAAGTCATGAAACCATAAGACTCTTAGAAAAAAACGTAGGCAAAAATCTCTTGGACATAAACATGAGCAACTTCTTCATGAACATGTCTCCCCAGGCAAGGGAAACAAAAGCAAAAATGAATGAATAGAACTATATCACTCCAAAAAAGCTTCTTTACAGCAAGGGATACCATCAGTAGAACAAAAAGATATCCTACAGTATGGGAGAATATATTCATAAATAACATATCTGATAAGGAGTTGACATCCAAAAGAGCTGACACACCTCAACAAACAAAAAGCAAATAAGCCAATTAAAAAATGAGCAGAAGAGCTAAACAGACACTTCTCCAAAGAAGAAATTCAGATGGCCAACAGGCACAAGAAAAGATGCTCCACATCACTAGTCATCAGAGAAATGCAAATTAAAACCACAAGGAGATATCACCTCACACCAGTTAGGATGGCCACCATCGAAAAGACAAAAATCAACAAATGCGGGCGAGGATGTGGAGAAAGGGGAACCCTCCTACACTGCTGGTGGGAATGTAAATTAGTTCAACCATTGTGGAAAGCAGTATGGAGGTTCCTCAAAAAACTCAAAATAGAAGTACCATTTGACCCAAGAATTCCACTCCTAGAAATTTACCCTAAGAATGCAGGAGCCCAGTTTTAAAAAGACATATGCACCCCTATGTTTATTGCAGCACTATTTACAATAGCCAAGAAATGGAAGCAACCTAAGTGTCCATCAGTAGATGAATGGATAAAGAAGAGGTGGTACATATACACAATGGAATATTATTCAGCCATAAGAAGAGAACAAATCCTACCATTTGCAGCAACATGGATGGAGCTAGAGAGCATTATGCTCAGTGAAATAAGCCAGGCAAAGAAAGACAAGTACCAAATGATTTCACTAATATGTGGAGTATAAGAACAAAGAAAAAACTGAAGGAAGAAAACAGCAGCAGATTCACAGAACCGAAGAATGGACTAACAGTTACCAAAGGGAAAGAGACTGGGGAAGATGGGTGGGAAGGGAAGGATAAGGGGGAAAAAGGGCTATTACAATTAGCACACATAATGTAACGGGGGTGGGGATGGGGTAGGGAGATACAGGGAAAGCAGTATAACACAGAGAAGACAAGTAGGGATTCTATAACATTCTTCTACACTGATGGACAGTGACTGCAATGGGGGTTTGTGGTGGGGACTTGATAATAGGGGATGTCTAGTAACCATAATGTTGCTAATGTAATTGTATATTAATATCAAAAAAAGGTCATGAATATTCACTAAGGGGGGTTAGGTTTCAAAGGGAACAACTGGAGTCTTCCAGGAGTTTGGGCTTACTGCACCTTCATGTCCAGAGGAGGAGTGTTTCTGACTATATTTGGTTTTCCCTGAAACTTTCATGTTGCTGGGAGGCATGACTTTTACTATATTATGACTGGGCTGGGAACTTTACTATGTTAATGAGTATATAATATATTTGGAGGTGAAGTCAGGGCCCACTCCTCCTCCATGCTGGAACCAGAAAGTTTTGGCTAGTCTGTTATCTATCTATACCTGCACTTGTCATCCCAAGAGACCAGCTTCAGAATGCATAGAACGTAAGCAAACATCCCAGTGAAGTCCCTGCCCTCTCCCTGCTTATGTCTGTCTACCAACTCTAATAGGTCAGCAAAGATGGAGATGTAAGGAGTGGATATACTAGACAGAGAAGAGAGCCTGAGCAAAGTTACAGAATCCTGAAAAGCCTGGCTCAAAGGGATGAACTACAAGTAATTATTTCTGAAGCATAAGGGTAAGAAGGAAGGAGCACCAGCAGATGAGACTAGCAGCTGAATTTTAAGCCATAGGGAGTGTATGAAGAAGGAATGTAAGTAGCTGGCAGTATTCTGTAATTTAAATTTGCATAAGATGATTCTAGCAACTGTGTAGAAGAATCAAAGGGAAAAAGTGAATTAAGTGGATTTTAATCATCCAGAAAAGAGGTAAGTCCAAACCCAAGATGGTGGCAGTTGAGGTTATAGGAAGACAATAGAAACTGGAGATCTTCAAAAGGCAAAACTGCTAGCCTTAGAGTCCAAGCAGATAGTGTTGAAGTAGAGGGGATAATCAAAGATAATGCCCAGCTTTCTGCTTGAGTGATTGGGTGAAAGCTGTGGCATTAATTAATACAGAGTGAGGAAGGAAAATCAAATGTAAAAGTAAACAAAATGTAAGCTTGTTGCATATAATTTCACTGTAGACCTCAAATTGGAGCTAGAAATATGCAGCTGGAACTCAAGACAGAGATTAGTGCTCTTTATTTGGGAACCTGGTTGTATAGTGGGAGACTGTAGTGGGAAGATTTGAGGAGCAAGTATTACTGTTAGCTAAAATATAGTGATTATATTGCATGTTGGTATGTTGTAGAATAAGCTCCATAGCTCAGAGGCGTACTATAAATCTGATGGTTTTGGTAGATTTGGTGGTAATTAGAAGTTGAAACTCAAGAATGCACTAAAGTGTCCCTGAGAAAATTCTAAGATATAGGTAAACAGGCATAGATGGAGAGCAGTCATGAGCAATAGACATGCTGTCAGATATAAGAGGTATGTGAGTAATAATTGGTTTGAGAATACATAAATTTATAGGTATGGAGTGGAGGAATGAATCAAGAAAGTATGGATTTTCATACCTGATGCTTTCAATTTTCTTTGAATTAAGAAACAAACTATACTTATAACATTTACAGGACAAGGGGGTGTGGAGGGCGTGAAGATGGATATAATTTCTGTAGCCTCATAACATCTTAGGTCCAAAGGTACAGCACGACTGTCCTGGTTTCCTGAAATCTCAAAGTCCAACCTTCCTTTTCTTCTTGTTGCTGTTGCATTCTCTCCACTTTGGCAGGAAATATAATGATATATTATTATTCTATTTATGACCCTACCCTCATTTTAATCTTAGTTCTAAAATTAAAATAGAAATTTCTCACAATTTTTACCAAAAAATGCCCAGTGATCTTTTGTTTAGACAAAGCTCCTCCCCTAGGACATTCTTTAGAAAGACATGTGCACAATATTCCATCAGCTCTTCATGTTTAATACTGATTTTCTGTAAATATTTTACTCAAAGAACAGCTTAATTGAATATATTCTATTCCATAAGTTTCTTGAAGATACTTTTTCACTGTTGACATAGTTTGCACGTTGTTTTGGAAAACTGATACCAGTCTATATCTCGTGCCTTTTTGAGTTATTTCTGTTTATTGTCTGGAGGGCCTGAAGGACATTTTTTTAATTTTTCTTTACTTGAAAGATTCATTAGAATTTGCCTCAGAGGCGTTATACTAGGTCAGCTTTCTCTGGCACCACTATGTTCTTTCAAGTGTAGACTTAAGGCTTTTTTATCTTTGGAATTTTTTCTTAAATTATGTAAGATTAGTTCCATTCCATTGTTTTGATTTTCTTTTTCAGGGACACTTAATTGATTTGTTATTTATCTGTCTTCCATTTCATCAACTCTCTCTCTAATGCATTTTACTTCTTTATCCCATTTTTTCTGTTTTTTTCCTGTTTATTCATTGTCCTTTATAAAATTTTTCATTAGAATCTTTCTCCCTTGAGTGCCCTGTAATTTATTTAGTATGATATCGTCATTTTGTGTTATCTCTTTATTGAATTAAGTCTTTTGTTTCATTATAATCTGTTATAAACAGGTGCATTTATAGCCCTACTACATATATTTCTAATTCAAGAGGCTTTTTATACCACTACTTGCTTGTTTGATTGTATTTAATTTAGTTATGGGTGTTTTATTACAATTTTATTCAACTCCGTGGTGTTTTCAGTGGAAAATCTTTATCATCAGAAATGTGTTGCCATTTTCTGATTTTTCACAGTAGCTATGAATAGAAATGGTTGGCTTTTTCCTATTTCTGTTCATTTCATGGACAGCATTACTATTTGAGAATGACGTCTATGGTCCTCTTCTTTACAGTTCATTTTATGGATGCTTTTGTTGAGGGTAGGAGTAGGGTTGACATGTCCTGTTTTTCCTTGCTTCTTAGGGATTCCTTTTTTTTTTTCCTTTTTTTCATGATTTTCCTTTACTGCCTCATTTACAATGAATACTACTATTTCACTTTACATGTGTGTCAGTTTCTTTTCTTCTTTTCTTTTTTTTTTGTATTTTTGTAATTTTGGTATCATTAATGTACAATTAACTTGAACAACATTATGGTTACTAGACCCCCTTTTATCAAGTCCCCCCCACATAACCCATTACAGTCACTGTCCATCAGCATAGTAAGATTCTACAGAATAACTTACTTGTCTTCTCTGTAAATACTGCCTTCCCGTGTCTCCCCACTGCTACATTATGTGTGCTAATCGTAATGCCCCTTTTTCCCCCTTATCCCTCCCTTCCCACCCACCGTCCCAGGTCCTTTCCCTTTGGTAACTGTTCGTCAATTCTTGGGTTCTGTGAGACTGCTGCTGTTTTGTTCCTTCAGTTTTTTCTTTGTTCTTATACTCCACAGACGAGAGAAATCATTTGAATCTTGTCTTTCACTGCCTGCTTATTTCACTGAGCATAATACCCTCTAGCTCCATCAATGTTGTTGCAAATGGTAGGATTTGTTTTCTTCTTATGGTTGAATAATATTCCATTGTGTATATATACCACATCTTCTTTATCCATTCATCTACTGATGGACACTTAGGTTGCTTCCATTTCTTGGCTGTTGTAAATAATGCTGTGATAAACATAGGGGTGCGTATGTCTTTTTAAAACTGGGCTGCCACATTCTTAGGGTAAATTTCTAGGAGTGAAATTCCTGGGTCAAATGGTATTTCTATTTTGAGTTTTTTGAGGAACCTCCATACTGCTTTCCACAATGGTTGAAATAGTTTACATTCCCACCAGCAGTGTAGGAGGGTTCTCCTTTCTCCACATCTTTGCCAACATTTGTTGTTGTTTGTCTTTTGGATGTTGGCCATCCTAACTGGTGTGAGGTGATACCTCATTGTGGTTTTAATTTGCATTTCTCTGATGACTAGTGATGTGGAGCATCTTTTCTTGTGCCTGTTGGCCATCTGAATTTCTTCTTTGGAGAAGTGTGTGTTCAGTTCCTCTGCCCATTTTTTAATTGGCTTATTTGCTTTCTGTTTTTTGAGGTGTGTGAGCTCTTTATATATTTTAGATGTCAACCCCTTATCGGATATGTCATTTATGAAAATGTATTCTCTCATACAGTAGGATGTCTTTTTGTTCTACTGAAGGTGTCCTTTGCTACACAGAAGCTTTTTAGTTTGATATAGTCCAACTTGTTCATTTTTGCTTTTGTTTCCCATGCCCGGGGAGAGATGTTCATGAAGAAGTTGCTCATGTTTATGTCCAAGAGATTTATGCCTATGTTTTTTTCTGAGAGTCTTATGGTTTCATGAACTACATTCAGGTTTTTGATGCATTTGGAGTTTCCTTTTGTGAATGGGGTTAGACAATAATCCAGTTTCATTCTCTTACATGTAGCTGTCCAGTTTTGTAAACACCAGCTCTTGAAGAGGCTGTCATTCCCCATTGTATATCCATGGCTCCTTTATCATATATTAATTGATCATATATGCTTGGGTTTATATCTGACCTCTCTATTCTGTTCCACTGATCTATGTGTCTGTTAATGTGCCAGTACCAAATTGTCTTGATTACTGTGGCTTTGTAGTAGAGCTTGAAGTCAGGGAGCATATTTCCCCCTGCTTTATTCTTCCTTCTCAGGATAGCTTTGGCTATTCAGGGTCTTTTGTCATTCCATATGAATTTTAGAACTATTTGCTCTAGTTCATTGAAGAAAGTTGTTGGTATTTTGATAGGGATTGCATTGAATCTCTAGATTGCTTTAGACAGGATGGCCATTCTGACAATACTAATTCTTCCTATCCAAGAGCATGGGATGAATTTCCATTTATTAGTGTCCTCTTTAATTTCTCTTTAGAGTGTCTTGTAGTTTTCAGGTTATAGGTCTTTCACTTCCTCAGTTAGCTTTATTCCTAGGTATTTTACTATATTTGATGCGATTGTGAATGGAATTGTTTTCCTGAATTCTTTTTCTGCTTGTTCACCGTTAGTGTATAGAATGCAACAGATTTCTGTGTATTAATTTTGTATCCTGCAACTTTGCTGAATTCAAATATTAGATCTAGTAGTTTTGGAGTGGATTCTTTAGTGTTTTATATGTACAATATCATGTCATCTGCAAACAGGGACAGTTTGACTTCTTCATTGCCAGTCTGGATGCCTTTTATTTCTTTGTGTTGTCTGATTGCCGTGGCTAGGACCTCCAGAACTATGGTGAATAAAAGAGGGTAGAGTCAGCATCCTTGTCTTGTTCCCAATTTTAAAGGAAAAACTTTCAGCTTCTCACTGTTAAGTATAATGTTGGCTGTGGGTTGGTCATATATGACCTTTATTATGTTGAGATACTTGCCCTCTATACCCATTTTGTTGAGAGTTTTTATCATGAATGGATGTTGAATTTTGTTGAATGCTTTTTCTGCATCTATGGAGATGATCTTGTGGTTTTTGTCCTTCTTTTTGTTGATGTAGTGGATGATTTTGATGGATTTTCAAATATTGCACCATCTTTGCATCCCTGGGATGAATCCCACTTGATAATTATGGATGATCTTTTTGATGTATTTTTGAATTCAGTTTGCCAATATTTTGTTCAATATTTTTGCATCTATGTTCATCAGGGATATTGGTCTCTTATTTTCTTTTTTTGTGGTGTCTTTACCTGGTTTTGGTTTTAGAGTGATGTTGACCTCATACAATGAATTTGGTAGTATTCCCTCCTCTTCTCTACTTTTTGGAAAACTTTAATGAGCATGGGTATTAGGTCTTCACTAAATGTTTGATAAAATTCAGCAGTGAAACCATCTGCTCCAGGCGTTTTGTTCTTTGGTAGTTTTTTGATTACCAGTTAAATTTATTTCCTGGTAATTGGTCTATTCAGATTTTCTGTTTCTTCCTAGGTGAGTCTTGGAAGGTTATATTTTTCTAGAAAGTTGTCCATTTCTTCTTGGTTATCCAGTTTGTTACCAGGTAATTTTTCATACTATTCTCTCATAATTCTTTGTATTTCTTTGGTGTCCGTAGTGATTTTTCCTTTCTCATTTCTGATTCTGTTTAAGTATGTAGAGTCTCTTTTTTTCTTGATAAGTCTGGCTAAGGGTTTATCTATTTTGTTTATTTTCTCGAAGAACCAGCTCCTGCTTTCATTGATTTTACTGTTTTATTCTTCTCAATTTTATTTATTTATCTTTTAATCTTTATTAAGTCCCTCCTTCTACTGACTTTGGGCCTCACTTATTCTTCCTTTTCTAGTTTCATTAATTGTGAGTTTAGACTGTTCATTTGAGATTGTTCTTTTCTCCTGAGGTAGGACTGTATTACAATATATTTCTGTCTTAGCACAGCCTTCGCTGCATCCCACAGATTTTGTGGTGTTGAATTATTGTTGTCACTTGTCTCCTTATATTGCTTGATCTCTGTTTTTATTTGGTCGTTGATCCATTGATTATTAAGGAGCATGTTATTAAGCCTCCATGTGTTTCTGGGCTTTTTCATTTTCTTTGTGTAATTTATTTCTAGTTTCATGCCTTTGTTATCTGAGAAGCTGGTTGGTACAATTTCCATCTTTTTAAATTTACTGAGGTTCTTTTTGTGGCCTAGTATATGATTTATTCTTGAAAATGTTCCACGTGCACTAGAGAAGAATGTGTATCCTGTTGCTTTTGGATGGAGTGTTCTGTAGATGTCCGTTAGGTCCATCTGTTCTAATATGTTGTTCAGTGCCTCTGTCTCTACTTATTTTCTTCTCACTGATCTGTCCTTTGGAGTTAATGCTGTGTTGAAGTCCCCCAAAATGAATGAATTGCATTCTGTTTCCCTCTTTAATTCTGTTAGTATTTGTTTCACATATGTAGGTGATCCTGTGTTGGGTGCAAAGATATTTATAATAGTTGTAGCCTCCTTTTGGACTGACCCTTTTACCATTATATAATGTCCTTCTTTGTCTCTTGTGACTTTCTTTGTTTTGAAGTCTATTTTGTCTGATACAAGTACTGCAACCCCTGCTTTTTTTTCACTATTAGTTGCATGAAATATCTTTTTCCATCCCTTTACTTTCAGTCTGTGTATGTCTTTGTGTTTGAAGTGAGTCTCCTGTAGGCAGCATAAAGATGAGTCTTATTTTTTTATCCATTCAGTAACTCTATGTCTTTTGATTGGTGCATCCAGACAATTTACATTTAGGGTGTTTATCAATAGGTATGTACTTATTGCCATTACAGACTTTAGATTTGTGGTTACCAAAGGTTCAGGGTATTCCCTTACTATCTAATAGTCTAATTTAACTCACTTCGTATTCTATTACTCTTGAATCCCCCATGTGTGTCTTTTTCATAATCGATTCGCTCTGAAGCTGCTACTTGTGTCTCACATATTTTAAACCCTTCCATTTGATGTGTGCTGTGAGCTACCAAGTCCCAGTACTGTGTTTAGTATTTTGCCACTTAATGTTTGACTTTCTCTTTCTGCGAATAATTTTGCCTGTGCTTTGTGTATATCCTGTATGCTGTTTACTCTGCTTTTCTCAGACATCTTTAACATTCCCCACCTACACTCTGTATCATGCAGTTAGATTATGTAATTTTTTTTTCTCTATTTATATCCAAGTAGGCTGTAGCATTCTAAAGACATAGGTCTTTATTTTCTAGGTTTTATTAAATTATATTTTTATGCATGGCCTTATTTTTATCCTGGGTTATTTACATAGTTTTAGGAGAATTGTGGGAAAAATTCAGAATCAGGCAACCACCATTTTTCTCCAGAAAGAAACACAAGACCTTGACATTCAGAGTGGCACAAGCTTATAGTTATAAGGTTGAAAACCCTTGTTTATAGATGACAGAACAGAAGGCCAGAGAAAATAAGTAAATCAGTCAGAATCAAATGGCTGTTTCATGTGGGATATGACTGAATTCTGGGTTTCTCTACTCTTAATTCCAGTCTTTTCCCAGTAATATGTTTCTTCTAAAAACTAAATGCAAATTGATAACTTTGACTTCCATTATGATTCTTAAAATGATGATGAAGATTATAATGAGAAATAAAATAATGCAGATATTTTAGAACTGATCAGTTGAATGTTTTCAGTAAATTTTACTGTGGAGGAGTAAGACAATATCTAATGTACCTGAAATATGATTTACTTGAAAGAGCTGAGGAGGTTTTTCAGTTTTTTTGATTTACCGAAATATGTGGGGAATTGGAAGGCAGATTGCTTTACACCTCAATAGTTTTTGTAATAATTTGAAAACTACAACTGTGATACTGTGCTACATTATATTAATAAAAGTGTCTACTTTAACTACTTATCTTTAATGTAGAACTTTCTTCTGGAGAAATCTAATTTAATTTTGATTCATTATAGTTTCAGTAGTACATGAGAATAATAGGTTTAAAATATTATGCCTTGATTTGTAGGTTATCAGTGTTCCATATCTTTTAGCCAGATGATAGATGATTGTCTGTGGAAGGCTGAGAAATACCAAGTAAATGTAAACAAAAACAAAAGTATATGTATGCAAATATATGTGTGTCTATATGTACACAAACACACATATATATATAAACACCTATAACTTTAGTTAAATGCTTTTTCCATAGTTGTGAAACAATGCCATGTACTTCTTATATAATTCTGATTCTAGCCAAAAGAAAAAATAATTATTTATTCTGGAAAAGCCAAATGAGAATTAATTAAAAGACAACCAAATATCTGATTAAATGAAATTTGATCTAAAATTATTATTTCTGAGGTGCAACTCAAAGCAATATTGGCCTGTTATGTCTAGTGAAGATTACAGACATGGAATGCATAATGAAAGCTCACAAATATTATATCCAAATTTCCTGATATTTCCACAATATTCATGAGATTTAAAATTTATCACCATGCTTTCAATTAATAATGAAAAAATTGAAGTGTAGTTGTCCTTTAATCTTCTCTGAAAAGTGGCTAATATCAAAATGTGTCCATAGAACAACAAACTGACCTTTGCGACATTAGCAGTGTCTGAAAGGGACAGTAGGATATGTGGTCACAGTGGCAAAGTAGAGGGAGTCTTATTTAGATTATATTTTTTAATGGGATTTGAATTATACTCAGAATTAGGAAGTCATTGGATGATTTTGAGCAGAAGAGTGATTGTATGTTGTGTATTTTTTAAGGATAACTATGATACTTATATATGTTGAGAAACACCTTGAGAAGGCAAACACTGAAACAGGGTTTATTGCAAAAGTCCAGGTGAGAACTCCTTGCAGATTGGAGCAAAAGGGTAATTGTGAGAAGTGGTAAGATTGAGAAGAGCAGAGGGTCAAGGACACAAAACAAAAATTCAGTTTTATATGTAAGTTTGAAATGCCTACTGATATCCAAGTAGCCATATGGAGTAGGTAATTGGGTATATGAATCAACAACTTAGAATAGAGGTTACCACAGATGATCTATTGTGTCAGATGCTGCTGAGAAATCAAGAAAGATGAAGACTGAATATTTTCTGCTGATTTGGCAGGATGCGTGACCTTCACAGATCATGACGGAATGGCTTTAGCAGTGGTTGGAAAAACAGGAATTAGAGGCAATCACTAAAGACAGTTCTGTAAAAGAGTAATAGGTGGAGGGAACTGTGAGACGAAATGAGATTTTTGAGTATTGTTTTTACCCGGGATATACTCAGCAAATTCTTATGCTGATGTAAATAATACAGCATAGTGCCACTCAAAGTACTGGTCATAAAGTATGTGTGAGGAGTCGTCCAATAGATGGATTTGTGCCAGAATGTATGCACCATTTTTTCATTGGCAAAGTCACTATGGAGGAAAAAAACGAAACTCATGTATAAAGACATGGTTGATTTACATTGTAGAAAAAGTTCTTATTTGGTAGCATATTAGTAAGAAACATTTTGTAGGTTTTATTTTGAGTAGCACCAAAATAGTGGAAAAGAGACCATTGTTGAAGCAATAGAGAAAAGGGACAAGTACAGAAAATGATAGCAGCTTACTGCTGTTTCTAGCCCCAACGAAGCTCATTGTTAGCTTTCTCAAACTGCCCACACCCAGGTTCAGTGTGCCATTTGTTGCCTACCAGGATTCCGACTGGTACATTTATCAAAGGCACTTATTAATGCCTTCTGGGTGTCAAACTTTCCAGATAGATATAGAATGATACATAGGTTTCTTTGTAAATCATTTAAGTTTGGTTGAAAGAAAGACCTATATAAACTACATGTGAAATTGCTTTGTGAAACACTAGGTTCTCTCATTTATTTCTGAACATTAATATCACCTGAAGCACTTTTAATAATTCACCCCTTTCTCCAGAGAGTCTGATTTTATTCATCTAAAATGGGTCCAGAGATTAGCATTCTTAAGTTTCCCCAGGGGATTCTAATGTACAGCCAGGCTGAGAACTACTTTATTAAGGATTCAGAGATCAAAAAGCCTTGCTCAATGACCTCCACTAGCTACTAGGCTAGCAGAAGAAAAAGGCCTTGTAAATAAATAACTTAATTCAATGGACATTAAACAGAAAGATCATTTTATGAGAATCATTTAAATTGATATTATTGATAAAATTATGAGTAAATACATAAATGGGTAATTATATGCAAGTGTTCAAATGTCTATGCAACTGGGCATTATTTAAAATAATAATAATTATAACCATACTTATAATGTAATTAGTAGTGAATCTAGTATTTTACTTATATTAACTCTATTTTAAGCTCCATACAATCCTATACTAATTAGGTTTTATAGATGAAGAAACTGAGGCACAAGAGGCAAAGTGACTTGTATAGTACACAAAACTAGTTAGTAGCCAAGTCAGGATTTGGACCCAAGCCATGTAATTTGAGTATCCATCTCCCTAACCACCAGTCTATTCTTTTCTGTGGAATTGTTGGTCAGTTTTTGACCCAACTAGATTGATGTATCATCCCATATCTCAATTCTGTTTCATTTGATTCACTGCTCTATTTTATATTGTTTCACACTGCTTTTATGCAGCTCTGTTGTTAAAATTAACCACTCTCCCTCTGCAAGTAGCTCAATGTCAAATTATTATAGTGTCATTTCTAAGGCATTGCTCTCTTTTGCTGTGCTTTCTTACAAGCTCAGTTTGCCTCTGTGCTTTCTTCTTCTATTTTTTGTTCATGAACAGCTCCGTCATCTCTGCTCCATATTTTTCCCTGCACACTTTATATTTACATCAGGAATCCCATAGTTTTCCATACGAAGCTAATTATCAAAGATCACTATACCATTTATTGTACATTTCTTTCAGCTTGGCCCTAATTAATTGCCTATTATTCCTGACCTCCTTTAGTCTTTACAAAAGGCTTACAAGCCAAGGCATTATTTACATTTTGCAGTTGTTTTAAAGGTTCACTCTCTTGCTCAAGGTCATAAATCTAGGAAGTGGTTGAGCTGGGATTTAAACCCCCCAGTTCTAATTCCAGAGTTCTTAATGACTGCAGTTTGCTGTGCTATTAGAAAGAGTGATCTCCTAAGTTAGAGCATAAGTTTTGTCTCTCTGGTGCTGCTTGTCCTTTTGCATTAAATTGTCCCCTGGCCATGGCAAAGTGGCCAACTATCAAAGGAAATCAGCCTTTCTATCCCTGTGACCATGAAGAACAGCAGAAAATGCTTTCTTAGGGTCTTACTTTCACCATTTATTGTCTACTGTCTGATAGTTACATCACTAGTAGAAATGCTGATTTTTAAAAATTGGCAGAAGAGTTCTCATTAGTAAATTTTCTCAGGTATGAGTTGCTGAGATATATATACATATATATGTATATAATATATATATTATATTTATATATATAATATGTATTTTATACCATATGTATTATTTTTCATTATGAAAGTATGCAATATAATTTTTGAAATTCAAGTCCCTAGAAGATATAAAAAGAAAAAACACATAGAACATAAACTAGAAATTGATTTCTCAGCCAGGGTTTGTTTTACAGAGAGGCCTCTGATCTACTCTGTTGTTTTATCTGACTTTACAATTGCAACCAATCAAAAAAAAATGGCAAGGGTACTCTTCTTCTGGTCAGTTTAATTGCCATTGATCTTCCCGGTGTGGAGAAACATGGATTAAAGTCTGGTAGGTTAAAATTTCCTATATTACATTTAGTGTGTGTATTATTCTTTTCCTCACATGTGAATTTGTGTCCCTGACTCCTCTCTCCCTGGTGAAGGATAGAAAGAGATGAGTACTGTTCTCCAAAATGATCACTGGTCCTATAGAAATGTTTTCTATCATAGGAAACCCAGTAAAGGGAAGACCAAAGGAAATAAGAGCAGTATGAGATGGACTAGCTCACAGGCATGAAGTAAATAAAATACTTCAGGGAAAGAGTCAGTGGCCAAATCACTCAGTCTTATAGACATTTGAAACACCAGACTCTTCACTAGTTTCCACCTGAAAATTGTTAACTAGTTAGGAAATTATTGCAAGATAAAATTTGCAATAATTCCTGATATTCAATAAGCATCTGAAAAATATATCCAGGACATCTGTTTGAATAGAAATAAAGGACAATAGAGTTAAGGACTAATACAAAAAAGGGAGCTGCATAAGCCAGCAAAGGTTTCCCAATGCCTTTGAATATGCTTCTTAAATGAAAAATAAATGAATATGTGAGAAAGAATGAATAGCCAGGACAGAATGGACACATGGACTAGAAATTTGGTTGGGAAGTTGCATCCTGACGCTCATGTAGAGAGCCAGGAACTCTAGTCACCTTCTTCACACTGGATTACAGTAGTTCATTGTTTTTTCATTTTTGTGCAGAAATTTGTTTGCTAACCTCTTTTGTAAAAGTGATTAATTTTCAACCCTACTAACATAAAAGCAAATATTTTTAAATTGATTGCTTTGAACACACAAAATATTAAAATATGTTAAAAAATTAACAGTACATACCCTCCCCAATAATTAAAAATAATTGATTTGGATATATTCCACACAATTTTTTCCACTAGTCTTTTGCTATTCTTTTATTTGCTTTTGTTACATATCTTAACAATTCATGTTTTCAAGAAAGATCACCAGTGTGCAAGAGTATATAGCAAAGTACCATCTTCAATTCATTTATACCTCAGACAACTACCATTTACATATACCAGATGTATAGAATACTGTAGTGGTGATTCAGAAGGCAGAATGGTCCAGTGCTGATGTATCTATCAGATTTTTTCTGTCCAAAGAACAAATACATACAATATGGTAAATTAGAATTTTAAAGAAATATTTGAAATATCCTTATTGTATTCAAGGGAAAGGTGAAATTAGGTTCAACTATTAGGCTCAGGTAACTCAAAATGTATTGAAGAATTGAACGTAACACCTGAAACCATAAAACACCTAGAAGAAAACACAGGCAGTAAGTTCCTTGACGTAAGTTACGGGATGATTTTATTAATCTAACAGTAAAAGCAAAAATAACAAACAGCCAAAATAATTGAGACTACATTATACATCGAAGCTTCTGCATGGCAAAGGAAACAATCAATGCAATGAAAAAGCAATCTACTGAACAGGAGAAAATATTTGCAAATCATATATCTGATGGGGGCTAATGTCCAAATTATAGAAAGAACTCATACAATTAAATAGCAAAAAAATAATAAAAATCAATTTAAAAATAGGCAAGAGCTGAAAGGACATTTTTCCAAAAAAGACTTTCAGATGACTAACAGGCACAGGAAAAAATGCCCAGCATCATTAATTATCAGGAAAATGTGAATCAAAACCACAATTAGACACTGTTACCAGAGATGGGTCGTTGGTTCTCTTTGTGAGAAAGAACTCAAGATGGACACAAAAAAGGGGTTGGGCATTAAGTGTTTATTTGGAGACTAAGAGTTCAGAGAAAGACAAGAGTATACATCTTAGAGCTGAGGAGCAGGCACAAAGGGAGTTGTGCTGAGGAAATACTAGGGAACCTTATTTCCATAAAGGGAGATGAATATTCATTAAGTCAGATTAGGCTTCAAAGGGAACAGGTGTAGTTTTTTTCAGAGTTAGGGCTTGCTCCAGCCTCACATTTGGCATAGAAATTTTTAACTATATTTGTTTCCCATCAAAACTGTCATGGCATAGGAGGTGTGATTTTTACTATGTTAATGGCAGAGAGGCATGATTTTTAGTATGTTATGGTTTGGGGGGAAGGTTTGGGGTAATTTCTCCTTCCTGTTGAAACCAGCCGGTTTTGACCAGTCTGTTATCTATATGCTCACTCCATATCCCATGAAAATAGCTTGCATAGAATATCTACAATGTAAGCGAGTGTCCCACTGAGGTATCCTCCCCCCTCTTCCCTGCTCATGTCTGCCTATCTACCTACTGTGACAATATCAGCTCAAACTTGTCAGAGTGCCTATTATCAAAAAGAAAAGAAATAACAAGTGTTGGCAAGGATGTGCACTGTTGGTAGTAAGGTAAATAGGTGCAGCCACTATGGAATAAAGTATGGAGTTTACTCAAAAACTTAAAAATAGAACTACCATATGAACCAGCAATTCGACTTCTGGGTATGTATCAAAGAAAATGAAAGCAATAACTAGAAAAGATATGCACTCCTATATTCACTGTGTTATTTACAATAGCCAAGGTATGGAAACAACCTAAGTAATCGTCAATGTATGAGTGGATAAAGAAATTGTGGCATATACAAACAGTGGAAAATTATTAAACCCTAAAATAAGAATGAAATCTTGCCATTTGTAACAACATGGATGGACCTTGAGGGCAATTTGATAAGCCAATGTCAGACAAAAGTAAATACCGTATGATCTCTCATATATTTGGAATATTAAAATGAAAACAAAAACAAACAGAAAACAAATAAAAACACATTCTTAGATATAGACAACAGGTTGCAGATTGGTACTTTCCTTATGTGTAGGGTGAAGGGTAAGAGAAATGGATGAAAGGGGTCATCAGGTTAAAAAAAAATAAAGTAAAATTAGTCTCAGTTACTTTCAATCAAAGTATAAGCTCATGAATTTTTGGAAAAACTTTTCTTAAACAGAAACTTACTTTTTGTAATACTTTGCTTCATTCTAATTTTGATATTTTTAATAAACCCTCAAAGAACTGTATATTGATTTTATATACAATCATGAACAGGAAATTAAAAAATTTTGCTTATAAATTGAAATGTTTTTCTCTCCACATTAACTCAATAAATCCATTAAATCTTCCCTAGCAAACAAATATAACTGGAAACCTTGGATGTGTTCCTGAAAGACATTCTTCTCATTAAAATTGCCATTTATTGTTCATTTCCCATTAAAATAGCTTTTTTCAGTTCATAGAACTTGCTGTAATGTGGCTTTCAATACTTTTGTTGAAAGTGATTCATTTTTAAAACCGTGTAGTAAAGTAAGATGTTATGTTGGAACACTAGTAAATTCATTCTGAATATAGAAAAAGTTTAAGCCTTTAGGAAGTTTAATACTTTCAGCTTCTTATGAATTAGAAGGAAAAGCCTTAATTGGAATTTTCTAAAATGTAGGGCTGCAAGCAAGGAAAAAAAGCACAAGAATTTCATTTGTTACTTGGAAAATCAGAGAAGCATCTTTTTTTATAATCCTACCAAGAATTCAATGAATATTACCACAACACTTTGAAAGTAATTTAATTCCCACATGAAACAGGATTATCCTATACCCAAAACTATATTTCTGTTCATTTGAAAGTAAAGCTCAATAGATAATGTAAAATTGATTATAATAGCAAATATTTCCATTTTCTTCTAACAAAATACTTAGCATATAATGTAGTTTCTTTGGACAAAAATAGAAGTAAAGATCCTAGTTTTTCATTCAGGATGCATTATTTTAGCATCTGGATCTAAAGAGTTGTGATGACACATTTATTCTATTAAATTTCAAATAATTTTGTGGTATTAATGAAATGTGTAGGTGGTGATAAAAAAGGGGAAAAGGTTTACTGGTAATTTTGCTGGACATATTCAATAGGACTTTTTCTCTATAGTCTACATCCCTCACCCCTCTCCTCAGCTCCATAGCAAAGTGTTAATATTTTCAACAGGTTGTTTCACAAATTTTTAAGTTCACCATGTCTAAAGTAAATTATTTACACTTCACTAAAACATTAATTTTATACATATATTTTTTTCTCTCTGATAATGACTCACCATGTACTCTATTACCTAACCTAGAAACTTCAGGATCATCTTCAACTCTACCTCCCATCCATTCTTTTTTTCAACATTGTGTTGAAATCATCCTTTCTCTCAGAAAAAGGAATATATCCTTTTTCCAGACTTTTATAATTTTTTTACTTGAGTCACTGTACTATTCTAACTGATATATCTGTAGTATATACCTTATTCATTACATATTTATCTTTATAAAGCATAGATTTGATCCTATAATTAATTCCCTGCTTTATTAACACAAACTAGTCAAAATCCAACCAACAAATAACAAAAAAACTTCAATAAATTTGTTTGTATTAGATCATATCAAATCAATTAGGAAATTAAGTTCATACAGTATATAATAAAGCATAAACTTCTTTCTATACCATATTGGATCCTTTATAATTTGCCTACTACTTACTTTAACTGTGTTTACAAAGAAAGTGGAAAACAACGATGAATCTGTTAATTTAATTAAATGAAAATCGGGTAGAGAGATCTACTGAATATTTATTTCCTAACTGCAGGTTAAAGGCATTGACAGTTCACCTCTATAAATCCTCATCGTATTTGGCATAGTTCCACAGACAGGACAGCTGTTTCAAAATAACGTGTTTGAATTGAACTAGTCCAATATCCTTTCTTTATAAATCATAATCCAAATACTTGCGAAGTTAAAGAATCTGCCCAAAGTACGTAAAAGAACTAGAACTCAAGTATCTTTAAGCACAGTGATATGCCTGCTGACTTTTTCATAACTAAAAGGTGATTCAAACAACTTTTTGTTAATAAGAACTTCATTTAATAAAGTAGTTCTTAGTTCAGAAATAAGTGTACATGGTCAGAGACACAAGAATGCCATCTGGTGGTAGTTTATGCAAAACAGCTGTATCAGATGACCTCTACTGCTAATAGGAGGTAAACCAGAAGGTTGGAGTTAGTTAACAGAGCTTAATAGATGATATAAAAGGTGAATAATTATGACTGAACTATAGTTAACTTTGTGACATAAAATATTTATATTCAGTATTTTTCCACAGTCAAGGAGAGTTGCACTGGCAGTAGAGCCAGTCTCGTGTATTATAACTTCCACATGCTGTACGACCACGGAACATGACGCACTGGTACAGCAACACCTGTGTACAGAACACAAGTAAATAAACATGGGGACATGCTTAAAAATATTTCACCAATAGAATTGTATAATAAAAAATATTTATATATTATGGCTGTAAGGAATGTGAACTAAACAGAAAATAAAAAGATCCTCTGTGTAAGTATGTTTGAAAACTTTCTAAGTTGCTTTCAAACAAAATTACAAGAGCCAGCATTTTGGCAAATATCAAGGTCTTGATTTATACTTGGGCATGAGCAAAAAAAAGAGGTACATTTCATCATGAACAATATTTCCAGATTTTACCTCTGGTATAGATTTCAGCAGTTTACACTGAAGCCAAAATGTGGTAGATTCCCAAGTCAGAAAAAAAAAAAAAAAAAAAAACGAAAGAAAGAAAGACAAGAGATGAAAAGACTGAATTACTAAGTAATATGAAAATATTTCACATGTTTATAAAAATATATTTATGTTTTACACCATTTTATAATACAAAATTAATTACTTGCTGTGCATATCAATCCAGATTCGTCAGTTCATTTAAAAATTCCATTGGTGGTCTCCTTTTCTGTGGGTGACCAAGGCATTTCTATTTAGCAGCATCTTTAATGAGAAATAAATAAAACTACAGCATGGTCCCACGAGTAAGTAAATCTTGAGTTGACTACATGTTAGTAAATACAGTAGAAAAATCGACAAGGTAATTTAAAGGTGTCCCATGGTAAATTGAAACAGAGATTTCACCTGTTTCTTTAAAAAGTGGTATGGGTGACCTTTTGATCAGTCCTATACTTTTTTCTTATGGACATTCCTGACTAGCAAAGTCCATTCGCAGAGGGCACAACTGTGGTGAGAAGTTTGAATAATCTCACTTTCACAAAGGAGAATTCTGTCCTGTACTGTGGCCTTAAAAAGAAAATATTTTTACAGTAACAGATACTGTCAGCAATGCCTTGTAAGACTTTTTTTTTAGGTAAAATTACATAAGCAACACTATGGTTACTAGTCTCCCTCCACCATCAAGTCCCCACCACACATCCCACCACAGTCACTGTCCATGAGTGCAGCAAGATGCCACAAAATCACCACTTGTCTTCTCTGTGTTATACTGCCCTCCCTGTATCCCCCCCACCACTATATTATGTGTGCTAATCGTAATACCCCTTTCCCCCCATTATCCCTTCCTTCCCACCCATCTTCCCCAGTCCCTTTCCCTTTGGTAACTGTTAGTCCATTCTTTGGTTCTGTAGTCTGATGCTGTTTTGTTCCTTCAGTTTTTTCTTTGTTCTTATACTCCACAGATGAGAGAAATCATTTGATACTTGTCTTTTTTGGCTTGGCTTATTTCACTGAGCATAATACTCTCTAGCTACATCCATGTTGTTGCAAATGGTAGGATTTGTTTTCTTCTTATGGCTGAACAATTTCCATTGTGTATATATACCACATCTTCTTTATCCATTCATCTACTGATGGACACTTAGGTTGCTACCAATTCTTGGCTATTGTAAATAGTGCTGCAATAAACATAGGGGTGCATATGTCTTTTTCAAACTGGGCTCCTGCATTCTTAGGGTAAATTCCTAGGAGTGGAATTCCTGGGTCAAACGGTATTTCTATTTTTAGTTTTTTGAGGAACCTCCATACTGCTTTCCACAATTGTTGAACTAGTTTACATTCCCCCCCAGCAGTGCAGGAGGGTTCCCCTTTCTCCGCAACCTTGGCAACATTTGTTGTCGTTTGTCTTTTGGATGTTTGCCATCCTCACTGGTGTGAGGTGATATCTCATTGTGGTTTTAATTTGCATTTCTCTGATGATTAGCAATGTGGAACATCTTCTCATGTGCCTGTTGGCCATCTGAATTTCTTCTTTGGAGAAGAGTCTATTCATGTCCTCTGCCCATTTTGTAATTGGATTATTTGCTTTTTGTTTGTTGAGGTGTGTGAGTTCTTTATATATTTTAGATGTCAACCTCTTATCGGCTATGTCATTTATGAATATATTCTCCCATACTGCAGGACATCTTTTTGTTCTACTGAAGGTGTCCTTTGCTGTACAGAAGCTTTTAGGTTTGATATAGTCCTATTTGTTCATTTTTGCTTTTGTTTCCCATGCCCAGGGAGATATGTTCATGAAGAAGTTGCTCATGTTTATGTCCAAGAGATTTATGCCTATGTTTTTTTCTGAGAGTCTTATGGTTTCATGAGTTACATTCAGGTCTTTGATGCATTTTGAGTTTCCTTTTGTGAATGGGGTTAGACAATAATCCAGTTTCATTCTTTTACATGTAGCTGTCCAGTTTTGCCAACACCAGCTGTTGAAGAGGCTGTCATTTCCCCATTGTATATCCATGGCTCCTTTATCATATATTAATTGGCCATATATCTTGGGTTTATATATGGGCTCTCTAGTCTGTTCCATTGGTCTATGGGTCTGTCCCTGGGCCAGTACCAAATTGTCTTGATTACTGTGGCTTTGTAGTAGAGCTTGATGTCAGGGAGCATAATTCCCCTTGCTTTATTGTTCCTTCTCAGGATTGCTTTGGCTATTTGGGGTCTTTTGTGGTTCCGTATGAATTTTAGAACTAGTTACTCTAGTTCATTGAAGAATGCTGATGGTATTTTGATAGGGATTGCATTGAATCTGTAGATTGCTTTAGACACAATGGCAATTTTGACAATATTAATTCTTCCTATCCTTGAGCACGGGATTTGTTTCCATGTATTGGTTTCTTCTTTAATTTCTCTCATGAGTGTCTTGTAGTTTTCAGAGTATAAGTCTTTCACTTCCTTGGTTAGGTTTGTTCCTAGGTATTTTATTCTTTTTGATGTAATTGTGAATGGAATTGTTTTCCTTATTTCTCTGTGCTATTTTGTCATTTGTGTATAGGAATGCAACAGATTTCTGTGTATTAGTTTTGTATCTCACAACATTGCTGAATTCAGATATTAGATCTAGTAGTTTGGAGTGGATTCTTTAGGGTTTTTCATGTACAAAATCATGTCATGTGCAAACAGGGGCAGTTTGAATTCTTCCTTACCAATCTGGATTCCTTTTATTTTTTTGTGTCGTCTGATTGCCGTGGCTAGGACATCTAGAACTATGTTGAATAAAAGTGAGGAGAGTGGGCATCCTTGTCTTGTTCCCTATCTTAAAGGAAAAGCTTTCAGCTTCTCGCTGTTAAGTATAATGTTGGCTGTGGGTTGGTCATATATGGCCTTTATTATGTTGAGGTACTTGCCCTCTATACCGATTTTGTTGAGATTTTTTATCGTGAATGGATGTTGAATTTTGTCAAATGCTTTTTCAGCATCTATGAAGATGATCATGTGGTTTTTGTCCTTCTTTTTGTTGATGTGGTGGATGATGTTGATGGATTTTTGAATATTGTACCATCCTTGCATCCCTGGGATGAATCCCACTTGATCATGATGGATGATCTTTTTGATGTATTTTTGAATTCAGTTTGCTAATATTTTGTTGAATATTTTTGCATCTATGTTCATCAGGGATATTGGTCTGTAATTTTCTTTTTTTGTGGTGTCTTTGCCTAGTTTTGGTATCAGAGTGATGTTGGCCTCGTAGAATGAGTTTGAGAGTATTCCCTCCTCTTCTACTTTTTGGAAAACTTTAGGGAGGATGGGTATTATGTCTTCACTAAATGTTTTATAAAATTTAGCAGTGAAACCATATGCTCCAGGTGTTTTGTTCTTAGGTAGTTTGTAGTTTTTTGATTACCAATTAAATTTATTTGCTGGTAATTCGTCTATTCAGATTTTCTGTTTCTTCCTGGGCAAGCCTTGGAAGGTTGTATTTTTCTTGAAAGGTGTCCATTTCTTCTAGTTAATCCAGTTTGTTAGCATATAATTTTTCATAGTATTGTCTCATAATTCTTTTATTTCTGTGGTTTCTGTAGTGATTTTTCCTTTCTCATTTCTGATTCTGTTTATGTGTGTAGACTCTCTTTCTTCTTGATAAATCTGGCTAGGAATGTATCTGTTTTGTTTATTTTATCAAAGAACCAGCTCCTGCTTTCATTGATTCTTTCTATTGTTTTATTCTTCTCAAATTTATTTATTTCTGCTTTAATCTTTATTATGGCCTTGTAAGATTTTTAAATCAAACCAGATCACCTGAAAATGGAACTCTAGGGGTCTTCTCAGCCATCCTCCCAAAAGAGCAACACTGATCTGGCTATTCCTGCTTAAATTGGAGATGAATGTTAGAGATTCTGCATGAAATAAGACTACAAAAAATGTAAAAACACCTTAAATTACAAATTGGTTTTACAACTCATTGAAATTCAAGAAGAAATATAATGATAAAAATTCCTTTATTTGTACAATATGTCATTTGGCCACAAAACAATGCAGTGTGCGCTGTTTTTGAACAAATATGTGAAATCAACTGTTTGCCTGAGATAATTGTGGTCTATCCTTTAGAAGAGAGAGAGCAATTCCAACCCCACCACCAGCTACTCTTGCAGATTAAAAGATTTATGCTTTCATCTAGCTCTTCTAAATAAAAAGTTTTATTCCTGAAAATTCTGACCTAGAATCTTCATGTTATATTGTTTATTTGTGTTCATGTCATATTCTCAAAATTTGTAACAAAGCTGATGATAGAATAGTGTATTTTGGAGGGGTGAGGAGGGTGGAAGGTATTTGTGGGAAAGCAGTGAGTGCAGTAGTTAAGGGTTTAGTACTGGAATCAGATGGACTGGTTTGGGTTTGGATTCCAATAGGTATTTGTAGTGTAACCTTCACAAGTTAATTAACTTGCCTTAGTTTCCTTATGTGTAATGTGTCGTTAATAATAGTACCTCATAGTGCTTTTGGAAGGAGCACATTTTAAATACTTAGAAAAGTTCCCAACACATACAACACTAAACAAATAATAGCTGTTATTCTGAGCATGATAATTATTACTACCAAGACACAATTTTTGCTCAAAAATAGTATTTCTTTCAGTCAGAATTGAACTCTGGCTAAGAAAATCACAGTGAACAATGGAAATGTCTTTAAGAGACTGAGCAAATAACAAATTTTACAATAATAGTTTGAAAATAAAATCAACTTGTAGTTTACAAATTGAATAGCATGAGGCAGTCTATATATTAAATACAGAATGGCTATGATATTTCGATATTATTTTCTATCACATAAACAATTGTTATTCACTAGTAACTCTAAACATTATCAATAAGATCTAATCATGTGGAAGGGACCAAGTAGGATTGGTAAGATTAGTTCTATATAATTCAATGTAATGTAAATTTTGTGGATTTTCCATTGGGGATTCCTTTATCAGTCTACAACTTGAGTTCTGATCTTAGTACAGAGTTTTTGTAAGACATGTTATAACTAATTGTGATGAAGATATCACTGTCCCTTCTGTAGTACATAGTGCTTCTTCCAGATCGGTCATCTGAGACATGTGACATCTGTGCTTGTCTATATATTTAATATAACAGACAAAGCCTCCTTTATCTCACAGTTGTTTACATCATTGATTCTGTCCTCCTTCTGAAAATAAGAGCCAATGGTTATTTTGATTAATTCCTTTGGTTGTATATTTGGGCCTTTATCATTAATTTGCCGTAGGTAGACAAATATATACACAAGATAGATAGGTAAGCAACTAGAATCATAGGCACTGAAAGTAACAAGTCATTCTCTTTCTATAATAAACTCTTCACATAAAACATCTTTTCCTAAAGTTTAATGGAAAAACATAAGCATAACAATATTGAGACACTAATCAATAACTTTCATAGAACTGAGTGATGTGTTATTATCCATTGTGTGATGTACTAACATATTGCTACATTTTAAAACTTGAAATAAATATATTGGGGTGTGGGTCAAAGTATAAGGTTCCTCCAAAATGTGAAATCTAAAGTAGAATAAGAAACTCAAGACACCCTTTCCACATTTCCAAGAAAACAAAAAAACTGCATTTTGCATTCCAGTGTACAACTTAGAACATGATGCAAAGGAAATGATGTTATTAAGTGATTGTTTTCTAAGAAAAGCAGATGGTAAAATAAATTATATTCTTGAGAATTTTTCTTAGACTTCCTATTTCTGGTGTTCTTCCATGAAGAATTAAAACAGATTTATGTGAAATGGTTTTCATCCGGTCACTTAAGAGAGAAATGTCTCCTTGCCTCACAATTTCACTAATGAAATTTTGCTGTTCCAGATTTAATCCTTTGGGTAACAATTTAATCTTTGCAACATTAGGAACAACTGAAAATAGTTGCTGTTGCTTTTATTTGAGTGCCAGAGAAAGAGAAAGTTCTGCAGGTGATCCAGTCACCTGTTGGGAGCTAGGCCTTGCAGGTTTGATGGGCTGTTCTAAAATATGCATTGAGTGTATATTTAGAGAAAGTGGCCAATGCGTTGTACCCCTCTGTTCACACAGGCAGAAAACAGAGTTCTGGAAACCACGGGTTGAAAGTGGAAGTGACACCCATCACTATTACACCTAATAAATCACTCACAAATATTTGTTTCTAATCTCCAAAGCTTTGAGCTCTGGTAATTTAGAAGTTTTGTTTCGTAAGAGAGCAAAGATTCCTCCCGGGGATGCAACAATTCCTTTTTTCTTGAGGATGTTTGACCCCCTGGCCATGCTGATTTGCTCAAGCCCCTCCATCAAGAGGCAAATAAGTGAGTTACTGTATTGGCTGTGCTGATTTATTGTAATTGTGGGAAATAGTTGCTGGTATACACTGGGATCAAGATGGAGTAGGTACAGAAGCCAGTAGACTTTGCAGGCTGCCATTGAATACTTTACTGTGAAGAAATAAATTAATAGAAAATTGCAGCATGTTAATACCAACAGTTTCATAAATAGCTCAGACACTTCAGGAATGAAGGTTTTGGTCAAAGCACCTCAGCTGAAGTGGTGGCTGATGGCAAAATATGCGAAATGGTTGGTGAAGAAACAAATTATAGACACCAAAGTTGGATTTATGACAATCTTTGCAGAAAAAAAGAATGAAATAGCTATTGATATTTTCTTCCTTGCTTTGCTATGGACATGTTTTAATATATTGGTATATATATATACCAATTTGTGTTCTTTCCTCTCTTCTTCCTCTATTATTTAGTATAAGGCATGTTAGTGGTGATTAGCCTTGCCATGTACATAGTCTGTAAGTTGTAGGATGTCTGGAGGCATTGTAACTGAGCTAGGTGGTGGGAACTAACAGTAATACACTGAGAATGTGTATCGCACCTTTGAATGAGAGGGTAAACATGTCCTCATGTGTACAAAGCAGACTTCCCTGTTCAGGTATTGATTTCTGCAAAGGGAAGTACCCATGGGATACTTTTAAGCCAAAAGAGAAACAAAAGCTGCTGTTCAACAGGTCATATGGGCTCAGGGACTTCATCAAATGGCAGATACATGGTTTTGCCGGAGGTTTCATAGCCTTCCCTGCAAATTGCCTACTTTGAAGTTACATACTGCCGACATCATCAGCAGCAATTCCCTGTGAGTCTTGTGCTTTCTGATTTCCTGAATGCTAGAAGCCACTTCTCTACCTGACCATAACTATACCAGCTCTTCTCTGGTATTGTGAACTTTTAATTTCTTGTGTTCATCCTTCTTGTCCAAATGATAAGCAACTTTCTGTTTTACTGTTAGAACTCTGTCTGATACAGTGGTAATTACTATATTTACTCCTAAAAAAATACTTGAAATTCCTGCTCTGAGAAAAACAAAAGCTTCTCTTCTCAACATACTTCATGTCCTTAAATTATCAGCTTCTCACCGTCTTTTGGATAAAAATCATAAGTTTTTGTATATTTTGAAAGGCGATCTAACATGACTTTTATCTCCACTAATAGCTCCCACCATGAGAAGGAGAGATTAGAGTTGATTACATCCTGCCCAGTGTAGCTCTGTTCAGCATTTTCTTATTTTTGAATCAAGTCCCCCAACCTCTTAGTAGTGTGCCTAACCTGTATGCACAAAGAATCCTCATTGTTCATGTGATCTCTCAAATACTAGTACATATACTTCCAATTACCCTGGCTCACTTTCCAACAGCTTTCTGTCAGGTTTGCTGTACTTCTGTGTGCGCACCTTGCATTATCCATCCAACTTTTCTCCTATTCAGCCTTTTTCAAGCCACAAGACCCATTCTTCTTCCTAAAATTCCTTTAATATTTCAAGATAAATTTTAACAACTTGCATTCAATTCTTATTTTCTTTGTAAAGACCACAAAGACATAAGCATATAGTCAGTTAAAAACTGCATGACTTGTAAGTACAAAGAAAGTTGAGAAAAGGAATGGAATTCTAAGGCTCGGTATCCTTAAAACTCCTCATGTATTTAATGAACAAATTCTTCACTGGTACTACATAAAGCTGACAAGGTAGAGATCTTGTACAGACATTTCCTATGGTAACTCCTAACAGCAATTTAACAGCTCTGTCCCCATTCTATATAGATCTTCTCTGACACTTCCTTGATGTTCTTTCCACTGACAGGCCATTTATAAAATCATTTCAAACATGTTAGGCATTCAGGAAGAATTCCTGCTGTATGGATGCTCTTGAGCTGTTTCTGCTTACCATTTTTTCCACACATTTGCAATGAGGACTTTTCCTTCCCAACTTAACTCAGTTTAACAGCACTGCCTAAGTACCAACCAGGGTCCTGGCATACAATTATGTTCTTCCTTCCCAGAAATAGGGGAACCATATTCCTCCTATAAAATGTGTTATTTAATTTTTATTTATCCTTTCCTTATGAAAATGAATTGTTTTAATTGTAAAAGCAATACATGTACTATAAAAAATATTAAACAGAAGAAAATGTTCTCCCTATTCATTGTTAACCCTTTGCCCAAAGCTAACAGGTCTAATCCCTTAACATTTTTTTTAATAATACTTTTACCATCATAACTCTGCACCACACCTACACCTCTGCTTATAAATTTCTCAAAGTTTGGCAGTATCTTTTGATACCGGCAATGAAAACTATGGGATTAATATACCTAACATTAGTCTTCATCTGCCCTGGCCATTCCATTTTCTAACAGAAGTAAGTGCACCAATATTTTTAGTTTTTTTTAATTATTATATACTGTATTGAATATTTACTTTTAAACTTAGAACTGAAGAACTTTGGTTAAAAATAAATAACCTTAGGATAAAAATAAGATTTTTATCTTTTTTTTTTGAAGGAAAGATTATTTTCATTTTCAGTCCTTTTGGGGTCATTACCTCAACAACTCCAGATAATAAAAGTTTACCTATATTTTTAGACAAGATATATGGATTCTCTGAAAAAAATTAGAATCTCATATTGTCCTCTTGCTCCTCCTAATGTTTTTTATTCTTTTCCTTTTCTATTGTTAACTTCGTAACTTTAGAATGTGTATTTATGGCCTGAATTTAATGGTCCTATCAATAAATTTTGATAGAATCAAATGACTTCCCATTTTGCAATATGATGATATTGTTTCCCCATGATTTATCTCTGATACACATCTAGTTTTTCAATCAGCTACACTTTTTTCATTATCAAGATATTAAGTAATCGGATACCTAAGTCTGAATTAGGAGAAGAATTTGGGATAAAAGTATAAATTTGGGGCTATGGATGATATTTAGAGTATAAGATTAATGAAAATATCAAGGAAGTGAGTGTAGATAGCAAATGAAAAAAAGATCAAGGGCTGAGATTGGGCACTGTGATGTTAAGGTCAGAAAGGAGTCTTAGAAGGAGAGACCCGAGAGTAGGAGAAAAACCAGAAGAGAATAGTACTTTGGAAAGCATTGATTAAAGTATATCAAAGAGAGAAGGGATAAACAACAGAATTATATTGCTCTGTAGGGCAATATGAAAAGGACTAAGACACTGGCACAGCCACTGTGGAAGACAGTATAACTGTTCCCAAATAATTAAACTACCAGATGGTCCAGCAATATCACTTCTGAGTATCCAAACAAAATGAAAACACCAATCTGAAGAAATATATGCACCACTATTCACTACAGCATTGTTTACAGTGGTCAATATATGGAAACAACCTGAGCGTCCATCAACAGAGGCGACAAAGATAAAGATGTGGTATATATATATATATACACACAGTGGGATATTACTCAGCTATAAAAAAATAAAATTTCACCATTTGTGGCAATAAGGATGGGCTAGACAGTATTATGCTAAGTGAAAAAAGTCAGACACAGACAAATACTGTATGATTCCACTTATTTGTGGAATGTAAGAAACAAAACAAACAGACTCATAGACACAGGAAATAAACTGTTTACCAGAGTTATAAGGGGTTAGGGACTGGAAAAAAAGAGGTACCAACTTACAGTTATGAAGTAAATAAGTCATGGGGATGAATATACAGCATAGAGGATATAGTCAATAATATTGTAATAACTTTGTATGGTGATAGGTGATAGTAGACTTGTCATGGGGTCATTTTGCAATGTATAAAATTATCAAATCACTGTGATATACATCTGAAACTAATAGGATATTGTATGTCAACTATACTTCAATTAAAAAAAGTACTAAGAATTTATCATTGAATTATATAAGATGAAAGATGTTTAAAACAGCAGCGTTTTCCATGAAGTTATTGTGGTAGAGGCTGATTATGATTAGAGTGGTTTTAAGAGAGAATGGGAGGTAACAAATTGGGAACATGGATTATTCATCATTCATTTCAGAATATTTGCTAAAAATAGGATAGAGAAATGGAGTGGTAGCTGGCAGAGGAAACAAAAGCAAGAGAAATATTTTATACATTGAGAAACAAAAGCATTTCTAAACCATGATGGATATGAACAGAGAGAGTGAAAAAAATGCTGACATAGGAGAGAGAAAGGAGAATAGCTGGAATGGTGTACTTCATTAGGAGAAAACATACGGGAAAGAGTGGCTTTAGATAGGATCTGGTATGTGGGCAAATAGAATGATGAGAGTCTGAAAGTGTTTTTCTGACTGATTTGCTTTTCTCAGTGAAGTAGTAAATTAGGTTACTGGTTTATGACTTTGTAAGGCAGGTAAGAGGAGAGGACGTAAAAGAATCATCTAGAATATAGATACACATCATTACTGCCCATAAATAACAAGTGTTTCTGATTTGATCCAAGATTTCCTTTTGGGTGAAAAAATAAATAAACTACTTAGTTTGGAAGAATACAGTATTTTGAATAGATATTTAACACTTTAAAAATAAAAATCATAAGAATATTTTCAAGCATAAAAGAAAATTAAAATGACATGTCAGCACCTTAAAATACATATATATTTTTTGGTATCATTAATGTACAATCACTTGAACAACATTATGGTTACTAGACTACCCCTATTATCAACTCCCCCCCACATACCGAATTACAGTCACTGTCCATCAGCGTAGTAAGATGCTATAGAATCATTACTTGTCTTCTCTGTAAATACTGCCTTTCCCGTGTTCCGCCCCCTACTATATTATGTGTGCTAATCGTAATGTCCCCTTACCCCCCTTATCCCTCCGTTCCCACCCATCCTCCCCAGTCCCTTTCCCTTTGGTAACTGTTAGTCCATTCTTGGGTTCTGTGAGTCTGCTGCTGTTTTGTTCTTTCAGTTTTTTCTTTGTTCTTATACTCCACAGATGAGTGAAATCATTTGATACTTGTCTTTCTCCTCCTGGCTTATTTCACTGAGCATAATACCCTCTAGCTCCATCCATGCTGTTGCAAATGGTAGAATTTGTTTTCTTCTTAGGGCTGAATAATATTCCATAGTGTATATGTACCACATCTTCTTTATCCATTCATCTACTGATGGACACTTAGGTTGCTTCCATTTCTTGGCTATTGTAAATAGTGCTGCAATAAACATAGGGGTGCATATGTCTTTTTCAAACTGGGCGGCTGCATTCTTAGGGTAAATTCCTAGGAGTGGAATTCCTAGGTCAAATGGTATTTCTATTTTGAGTTTTTTGAAGAACCTCCATACTGCTTTCCACAATGGTTGAACTAATTTACATTCCCCCCAGCAGTGCAGGAGGGTTCCCCTGGCTGCATATCCTCGGCAACATTTGCTGTTGTTTGTCTTTTGCATGTTGGCCATCCTAAGTGTTGTGAGGTGATATCTCATTGTGGTTTTAATTTGCATTTCTCTAATGATTAGCGATGTGGAGTATCTTTTCATGTGTCTGTTGCCATCTGAATTTCTTCTTTGGAGAAGTGTCTGTTCAGAGCCTCTGCCCATTTTTTAATTGGCTTCTTTGTTCTTTTTTTTTTTGAGGTGCATGAGCTCTTGATATATTTGGGATGTCAACCCCTTATCGGATATATCATTTATGAATACATTCTCCCATACTGTAGGATGTCTTTTTGTTCTACTGATGGTATTCCTTGCTGTACAGAAGCTTTTTGGAGTGATATAGTCCCATTCATTCATTTTTGCTTTTGTTTCCTTGCCCGGGGAGAGATGTTCATGAAGAAGTCGTTCATGTTAATGTCCAAGAGATTTTCGCCTATGTTTTTTTCTAAGAGTTTTATAGTTTCATGACTTACATTCAGGTCTTTGATCCATTTTGAGTTTACTTTTGTGTTTCTGGTTAGACAATAATCCAGTTTCATTCTCCTACATATAGTGGTCCAGTTTTGCAAACACCAGCTCTTGAAGAGGCTGTCATTTCCCCATTGTATATCCATGGCTCCTTTATCATATATTAATTGACCATTTATGCTTGGGTTTATATCTGGGCTCTCTATTCTGTTCCACTGGTCTTTGGGTCTGTTCTTGTGCCAGTACCAAATTGTCTTGATTACTATGGCTTTGTAGCAGAGCTTGATGTCAGGGAGCATTATTTTCCCTGCTTTATTCTTCCTTCTCAAGATAGCTTTCGCTATTCGGGGTCTTCTTTCGTTCCATATGAATTTTAGAACTATTTTCTCCCATTCATTGAAGAATGCTGTAGGTATTTTGATAGGGATTGCTTTGAATCTGTAGATTGCTTTAGGCAGAATGACCATTTTGACAATATAAATTCTTCCTATCCATGAGCACGGGATGTGTTTCCATTTATTAGTGTCCTCTTTAATTTCTCTTAAGAGTGTCGTGTAGTTTTCAGGGTATAGGTCTTTCACTTCCTTGGATAAGTTTATTTCTAGATATTTTATTCTTTTTGATGCAACTTTGAATGGAGTTGTTTTCCTAATTTCTCTTTCTGCTAGTTCACTGTTAATGTATAGGAATACAACAGAGTTCTCCCTATTAATTTTGTATCCCGCAACTTTGCTAAGTTCAGATATTAGATCTAGTAGTTTTGGAGTGGATTCTTTAGGGTTTTTTATGTACAATATGATGTCACCTGCAAACAGAGGCAGTTTGACTTCTTCCTTGCCAATCAGAATGACTTTTATTTCTTTGTGTTGTTGGATTGCCATGGCTAGGACCTCCAGAACTATGTTGTATGAAAGAGTAGAGAGTGGGCATCCTTGTCTTGTTCCCGATCTTAAAGGAAAATCTTTCAGCTTCTCGCTGTTAAGTATAATGTTCGCTGTGGGTTTGTCATATATGGCCTTTATTATGTTGAGGTACTTGCCCTCTATACCCATTTTGTTGAGAGTTTTTATCATGAATGGATGTTGAATTTTGTCGAATGCTTTTCAGCATCTATGGATATGATCATGTGGTATTCGTTCTGCTTTTTGTTGTTGTGGTGGATGATGTTGATGAATTTTCAAACATTGTACCATCCTTGCATCCCGGGGATGAACCCCACTTGATCATAATGGATGATCTTTTTGATGTATTTTTGAATTCAGTTTGCTAATATTTTGTTGAGTATTTTTGCAACTATGTTCATCAGGGATATTGGTCTGTAGTTTTCTTTTTTTGTGGTGTCCTTGCCTGGTTTTTGTATTAGAGTGATGTTGGTCTAGAATGTGTTTGGGAGTATTCCCTCCTCTTCTACTTTTTGGAAAACTTTCGGGAGGATAGGTATTAGGTGTTCACTAAATGTTTGATTATATTCAGTAGTGAAACCATCTGCTCCAGGCGTTTTGTTCTTTGGTAATTTTTTGATTACCAATCAATTTATTTGCTGGTAATTGGTCCATTCAGATTTTCTGTTTCTTCCACGGTGAGCCTTGGAAGGTTGTATTTTTCTAGAAAGTTGTCCATTTCTTCTAGGTTATCCAGTTTGTTAGCATATAATTTTTCATAATATTCTCTCATAATTCTTTGTATTTCTGTGCTGTCTGTAGTGATTTTCCCTTTCTTATTTCTGATTCTGTTGAAGTGTGTAGAGTCTCTTTTTTTCTTGATAAGTCTGGCTAAGGGTTTATCTATTTTGTTTATTTTCTCAAAGAACCAGCTCCTGCTTTCATTGTTTCTTTCTATCATTTTATTCTTCTCAATTTTATTTATTTATGCTGTAATCTTTATTATGTCCCTCCATCTACTGACCTTGAGCTTCATTAGTTCTTCCTTTTCTAGTTTCATTAATTGTGAGTTTGACTGTTCATTTGCGATAGTTCTTCTTCCCTGACGCCGGCCTGAATTACAATAAATAACCATCTTAGCACGGCCTTCACTGCATCCCACAGATATTGTGGTGTTGAATTATTGTTTTAATTTGCCTCCATATATTGCTTGATCTCTGTTTTTATTTGGTCATTGATCCATTGATTATTTAGGAGCATGTTATTAAGCCTCCATGTGTTTGTGGGCTTTTTCATTTTCTTTGTGTAATTTATTTCTAGTTTCATGCCTTTGTGATCTGAGAAGCTGGTTTGTACAATTTCAATCTTTTTGAATTTACTGAGGTTCTTTTTGTGGCCTAGTATGTGAAAATGTTCCATATGCACTTGAGAAGAATGTGTATCCTGTTGCTTTTGGATGGAGTGTTCTGTAGATGTCTGTTAGGTCCATCTGTTCTAGTATGTTGTTCAGTGCCTCTGTGTCTTCACTTATTTTCTGTCTGGTTGATCTGTCCTTTGGAGTGAGTGGTGTGTTGAAACCTCCTAAAATGACTGCATTGCATTCTATTTCCACCTTTAATTCTGTTAGTATTTGTTTCACATATCTATGTGAGCCTGTGTTGGGTGCATAGATACTTATAATAGTTATATCCTCTTATTGGACTGACCGTTTTATCATTATGTAATGTTCTTCTTTGTCTCTTGTGACTTTCTTCGTTTTGAAGTCTATTTTGTCTGATACAAGTACTGCAATTCCTGCCTTTTTCTCCCTATTAGTTGCATGAAATATCTTTTTCCATCCCTTTACTTTCAGTCTGTGTATGTCTTTGGGTTTGAAGTGAGTCTCTTTTAGGCAGCATAAAGATGTGTCTTGGGTTTTTATCCATTCAGTAACTCTATGTGTTTTGATTGGTGCATTCAGACCATTTACATTTAGGGTGATTATTGATAGGTATGTACTTATTGCTATTGCAGGCTTTAGATTCTTGGTTACCAAAGGTTTAAGGGCAATTCCCTTAATATCTAACAGTCTAATTTAACTTACTTCGTATGCTGTTACAAACACAACCTAAAGGATTTTTTTCCTCCCCCATTCTTTGTATGTTATGAATCATATTCAGTACTCTTTGTCTATCCCTTGGGTGACATCTATTTAGTCTTAAGAATACTTCCATTTATACGAGTCCCTCCAAAACACACTGTAGAAGTGGTCTGTGGAGGTTAATTCTCTCAGCTTTTGCTTATCTGAAAATTGTTTAATCCCTCCTTCAAATTTAAATGATAACCTTACTGTGTAGAGTATTCTCGGCTCAAGGCCCTTCTGCTTCAATACATTATATATATCATGCCACTCCCTTTTGGCCTGTAAGGTTTCAGTTGAGAAGTCTAATGATAGCCTTATGGGTTTTCCTTTGTATGTGATATTTTGTCTCTCTCTAGCTGCTTTTAAAAGTGTCATTATCCTTTATCTTTGCCATTTTAATTATTATATGTCTTGATGTGGTCTTCCTTGGGTCCCTTGTGTTGGGAGATCTGTGTACCTCCATGGCTTGAGAGACTATCTCCTTCCCCAGATTGGGAAAGTTTTCAGTAATTACCTCCTCAAAGACACTTTGTATCCCTTTTTCTCTCTCTTCTTCTTCTGGTACCCCTATAATGCGAATATTGTTCCACTTGGATTGGTCACACAGTTTTCTTAATATTCTTTAATTCTTAGAGATCCTTTTTTCTCTCTGTGCCTCAGCTTCTTTGTATTCCTCTTCTCTAATTTCTATTCCATTTACCGTATCTTCTACTACATCTAATCTGCTTTTAAATCCCTCCATTGTATGTTTCATTTCAGATATGGAATTTCTTAATGATTGAATCTCTGACTTAAATTTGTTCCTGAGTTCTTGAATATATTTCTGTTCCTCCATAAACCTGTTTATAATTTTTATTTTGAACTCTCTTGCAGGAAGATTGGTGAGTTCAGTTTCATTTGGCCCTTTTTCTGGGGTTTGCGAGATTTTGGTTGGAACCATGTTCTTTTGACATTTCATATTTCTGTGTGGTACCCACTAGTGCCCAGAAACTCCAATCTCTGGAGCTGCTCAGCCCCTAGTTGAGGTTCGGGGTTGTAGGGGAGCGGAGCTGGTGCCTGGGGGAGGAAAGGTCTGTTTACTGATTCCCGTCTGTGGTGCCTGTCTCCAGTGTCAGAGCCAGTGGGCAAGCACACAGGTGTAAGTGTCTGTGCTTTTCATCTCCAACTGTTGTAAGTGGGCCTCCCTCTGGCTGGCCAGACTCCAGCATAATGACTCTCAGTTTGTGAACCAGTGCTGGCAGGCTAGGAGGGAGGTGCAGCAGGCTGCGTGTCACAGTTGGGGGCCTCCGCGCTGAGTAGGCAGCCAGGGGAGTGGAGCGCCTGAAGCTCCTCAAAGTTCCCAACCAGCTGGGTAGAGCATGCCCAGACACCTTGTCCAGCTCTCCCTTCTCCGTGCGGCTAGCTCCGTGTAATCCCTGCCCCTTCAGCAGCCCTCTAGCTGATAGGAAGCCTCTCAGACCTCCCACCCCTCCTCTGACACAGAGTGGCCAGATGCTGTTCCCCCCTCCACAAATGGCCAGAATGTCAGTCTCCCAAGCACCAGACAATATAGGCTTCTGCTCACAAAGCCGATCTCCAGGGCCAGGCACTCAGCAGTCCCAATCTTCCACTCCTTCCCAGCTCTGTTTCTCCTCCTCCCACTGGTGAGCTGGGGTGGGGGTAGGCCTTGGGTCCCACCGCATTAAGGCTTTCCTATGTTACCCTGTTTTGTGAGGTCTGCTCTGTTTGTGCGGTCTGTATGCATTCTGGTTCAGCCTTCTTTCTTGTTGCTGTTTCTGGATTAGTTGTATTAATTAACTATATTTTTGTACTATTTGTGGTTTTGGGAGGAGTTCTCCATGTCACCTCTCACACCATTATCTTCAGTCCTCATATTTTAATATCTTATACACAAATTATTAGGGTTAAGTCATGGCCCTGTATCTCACTTATCAGTAATTTTTTATTCAAAGAACTAGATGTTTTATAAAGAATGCGGAGATAGGTTGTAGATCGACATAAACCCATGTATGCTTTCAGAAAGATAGAACATTTTTAGTAAACATCAGAATAATATTTTTATGCAAGGTACTACTTTTAGTTTGCCTTCTATCAATAGAACATATTTTGGGGTATTTTTGCAATAGAGGAAGTTGAATTATTTTGCACAGTATGATATCAACCCTGCCATTGGCCCTCTGGCCTCATTTCCAAATACTCTACCCATTACTCATTCTGGTACAGCCACACTGGACTTTTTGGTGCCCCAAGAACATTCCAGGCACCTGCATACTTTATGGATTTATACTTACTCTAATCTCAATGTGCATATATAGTTATGTTTCCTGTAATCGTACTCTTAAGAGTTTTACTATCATAAATAAAGCACCTATGCACTCTTGTTTGTGGCATTACTTTACTTCATAGAACTCACTATTAGCAAAGATTGAACATGTTTTGCCTCCTAATTTCTATTTATAAAATGTTACTACAGAACAGAAAACAGAGGCAATGCCACCAAGGGCAGAAGTAGGGATTACAAGGATGCCCTACATAGTCATGCAACTCACATTCTAATTCTTGATTCCCCTCTACTAGCTGTGTGACCTTGGGAAAGATTAATATAAACCTTATTTTTTTCACATTCAAAGCGGGGTAAATATAGAATCTGTTTCATAGGTTTGTTGTAAAAATAAAATAAGCCAATACATATAAATTGCATAGCACAGATCTTGGGAAAAATGAGTATATCAGTAGTATTATTTCTTCTGTTATTATGTATTATTGATTATATAAATATATATGTAGTCAATAGCATGACTTCTCAAAGAGTACTACTTTTTTTGCATTATGGAAAATAATACTAAAAAGGGTGTACAAAACTCACTTTTAGATTTATCCATTTATTATGAACTTTGCTAATAAGTTGGGAATGGAAGCTGAATTGCTAGAACAAGGATTTTAGAAGGTAGAAGAACACATGATGAAGTTTTAGGAAGCTGACTTATGAAAAGAAAATTTAAAAACATATATGCATACAAATTATAGGACCTTGAGAAGAAAATATTTGATGACAATGTATTCATTCTAGTTATCATACAAGTTATTAGTGTTAACTATCTCTAGCTCCTCCTAATGAAGATTAAACAATTACATCCTTATATCACATTATAAAATGATTACTTGTATAGGTAAGGGAGTTGAAATTTTATGCTAAAGAATTTACTCCTCCAGGTAGGTTAGACATGAGATCCTGAAATGAGATTCACATGACATCATATAGAAATTTAGAACTGAGCAGAATGGTTTGTCTGATAGATGATTAATGGTACAATGTCAACTGACTCTCATCTGGATATTTATTTTATTACTCCATTCAGTTAAAGATTAACCTTTAAGAAACCTTTGAACTATCCCTTACTTTCATATTAATCAGGGCCTATTGTTCCTCCTTTGTATTGTTTCACATTTTTTCCTATTACATTTCCATAACAACCACTCAAGTGCTTTTTTCAAGCAGAACTTTACTTTCTGTTTTGTACTGGGCAAAAATATATGAATGTCCTGGACACACTAATGTAATGGCACTCACGCAGTTATTTTTTAAATGTTCTCAACATTTACTAAGCATGCAAAGAAACTGAATTTTATTGTACGTAGCCTAAATTTTACACCACAAACTTGTATGCGAAGATACTATATTATTTTTCAAAAATATAAGGTTGCATCTGCCTCAGCATCTTCACGTACTGAATAGCCAGAAAGTTCTGTTTGTCATTATTAGGGATTCCTCTTCTCCATTTCATACAGTCCTTTTCAGGGTTGTGTGAAGGTGGAAAGCTTTCTTAGTATGGAATATTTGCGGAGGGCAGTCTGTATTTGTGCCACGTGTTTCAGTCACCATTGAAGTATTTATTATATAAGCCAATATGGTCCCTTGCAGCAGAATTATGGTCTTCCTGTCATTCTTTGAGCAGAGACAGCTTTGCTGAGGCAAAATTCTTTTGAGCTCAGGTTAAGAATCCTGAATATGACACGTACCCATTTCCTCTGAGGTCTGCTCACCTCCGTGGTCCTGGACACATCTTTGACTCCTTCTCTATCTTCCAGGGTCTTAAAAATTAGTATCTTGCACTATTTTCCAGTTCCCTTCACAGTAGAACTCCTGAGAAAAAAGAGTGATGTCACCACACCCCCTTCTTCTGTTCAGTTAGGATTTCTCCCTCACTACTTCAATGAAACCACTTATTTCAAAGCCATCATTGATCATCACATAAACAAAACTAACTCATTTTTTGGTCCTTGTCTTGCTTTTCCTCTCATCAGCATTTGACACATGACCATTCTTTCTTCCTGGAAATACTTTTTTTTTTAATTTTGATTTTAAATTGCTAAATTGTATTTTGTTCTAGAAACTGTTCTAACTTCTTGCAAACATACTGACACTCCTTTTTAGTTTTCCTTTACTGAAACCTCTTCTTCTTTCTAACTTGTAAGTGATGGAGGGCCCTGGATATTTTTCTGTACTCTGTATCTGGTACTATTAAATACTATATACCTCCAGAGCTCAAATCTTTCCCCTAAAGTCCAGACTCACATGTCCAACTCTCTACTGAGCATTTCCACATTAATCCTATATATATGTAATAGTATATAATGTGTGTCTCAATATCATGATCAAAACTGGAATTTTTCCATTCCAAACTTGCTTCCCTCCACTTGCGGCTCAGTCAAATTCCCTGAAAGGGTTGTTGACTTCTATTTTTCTTTCACACTACATGTCTAATCCATCAGGGAAAAAAAGAAACAACCTGATTGTTGAAAGGAGAGAGGTCAAATTCCTGGAGTGATGTTCTTGAATAGATGACAGAAAATGTGATCCCATATACATGTCTAGTGATTCACCTCAGATAGAAGCAGGTGCAATTCATACATTGTAAAAGAGGGAGGAAGTGTACATACGGCAGACACTAGTAGGTTGATGGACTTGGTGATAGGCAGGTATGGAAGTTTCTTTCTGGCAGTGTCATAGGAAGGGCAGAATAGTGGGAGTGCTGACAGTATGATTATTCTGCCACATTATTAATACAACTTCCATAAAAAAAGAGATACTTATTACATCAGTTTCAGTGTAATAAAGAGCCACTCTACATATTATAAGGAGGAATGATTTTAATGCACCGAATTAAGTGCTTTCCTAATTTGTAGATAGGTTGGAGGAACAAGGTGGATACGGTCCTCCAAGAATGGATGCCATAGTACTACATGGGCAGCTGCTGCATCTACTGCAGTGAAGGAGGTAGGGAATTAAGTGGCCTCTCTGAAACTGCTAGGGGCAGGACACACTACTGGAGCCAAGATCGAGTGACCAGGAAGTCAAGGCCGGAAAGCTACTTGCTTGAAATTGTTTTTCTAACACCCATGAAGCTGAAAAGCGATTACTGTAATATGCTGGGAGGTTGAAGGGGAATATCTGCACAACTTTCACTTGCCAGCAGAAAAAATCAGACAAAAGCATCAGGAAATAGATCTTTTATTTGTTCCAAATATCTTGAGGATACATCTAATTGGCATAATCTAATTAGCATGCAGACTTGCAGGGGAATCTGGTAAATATAGTTTTTATCTTTTCTGGTTTCTACCATACTGAAAAGGTGAATTAGAACTTTGTGGGAATAAACACTGAGAGCCAATTGACCATAGCACCACACGTTCGTTTATTTTCCCTGGGAAAAGCAAAATGATTGTTAAGGAAAAAAATGGCAAAATTCTCCTGTAGTTTCCTAATTCCTAATTTCTTCATAATTTTTGCTTTTATAATTTTGGAACTCAACATGTTCCTAGAAGTCATATTAAGGCATTTTATGACCTATGTTACATACATAAATGACCTATTATCTACAGGCATTTTGTTTATTAATTATATAAACATATTTCCTAAGGACTATGAAATTTTTCTATAGTGTATGACAATATTTGAAGACTCAAAAATAAAAATAACTCCAAAATGAATAAAAGAAAACTGAGAACTGACATTAATAATTTTTTATTTGGATATCTACAGAGGCCGGTATTATAAAAACATCATTAAATATTCAATTTTATATTGAAGAAAGGTTTATTACTATGTATAACTCCAGGGAGGGGAAATCCAAGGGCAACATGCCTTTGAAACCGAAATCAAAGAGAGAAAACAAATGTAAAGCCCATTTATTGCTTACAAGTGGTCGTCCTGCGTCACTCTCTCCAACTGTGGCAGAAGCCTTCCCCCCAACAGCTTGCCCATGTAATTAACCCATTGATATGGAGATGGGCTATTTCTCTCCACCCCTTGGAAACACCTGTTGGTATGGAGATGCATTAAAGCCAGTCCAGAGATTCTGGAAATACTGCCATTTTACCCACAAGTAGAAACACAAGCATACTACTAAATAAAACCAATTTGCAGTTCATTAGTTTGGTCCGGGGATGTTTGCAGCAGCTGATCAGGCTTACCTCTGTAACAGCATGCTCACTTCCACTCCAATTACTTGTGCGGATGCCCTTTCAGACCCCCGACACACACCATCTACAGAAGTATATTTCTAAGTGAGAGATGTGGCCAAGTCATATTCCTGTTAAAAACCTTGAATAGCTTCATACTGTGCTCAGGATAAATCCAAGCTCCTTCCTTTGACCTCTTGAACCATTTTCTCCAGCCAGATCAGGCTGCACACCTTTTCTCCACTGCACCTTACCCATTCTTGTCTCTATCCTAACGTTTGTGATACTATCTACACTTGGAAATCTGTCTTTTTTCTTATTTGGATGACTATTCCTTGCCCCCTAAATCATCCAGTTCTGTAAAGTTTTATTTCATTGTTATGCTCAAGGTCATCTCTTCATTTTATTTGGTAATTAAAAATAAATAGCCAACTAAATAAGTAAGAGTAATAGAAAACAATTTTTGTAGTAAGGACAGTTCTTTTCTCCTTTCTAATTCTACATTTGAAATTATGATTTACTGCCATTATTTTTATAAATAATTACAATAACTTAATCAATTCAAATAGGTTTTTAAAATTTGTAAGTGTATTCATGAAAGATAAATACTGTATTTTTACTAACAAGAAACTATCCTCTTATGTTATTCACTCAAATGAGTTGAGAATGAGAAATAAATTATATGATTTAACTTGAATTGTACTATTAGAATATCTATGCATTAATTTATTATATCCAGAAATGATGTGGAAATTATGAATAGAGTAAAAGGCATAATTTTTAAGGACTATTGATATTCATAAACTTCCTTCTGTTTTAACAGTTCTTAGATTCAGTTTGGGCTGTCAGTGATACTCCTTCAGCAATAATCCTTCAGCATAACAAACAGAGCTCACTGGAATGTGGACAGATTGTTGCAGTATGTTCATTCAACATGCTGAAATTTCTAAAAGTACATCTGAGATAAATTTTTTTTAAATACTCATTCTTTTTTAGCTCTTTCCTTGTAGTTTACAATCTTTTTATAAAGATTAAGTTTGGTGTGCTGTATATAATAGCATGGCTAATAGACCATTTCATGGATTTAAGATTCTCTTCAGGAAATGATTTTACTTAGAAGTTATATCAAATTTGCTTCCTTGTATATCTATTTATCTTATCTTGTTTACTAATGAAATATCCTGGCACAAGGGGAGGACAGTTGTTTTACTTGGCATATTCCAGGAGGTATGCAAAATTAAACCAAGTGTTTATCACAGTGATTTTCTTTATATGATATAAACATTTTGAAGAAAAAAGCATATGGTAAGGACTTTTCCCCTGTAAAGACACATTTTTTAAAATCCAATTTACATTTAAAGTGTTAGGCAAAGTTTCACATTATGAAAGGCCTCTAAAATTTTATCTTTTCTAAAAACCAAAAGAAAATACATGCTATATAAAAATTGTCCAATTCCTTTCCTTTTCCTCCCTCTGCCTGCACATCCTTCAATTGTGTTCTCTTGAATCTTGTAATTCCTCTAAAAATGTAAGCATTATAATCTTATTTTAAGTAGTACATTTCTACATTTCTGTAAGGTTTCTAAAATATAAGTAATTATAATTACTATCTGCTATCAGAAAATATATGTAAAAATACCTATCCTATTGCTTAGAATATAGAAAATGTAAACAATCATAGATGCACAGTCTTCCAGAATACTTTCTGTGTGACGTGAGCTGTGATTAACAGAAAATATTTATTATGCAACCTAATATAAATTTGAACTTGAATATTAAATTTGCCAACAATACAGTCTGTATATGGATAAGTTTAGCTATGACAATGCAATGCAGTTTTACTTAAATGGCATAACAAAAAGCATTCTGTCACTACAGTTTACACAAGTGTGGTGACATTGATAAATTTCTAATTCTGAAACATTCTTTAGTTTCCCTTCTATAAGTGGAAAGAACAAAGAAGCTGGTTAGAATTAAATGAGATAGTCAGTATGGATGAAAGCATCATATAAACTGTAAGATACTATGAAAATATTGTTCCTATATCATTAATTGAACTGCATCCATCAATTTCTTATGTTAGTACAGTCATCTTAAAAGTTTTTGCCTCTTAAATATAAATCCATGGGAGCAGCTCCAAATTTATTGATTTATGGTATTACTACTTATAAAAATATACTCTAGCTACATTCACTAAGTAGAATGGATCAAACTGATTAAAAATTATATAGAGGAGAGATGTCATTAAAATTTTTCTAACTATTCATTGAAAATTAAAATATCCATTCTGATATTTCCAAAAGTATTATTTGATGTTTTTCTATAGATATACACAATCACAAAAAATATTAATCCCAGTGACTGAGACATTGTTACATTGTTTCCTTATTGAAAATTGACTCAATGACTAGCTTTTTTAGAAATGAAAATGATTATTAATACTGGTGTATTCTATTACTTAAAACTAGTCATTGAAAGATCCTCTTATTTGTCTCTCCTCCTTTGTAAATTATTGTTTATTAGTTTTTATCTCCTGTGAGAATTTAAGTTTTAATGACTTTGCCATATCCTTTATAATATGAAGAAATTATTTTAAAGTATCTTCTATTATAAGTTTAACTTCCTTCGTTTATTAAGATTCTGTTTGCAATTATTTTCAATGTTCTTATTCTCCCTTTCGATCACATGTACACATAAACACATGCCCACTCACACACAAGTACATGCACACACATTCTCATGTATGAATATGTACTAAGTAAGACTTTATGTCCACCAACACCAGCTGCATAATTTGCAAAGCTCAGTGAAAAATGAAAATGTCAGACCTCTTTTTAAAATAATTAAGAATTTCCAGATGGCAACAAAAAAGCATTAAACCAAAAGTAAAACTTTTCTGAGAGCAGGGCCTAGTGTGATTATACAGATCCCACATCCATTAACCAGTCCAGGCTGTTCACATTCTCTACAGGAAAACTGTGGTTTTAATAAGCAGTTAGCCTTCTTCATTTTCTTGTTATTGAATTAGTTATGTGTAAGGAGGAGAAATTTTAACAAATTACCAGTTTCTATTAATGTCACTTTATGATCAGGTACAGCTATAGAATATATTTTTTTAGTCCTCAAGACTAGAACAGGGGTTGTGTTTCTATGCCGTGAACTTGGGCATAGTAAAACCAAACAACTGTCTTTTATCCAATTCTGAAATAACTTTTCTCACCTATTAAATTGCTGAAGTGTAACACAACTAGGTGATAGGCAAGAAAAAAAAACTATTTCTTAAAGTACAACATCCAAACTGTACTTTCAACACATTGTACAGACTATGTTCTCACAGGAATTAAAGTCTTACAGCTTTCTACTTGGTATAAGGAATAAACTCTAGTCTGTAATTTAAGCATAGATTTCCTCAACAGGTCTCTTTTGTGTGTATCCTATATGCATCAAGAATAGCCTGTCTAAGTATGATCAATTTTTTTTCTGGACGCATCTCCCTAGGAAAGAAAACAAAAGCAAAAATAAAGAAGTGGGACTACATCAAACTAAAAAGCTTCTGTGCAGCAGAGCAAACCATTAACAAAACAAAAAGGCAACCTACATTATGGGAGAATATATTTGTGATTCATTTGTTCAGTAAGGGGTTAACATCCAAAATATATAAAGAACTCACATGACTCAACACCAAAAAACCAAATACCCTAAGTATTTAGGCAGAGGACCTAAATAGACATTTTTTCCAAAGAAGAAATACAGATGGTCTATATGAAAAGACCATCTGTACATCACTGATCAACAGGGATATGCAAATCAAAACCACGATGAGATATTACCTCACTCCAGTTAGAATGCCACTATCCAAAAGGCAAGAAATCACAAGTATTGGCAAGGATGTGGAGAAATGGAAACCCTCCTACACTGTTGGTGGGAATGTAAATTGGTCCAGCTACTGTGGAAAGCAGTATGGAGGTTCTTCAAAAAAACTAAAAATAGAAATACCACATAACCCAGTTACTCAATTTCTAGGAATTTACTTAAGGAAACAAAATCCCTGTTCAAAAAGATATATGCACCTCTATGTTTATTGATGCATTATTTACAATATCCAAGATATAGAAGCAACCAAAGTGTTCATCAGTAAATGGCTGGATAAAGAGGGTGTGGTACATATACACAATGAATAATATTCAGCCATAAAAAAGAGAAATCCTGCCATTTGCAACAACATGGATGGCCCTAGAGGGTAATATGCTAAATGAAATAAGCCAGGTGGAGAAAGCCAAATACCATATGATTTCACTTATTTGTGGAATCTAAAAATGAAACAAAACAAAATGAGCAAAACAGCAGCAGACTCATAGACACTGAAAAATGACTGGTGGTTACCATGGGGGAGGAGTTGGGGTAGGTGGGCTAGGTGAAGTGGATAATGAGCCTCAAAACCTCAATCATAATATAAATTAGTCATGGGGTGAAAGTACAACATAGAGAATATAGTAATAATTCTGTAACATCTTTCTGTGTTGACAGTAATTACACTTGTTGGGGTGAGGATTTCATAATGTATATAACTGTTGAACTACTATGTTGTAGACTCGAAACCAATATCATATTTTATAACAACTGTACTTCAATAAAACAAGAATAGCCTGTCAAAAGATTTTTGGTCTCTGCTGATAATGAAACAGGAGACACTATTATGAAATGTTATGTTATAAGTCTTATGCAAAAGTAGCTTCAATATCAAAGTATTAATAATACGGCATTTTATAATTTTAAAAATAATTTTACTGGAAGTCTGAGTGCCTCTCAGTCAGCTCTGTTCAGCTTTTGTGTGTGTGTTTGTGTTGTGCCAGGTGGGTGTGGGCAGGGTAGAAGTGGATGAAGTAATGCAGTCGGTCCCATACCTGGACCTCTCAGCCACAGCAATATATGTCACTGTAAAGACCTTTTTTTTTTTTTTTAACCTCTCTCTGAGTAAATTATCCCTGTTTTTGTCAAATTTGTTGATGCCATTTCTCTTCATTTCCTCTGGGACTACCTTTCATCAGTTTTCTATTTCACATGTATCTTTAAATTTTTTCACTGGCTTCTTTTATTTTCATTTCTATTCATTGCTCAACCCACTGTAATTTGCTAACAACCTTCAATACTTCTACCTAAATTGCCTAAGTTACTTAAATAATCTTTTTTTGCCTTTTTTTATTGTAAACAAATTAAAAAAATAAGTGTATTGTTAACTATAAGTACAACATTGCATAGCAAATCTGTACAACTTATTCATTATGCATAACTGAAACTTTAAATCTGCTGAATAACAACTTCCCATTTCCCCCTCCTCCCAGCACCTGGCAACTGACATTTTACTTTCTGCGTCTATGAAGTTGACTATTTTAGATACTTCATACAAGTGGAATGATGCAGTTTCTGTCTTTCTGTGACTGGATGATTTCAGTTATTTAGCATAATGCCCTCAAGGTCCATCCATGTTGTCACAAATGGTAGGAATTCCTTCACTTTTTATGGCTGAATAATATTCCATTGAATATATATGCCACATATTCTTTATCCATCAATGGACATTTAGGTTAAGTACACATCAGCTATTGTGAATAATGCTGCAGTAACCATGGGAATATGTATGTCTCTTCAAGATCTTGATTACAATTCTTTGGACAAAAACTCAGAAGTAAGATTGCTGAATTTTATAGTAATTCTATTTTCAACTTTTTGAATTATACTCCATACTGTTTTACATAATAGTTGCACCATCTTGCATTTCCACCAGCAGTGTACATGAGTTATTTCTCCACAACTTCACCAACATTTGTTCTTTCCTTTTCTCTTATTGATGATGATCATCCTAACATGTATGAGGTGATAAACTCTGTGTGGCTTGATTTGCACTTCCCTGATGACTGCTGTTATTATGCATCTTTACATATGCCTGGTTGGCCATTTGTATGTCTTTCTTGGAAAATGTCTATCAATATCCTTTGCACATTTTATAGTCAGGTGATTTGGTGTTTGCTTTTGAGTTCCTTATGTTTTGGATATTAACCCTTTACTAAGTATATGTTTTGTAAATATTTCTTCCATTCAATCGATTGGCTTTTCATTCTGTTGATTGTTTCCTTTGTAGAACAGAAGAGTTTTAGTTTGATGTAGTGTTACATTTCTATTTTTGCTTTTGTTCTTGTTAAAATATTATGGTAATGGTATAAAACAGATATACAGAGTAATAACAGAAATCTCAGAAATAAACCAACACTTATCTAATCAAGTCATCTTCACCAAGTGTGCCAAGAATACACGAGGGGGAAAGGATTGTCGCTTTATCAAATGATGTTGGGAAAACTGGATATCCACGTCAACACAATAAGAATGGACGTTTATCTTATACTATACACAAAAATCAACTGAAAATTTATTAAAACAAAACATAATACATAAAATTATAAAGCTCCCAGAAGAACACAGAAGGGGACACTTCATTACTTTGGTCTCGGGAGTGATTTCTTGGATATGACACCAATTTATTTTTTTAAGTTTTCAGCTAACTTGAAGCCCATGTAGAATTTAAAACATCCATAATTCCCTACTGGAAATATACCTTTGGTTTCTGAGACAGGATTTTTGGCCTTTTGTGAATTCTCTCTTCGTCCCTTTTGCTGGCTCATCTTCCTTCTTACCCATGAAAGATGTTCTCCACAGCTCTGTCCCTTTATACTTTGACTTCTTGCTGGGAAAACCCATCTTTTATTGTGGCTTTAACTACCTCCTCATAAATCTACATCGTAAAAGAATAAAGACTACACTCTTTTGTCTCAAATTGTCCAAAATATATGTATCCATTGTTATTCTGTCCACCATGTTGCTGTGGCAAAAAGTAAAAAAGTACACAACATCCATAACCTATTCTTACTTCTGTTCAGTTAAATTTAACAAATGGATTTGAGTAGCCACTGTGCATATAGTAGTCAGCATATATCCTGTTCTTCAGGGACATTCAGTCTAGGCATTTTGTATATGCTCACCCTTTGGTCTACATGTGCTTCCATAAATTTTCTTCCTCATTAATCCCTATTTTCCTGTCCAGTTAAAATACCACCTGTTCTATGAATCTTAACCAGACATCCTTAGGGAAAGTCCCACTGTGAATCACTCTTTTTTTAATTTAAATAACAGAATGTATATCATCAGTAAGTCACTTTTTGTATATCACTATTTTATTTATGTATTCATCATCCACACTAGATTTTTTAAGGAAATTATGTTTCACTCATCTTTGAGACTTCAATAACTGTTCTATAAAAAAAACAATAAGGAATATCTATGAGAACAGATGAATGATTTATAGGACATGCTATTTAGTGAAAAAAAGCAAAGCAAAAAAGATTAAAGCCTTGTATCATAAAAAATGTTTTTATTGTTATTAGTTCATCAACAAAAAATTGATAAAGTTAGTAAGGAAAACTACTTATTAGAAATGGCAGTGGGATAGGGAAAGATAGGTTTGACAGTGAAAGGAATAGGAATATATAAAAAATGTATCATTCCATTATAATTATATATCATAAGCAAGTACTAAAAATTCAAAGACTAGAATTTTTTTCTTAAATTCCAAATATTTTTGTGCATATATTTTGGAAATGTCCAATCTTGCTACACTTTCTGTTACCAAGAAAATTTCCTCGAAGGAATTCTCTGTGGCCATTGACATCAACATTAGCAAGAGTGCTGAATGAGATTCAGAGTGCATTTTTTCTAATTAAGCTCTTGTGGTTTCCCATTTCCCTACAATATGTAATCATGTGAGAGTTTGATGATAATATATATGATATCCATATTATAGGAGAAATTATAAATTGGAATAAAAAGCACAAAAACACATTGAAAAATTAAATTGTTAACATTTAGTATTCAGATATCCAAAACAAATATGTTTTTATATTATGAGTGAAAAAACTATGTATATAATCTTATTACATTTAGTACTGTCTATGACTGGCTTTTCTTCTTTTTTCCCCTTCTATAATGATGATGATTCCAAATGTGGTATAACTTCAGTGGTGTATACAGAATATTAGATCTAGAATACAATAACCCCTTTCAGGCTTTCTACTTTACATGTGAGAAATTGCTATTCAGAGAGGTTAAGAGATTTTTTTGAGGTCACATAGATTTTAGTGGACTTAGTCTTGAAATGCGAAGTTGAAATTTTTTCCCATTGTATCAAAAAACTTCTCCCTTAACAATCTATGACTCTTTCAAGAGGTAGGAATTAAAGAAGTAATAGTAAATATGACTTGTGGACTAAACAACAAAGTGGCGAATGCAGTATTCCCCAGGTTTATATGACTTTTATAAGCATGTTGGCAGATACTTATCAATGACTGTAATGAGATGTAGGAAAAAGCAGATTTGAATTCAAATACAGTTTTCATGGCAAACACTACAGAGATTGAAGCATTATGGAAGAATAAAAATTACAGAGAAAATTATATCTGAAATAATGAGAAAAAATAAGATACTAGGGATCACATTAGAACTATTTAAATAAATATGGAATTTCAAGAAGAAAAAGTTTTCCAATTCAAATTCCTAATTTCCTTGTCATTCATGGTTAAAAATATAACTTCTTAATTAAATTAACCTTTTACTCTTACATTGAACTTTTTCAGCATATATATTGGTTTTATATGACTTGGGCTTACTTATGCAAATTTTTATAACATTTTTCCCTGAACTATTGCAAACTTGTGGTCTAGAACTATTCCTAGGTTGTCATTCAATTAACATCTCTTCAGCAACTATATTATGGAATTATAGAAGGCTTCATACAAATTGAAGATAATTTTCATTCAAAAAAATCACTAGACTGAATCCTCTTAAAACTGTCCAAAATTCTGCAGTATATAGTGAATGAAAACATTTATACAAGGCTTTAACCTGAAAATAAATAAAAATTATTAAAATAAATTTACTGCATTCCATTTTAGACAAAATTTTGGACTTTTTCTTTTAATAATACTAAGTGCAATACCGTATCCTTCATTTCACATCTGACTTGCTTAGCATGATCATATTGAGAGCCATATTTGAGAAAAAAATTCAATGGTTTCCCCACTTTTCTCAGGCGCCTCTCATTTTTTGATATTCTACCATTTTGAAAGAATCATTTAATCAATCTTTGAAATCCACATTTCAAATTTATAAAATTAGTGGTTAATCATTTTAAGTACTAGTTGGCTTCCTACTCCAAAAATCCTGGGCTAACACATAAGCACACTTATGGATCCCTGGACTAACCCCCCCCATCCACACTTTTATCTGGTGCAATGACACACAGTCTGTAAACCAAGGTCAGGTTATATCACCATACACTAACATGTTCATTACTGATCAAGACTATTTTCACCTAGCTATCAATCAAACTATCATCAGGATGCAATCATAGTTCTAAGAATAGGAGATGAGTTTAGAGAATGATTTACATTAATAAATAATCTACTTCAGACACTAAGTGTTTTAATTTGCAATAGAGATCTTTATGGGTGGAAATGTAAGCTACAGTAATGGATTCATAAACTCATTCCTTGCAAAGGTCAAAAAAAGGTTCTTCTTCATTGTTACCACATTCCTGACCTGCATAAATGAAATATGCAGTTAAAGCTTCCTTTAGAATTGGAGATATTACTCCTAAGGAATCAGGCTAAGTCATTATGATATCTATATTTGGTGTTAGCACATCCAACAGCTTTATTACATATCTCATCACTGCCATTTTTCTTTTTTCTCATTGTTAAGATGACATTATAATTTACTGTTCAAACCAGGACACTTCTAAGAATATTATGGGATGCTATTAATACCGACATTGATACAATAGGCATAAACTGGAACTGTCCAGGGCAAGCCAGGACTTATGGTAACTTGCCATAATACTTTTTCTTTTATAAAACCTCTGTGACAAGGAGCGCTATCCTTTACCTTTCATGGAAATCTGCCTTTAGCTATTGATCACTTTAAAGTGTTAAACACCAGTAAGTAATCAAAATGTAACTTCTGTGAAAAGTTTTAGCATTTTTAGCAAAAGACTAAAGCTTAAATCAAAGAGATGAAGCTCAAGTTTAGATAATTCCATCACCCACAGAGGAAGTCTGCCCTAAATGATGTTAATTAAATTCTTGTTTCTGCACCGATTACTAAATTTGGTACTCTGTCAAGTTTTCAGAGGTTCCCAGAAATAATGCAATCTTTTATATACAGTGTTTTCTTCTGTCTACAATTACATATCCCTTCCCTTCAAGCAAATTGTTCTGGGTACAGAAAGCCACCCAGTGGCTCACCCAATTAATTATTTCTGCCTTACCACAAGTCTCAAATTGCTCCCTTAGATTTTGGTCCCACTGTAGATTGCCTTTACTTTTCTAAAAGTGAGCACAAGAGGTAAATGTTAATAATATCAGAGTGCTTTCCAAAAAATTCAAAGAGTAAACAATTAAAATGTGAAGGCACTAAAATTCCTCAAAACTGATTCAGCTGTTTCTGTGAGCCTGTTAGATGAAAAAGCTCTAATTTCTGTCGGGGAAATAGGCACGGGTCCAGGGATTTCCTTGCACTCTTTGCTGAAGAAAAGTATATTCATTCATTCATTCATTCATCCATTCCCCTATTTATCAACACAATTTACTACAATTAAGTACTATGCTGGAAATACAAGATGAAAGACAACATAAAGTAGTTTCTATCACCATGGCCCAGCCAAGGAGATAAATACAATATTTATGTATTGTATGGAATACAATACATGGAATTACAATATTACAAAGATGATCAAAACTCTATAGAACAGCAAAGAGAACAGCAAAGAGGACTTATTCTTCCGGGGAAAACTTCACAGAGTTCATGGGCCAGTGGAATCCTGAATCATGAGTGCATTTACCAAGCAGAAAAATGGAAAATTGATACTGTAGGCTGAAGAGAGTTCACCTAAAGGTATGAAAGCACAGAGGAGAACATCCTGTTTAGGAGGCTGTGAGCAGGTTTATGTGACTAGAATGACAGAAATCCGTGGTGTGGAATGGCAGGTATGTCAGAGTGTGAGTGAACCTCGATAACATGGGAAGGGGTTTTTAACTAAAAGTTACCAGGCTCCAACAAAGACATTTATGAAGAAAGCTAATTCTGTTAGCAGTGTAAGACGCCTTTGTGGAAATATGGGGGAAAATGTTGAGGGCTTAAGGGAAGTTCATCAATGACAAGAAGGTAGTAGGCTTTTAAATCACCTGAAAGCATAAATGAAACCATTTATTCATTCATTTTACATGTATCATATACTTAAAGGCCAAATATTGTGCTATCTGGTAGGCATCCAAACATGAGTTAGGCTGCTAAATTATAATTTAAACAGAAAAGGATGGGACACAGTCTCTTTTCAGAAAATTCAGAATCGAGATATGGTCTCTTTCCTGCCTGATCTGCTTCTTGAGGTACCTAATTAAAATTTTAGATTTTGATGCTGTGGAAATGAGGATTTATGTGAAACTCCTACATCTTAGACCTCAAGTAATTGCTGTCCAAAGAGTCACAAATGTATAATAAATCAATAAAAACAGTACACAGTATTATGTTGTTCTTGGCAGATTTCTTCATAAGGTGAGTGAGAATGTGACAATGATCCATATTAGTGTGGCTGTACCTGAAACATGTATTTTCCTAAAATGACCTAGTAGACTCAGACCTCATTCGAGGAGAGCACTGACCTCAAGTTGTGAGCATTTTTTAGCAAGTATTGGTTTACATGTTCTCTCTCTTGACCTGGATTCTAAATTGCTTGTCAGCAGGAAATATGACAAATTATAATTATTTGTCAAATAAAATTAAGATAAATGGGTAACCAGAATACTTTCAATTAATGCTTTTATGAGAATCTCTGATCCAAAATCTTTTTCATCATTAGTAAGATTAGGAATTCCCATTAAGGTTTAATGTACTCAGGTTGTTTGCTGGGTTATTTGGGGGCAAGAAAGGCCAAACATATACTTAATTTTCTGTTCCACTCACTTTATACTTCGCTAACTTTTCTAGGATTTTCATTGTTTGTTTTAATTCTGAGCAGTCTTTAAATAACCATTTTCTAATAAGCCTCAGCCCATAGTTAACTGTATATAGGACAAGCCAGACAGGTAGAGAAACTGGGAAGTTTTGATAGAAATTATTTGTTTTGTTTTTTCGTTCAAGTATTTCTCTCACATTTGGATACTTTTGTTCCAGAGAACAATCCTTTGTTTGTTTGTATGTTTTGTTTGCTTAATTCATGTATACTCTGCCACCATCAAGGGATTTTCAAAACAAGAAACAAAGAAAGGACTGGACTGTCCAATGAATACTTCTGCGTACTTCCATTTTTATAAATTCTGGGACCTTTCACCAGGCTGCCTTTTTTCAGTGAAGCTATAAAAAGTACAGAGGAATGAGTATGATACAAAGAAGTACTTCATTGAAGACTTTTTTTTCTCTCAGATGAATTGTCATTGCAAATATAACTATCCTCAGACATTTCATGACATTTGGCATTTATTCTTATATAGCATTTATCATTTGCAATTTAATCACATATTTCTGTCTGAATTCTCTTCATGAGATGGTAAACAGCTTTAGACCTTATTTTCTTTATTCCTGGTAAGGACTTGTATAAAGTATTTGTTCAATATATATCCAATGAATGGATGATTTTCTATTGCTCATATTTTAAAATAGCTACCTGCTTTCTCTGGAACAAACAACATTTATATATAAAATTGATTATATTGGTAAAATATGTCCCAAGTTTGAAAATGACTTACAGAAATTCAGTGTCACTCAAATCATGAATTGTGATTTCTCTTAAAGTACCAGACATTCATAGTTAATAATTTCAGAATAAAATATTTAATATCAAAGAGAAAGAAATGACATAGCAAGAAATCAGCTCAACTTAAGCATGTGTATTCATCATAACTTGAATAATGATAATTCCTAAAAATGTTTTGAGTAGTTCTATCTGCTAAACATCCTTATGAGAGTTTTACATGGAAATATTATCAAGAAATTCTCATGACAACCTTATGAATTAGGCCCTGGCTAGAAGAACTAATATTCTATCATTTATTTGAGTCAACTCACTATATCATTTGATTTCTGAATATCAATCTTAATTCTGCTGCAGAATTTTTTTTTGAAGAGATATAACAGCTCTCCAATTTTATAACATTCTGAATTAATTTTTTTCCATTTTACTGATATTTAGCAATGAACTTAACCCATACCCACTCCATCTGCCTATTGTCCCCCACATTTTATGCCCCTTACTTCCTTTTAAAAATGTATTTCTGTCTTTCTTTCAGGACCTTTAATTCACATACATACATTCTTTTTTCTTTTGTTCAAACTGTAAATTATAATGTTAATTTATTTGATTCCCTCTGTCATCCCCAAGTGGCCAACTTTTCCTCTGCTTAAGGTTTCTCTCAATAGTCTAGCTTTTAATTCATTTATTTTACTGTTCAGTTCAAGGTATTTCCAGCTCCTTCTGAATGTTCAGTAACTTGGTGGTCTTCCATCTAGCTTCCCCAGGCAATATCAAAAGAAACCTCCTAGAGGAATAATAGTGATTAAATGCCCAAACCACCTATATCCATAGCACTCTGGAGAAATTTACTAGGCCTCATAGCATCCATCTGAGATGTTACTATTTGCGTTTTACCTGTAAACATCTCAACACAGACACTAATGTTTTCACTCAAAGTCAAATCGTTAGTTTTATATTGAGATTAGCATTCATTATTACTATTTAAAGTCAATTTTGTTCTTTTTCTACTATAGCTCCCACTGGTGTGTTCTCTCTCTCTCTCTCTATCCCCCTTTCTCTCTTCTGTCTCCCTCTCTTGCTTTCTCTCTCTCTTAATAAAATTGACATATCATCATCATATGACTAAAAGTTCTTTTTATAACCTCATGTTTACTAAAGTAGTAAAAACACATATTCTTAGAGTTTTTTATTATTTCAATGCCAATTACCTTATAATTTATAATCACTTACCTTATTATTTATTTCTCCAGTTTACCTTAAAATTGTTCAACCAATTTCTGCATAATTGAGTTTTATCCTTATTTTTAATTGTGCACTTTGCATTTATAAATACTGTTTCCTAATTAGGAGCTTCACTGATACTACATAAATATTTCTGTATAAAAGACTATTTCAGGTTCATTTAAAAAATAACTAAAAAGTACTTTAGTGAAAATATGTTTATTCAAATTCTAATTTATTTAGCCCAAATGGAAATATAAAACTAATTTTAAGTTATGAAATAAGGTATGCAGTAATTTGATGAGCTAATCAATCTGTAGTGATACAATTATATCTATTTTTTTATTTTACATTTATGCTTAATAACAGGAAAGATAGTTATGTGTTATTAGAATAACTATTATTATTTTATTAAGACATAATACTGTTTACTGTGGCTACCTTCCAAATATGCTCTGTAATAAGGAGGTGGATTTATATTCCTAGAGAGCTGATTGATGAAATACAAAAGACCAAAAACATTCTCAACTAAAAGAGGCTAACATTAAAAAATATATATATATATATAATATACATATTGGAAGAAATCCTACCCTTGATCAACTTTGAGTTGGAATAAGTTACATTTTCTTTTAATACACATTTAACCTATTGTAAAATAAAAATTAAATAGCTTTCACTAGCCATATATGAAGTTACACCAATAAATTTTAATATTTCTTTTGATGGCCAAACTTTATAAAGTCAACCATCAGTCTTAAGTGAAGACTGAATTAATATAATTTGTACGCATTATTACCATTTGGCATGCAGGCCTTCTAAAATAGATCTATTGGGACAAAGTCTATTCTTGGTTAATGTCATCCCAAATTAATCTAAGTACAGAAATAAAAAATGAACAAAACCACTAAAATTAGTGAATGCTATCTCCTTTCAGCATATAGCTTGCCCACCTCCTTCCCACCTTAGTTAATAGGGAGAAAACTGTTTTTAAGCCTGTGTCTGTGTTAAATTAGTTTATGCTGATACAACATTAATACTTAATCATGATGGCAAGAGAATAATGAATCCTCATGTATCTCTGTTGTAGAGGTGTGGTCTCAAGGGTATAGCTGAAAAGTCAATGCCACCTGATAACAGATGAGCAATATTTCCATTGTTTCTGCTGTTGTCATCACTCTCCCAAAATATTGCCTTTGAAATTAATCAGTATTTCTAGACTTCCCATGAACTGGCCATGAGTCACAATTATAGTGACATTGACACAGACAGGCTACATCCCAGATTTTTCCTGCTTGTCTTGTAAATTCATGTTTGTGAGTTCATGGACATGGTGTAGACAAATTTTACGATGTAACCCCATAGTCCTTGAATGGCACTGACTCCTACTCTTGATATATAGGTTTCAAGATTGACAATTTTCTTTCAATAATCTGACTTGTGGTGTATTATATAACTACTTATAACCTTGATAATAAAGTTCAGTTCAATGAACAAATGCTCATTGAGCATGTTATTGCAAATTCTTGCCTGAAGAAGTAGGACAGGTATATTTTTCTGAAACAAAAATCTCTAGTGAGGATAGCTTAGCAAGCTATAGCATATGCTGTGGCAAATAAGGATTGGTGTATTGCCTTACAGGACTATAAATAAGCAGTATATTATAGAAAGGTTCTATAATTCAGGTTGTAGATGTATATTTAGAAGAATTACAAAATAAGATTGTAACTGGTAAAATTACAAAGATGTGCTAAACAACTTTTAAAACTGAATTTGTCTAAAATGTTCTTCTGTATTATTATTCTCAGTTTGTAAATATTTGGTGGTACAGTACTATCTAACGTATAAAACCAAGCTGTTGGAAGATGAAGCATCAGTTGTAGGAAACCAAGATTTCCTACACACACACACACACACATATATATATATATATATATATATATATATATATATAATGTACTAATACAGATACAGAATTCAAAATAGTACACAGCCTTCTGACAATTATCCTGTGCTATTTGATGTTATCACTATAGTATGACTTTTCTCAGTAGATGATTATTTTTCATTAGCTGTCATCTGTAGTTGTAGTCATGGTAGAAATTCATTAGGAAAATTTGAAATTCATTGATAGTACATTAGGAGAACTTGAAGCATTTATTTCACTTTTAGAGTAAATTCATCCTTTTAAAATGAGATTACCAGGAAACACTGATATGGTATCCTATGAAAAAAAAAATAAGTAATACTACCCTAACTGGTCTAATTCAAAGACATATATATTGTTTTAATTTTTCTCTCTCTCTCTCTCTCTCTCTCTGAGCCTTGGAAGAGCTAAGTGATTAAGAGGTCAGATAAGTTGGATTTGATGTTTGAGTTCCTGAACACAGTTGTTTGTTCCCCTCCATCCCTTGCTGTTCCTTGCTTATGGAGGCTCCCTTTTATGTAACCAGTTATTTTTCCTTGCTGCATTTAAGATTGTCTCTTTATCTTTAAATTTTGACGTTTTAATTGTAATGTTTCTTTATGCGGATTTCTCTGAGTTCATCTTATTTGGAACTCTCTGGGCCTGGACCTGAATGTTTCCTTCCCCAATGTAGGGAAGTTTTTTGTCATTATTTCTTCAGATATGTTTTCTGACCCTTTCTTCTTTCCTTCTCAATCCCCTATTATGTGAAGTTCGTTCACCTGATGTTGTCATATAGGTCCCTCAAGCTGTCTTCCCTATTTTGAATTCTTTTGTTTTTCTTTTTGCTGCTCTGTTTGCGTGAGTTCCACTGCTCTATCTTCTAAGTCACTGGTCTTTTCTTCTTCCTTAGTCTGCTGTTGAACCACTAGAGCCAGTTGTTCAAGGTGTGTCTGCTGTGTTTACTGCATACACCCATGAGCTTTGGTGGGGCCACGAGGAGCACTGGGCTAGAGCAAGTCTGGTGCTGGGTTTGGGGTGGCAAAGCAGCCAGGAGAATGCAGGAGGGGGGAAAGCATACTAGAAACGTAGAGGGAGATTGCAAAAGTTGTACCTGCAAACACCTCTGCCCCTGGAGAGTGCTTCAGCCAAACCCTGCCTCTCTGAGATTAGCCAATGAATCTCTCTTGTTCTTTGTACACATATGTGCTTTTTAATCTGCTGCTTTTTCACTAGGGTCCCAGGGCATGTGACTGAGTCCTTTAGCAGTGGAATCTCAGTTCCTACAGTCCTTTGGATTTCTTGCCTCGTTGGTTTTCTTTTTTCTTTTTCTTTTCTTTTTTTTTTATTAAGATATCATTGATATACACTGTTATAAAGGTTTCACATGAAAGACATTGTGGCTATTATGTTCACTCATATTATCAAGTCCTCACCTACACCCTACTGCAATCACTGTCCATTAGTGTGGTAAGAAGCCACAGAGTCACTACTTGTCTTCTCTGTGCTACACTGTCTTCCCGGTGACCACCCCCACACCATGTGTCCCAATCATAATACCGCTCAATCTGGTTCTCCCTCCCTCCCCACCCACCTTCTTCCACCCTCCACTTTGGTAACCACTAGTCCTTTCTTAGAGTCTGTGAGTCTGCTGCTGTTTTGTTCCTTCAGTTTTGCTTCACTGTTATACTCCACAAATAAGGGAAATCATTTGGCACTTGTCTTTCTCCGCCTGGCTTATTTCACTGAGCTTAATATCCTCCAGCTCCATCCATGTTGTTGCAAATGGTAGGGTTTGTTTTCTTCTTATGGCTGAATAGTATTCCATTGTGTATACGTACCACCCCTTCTTTATCCACTCATTTACTGATGGACACTTATGTTGCTTCCGTATCTTGGATATTGTAGCAATAAACAAAGGGGTGCATATGTATTTTTGAATCTGAGAACTTGTTTTGGGGGGTAAATTCCTAGGAGTGGAATTCCTGGGTCAAATGGTATTTTTTTAGTTTTATGAGGAACCTCCATATTGCTTTCCACAATGGTTGAACTAATTTACATTCCCACCAGTAGTGTAGGATGGGTCCCTTTTATCCACATCCTTGCCAGCATTTATTGTTCCTAGTCTTTTCGATGTTGACCATCCTAACTGGTGTGAGGTTATATCTCATTGTGGTTTTAATTTGCATTTCCCTGATAATTAGCAATGTGGAGCATCTTTTCATGTGTCTGTTGGCCATCTGAATTTCTTCTTTGGAGAATTGTCTGTTCATATCCTCCACCCATTTTTTAATAGGGTTATTTGCTTGTTGGGTGTTGAGGCATGTGAGTTCTTTATGTATTTTGGATGTTAACACCTTGTTCGATATGTCATTTACAAATATATTCTCCCATACTGTACAATGCCTTTTTGTTCTACTGATGATGTCCTTTTCTGTATAGAAGGTTTTGAGCTTGATGTAGTCCCATTTGTTCATTTTTGCTTTTGTTTCCCTTGCCCAAGGAGATGCGTTCAGGAAAAAGTTGCTCATGTTTATATTCAAGAGATTTTTGCCTATGTTTTCTTCTAAGAGTTTTATGTTTTCATGATTTACATTCAGTTCTTTGATTCATTTCAAGTTTACTTTTGCATATAGAGTTAGACAATAATCTATTCCCATTCTTTTACATGTAGCGGCCAAGTTTGGCCAACATCAGTTATTGAAGAGGTTGTCATTTCCTACTGTATATCCAGGGCTTCTTTATCATCTATTAATTGATCATATATGCTTGGGTTTATATCTGTGCTCTCTATTCCTTCCATTGATCTATGGGTCTGTTATTGTGCCAATACAAAATTATCTTGATTACTGTGCCTTTGTAGTAGAGCTTGAAGTTGGGGAGCGTAATCCCACCCTCTTTATTCTTCCTCCTCAGGATTGCTTTGGCTATTCAGGGTCTTTTGTGGTTCCATATGAATTTTAGAACTATTTGCTGTAGTTTGTGGAAGAATGCCAAGGGTATTTTGTTAGGGATTACATTGAATCTGTATGTTGCTTTAGGCAGGATGGCTTTTTGACCATATTAATTCTTCCTACCCATGAGCATGGGATGTATTTCTATTTATTGGTGTCTTTTTTGATTACTCTCAAGAGTGTCCTGTAGTTTTCAGAGTATAGGTCTTTCACTTCCTTCATTAGGTTTATTCCTAGGTGTTTTATTCTTTTTGATGTAATTGTGAATGGAATTGTTTTCCTGATTTCTCTTTCTGTTAATCATCATTAGTGTATAGGAATGCAACAGATTTATGTGTTTTGATTTTGTATCCTGCAACTTTGCTGAATTCAGTTATTTGTTCTAGTAGTTTTGGAGTGGATTCTTTAAGGTTTTAAATGTACTATGTCATGTCATCTGCAAACGGTGATAATTTAACTTTTTCCTTACCAATCTGTGTACCTTTTATTTCTTTGAGTTGTCTGATTGCTGTGGCTAGGACCTCCAGACTATGTTGAATAAAAGAGGGGAGAGTGGGCATCCTTGTCTTTTTCCCAATCTTAAAGGAATAGCTTTCAGCTTTTCACTGTTAAGTATGATGTTGGCTGTGGGTTTGTCATATATGGCCTTTACTTTGTTGAGGTACTTGCCCTGTATACCCATTTTGTTGAGAGTTTTTATCATGAATGGATGTTGAATTTTGTCAAATGCTTTTTCAGCATATTTCGAGATGATCATGTGATTTTTGTCCTTTTTGTTGATGTCATGTATGATGTTGATGGATTTTCGAATATTGTACCATCCTTGCATCCCTAGAATAAATCCTACTTGATCATGATGGATTATCTTTTTGATGTATTTTTTAATTCAGTTTGCCAGTATTTTGTTGAGGATTTTTGCATATATGTCATCAGAGATATTGGGCTGTAAACTTCTTTTTGCAGTGTCTTTGCCTGGTTGTGGTATTAGAGTGATGCTGGCCTCAAAGAATGAGGTAGGAAGTATACCCTTCCCTTCTACTTTTTGGAAAAGTTTAAGGAGGATGGGTACTAGGTCTTCAGTAAATGTTTGATAAAATTCACTGGTTGTGCCATCAGGTCAGCGGTTTTGTTCTTAGGTATTTTTTTGATTACCAATTAAATTTTGTTGCTGGTAATTGGTCTGTTCAGATTTTCGGTTTTTTGTTGGGTCAGTCCTGGAAGGTTCTATTTTTCTAAAAATTGTCCATTTCTTCTAGGTTATTCACTATGTCAGCATATAATTTTTCATAGTATTCTCTAATAATTCTTTGCATTTCTGTGGTGTCCATAGTGATTTTTCCTTTCTCATTTCTGATTATGTTTATGTGTGTAGACTCTTTTTCTTGTTAAATCTGGCCATGTGTTTATTTTGTTTATTTTCTTGAAGAACTAGCTCCTGCTTTCATTGATTCTTTCTATTGTTTTAATCTTATCAATTTTATTTATTTCTGCTCTATTCTTTATTATATCCCTCCTTCTACTGACTTTGGGGCTCATTTGTTCTTTTCCTAGTTTGATTAGTGGTGAGTTTTGACTGTTCATATGGGATTTTTCTTCTTTCCTGAGGTAAACCTTTATTGAAATATACTTCTCTCTTAACACAGCCTTTGCTGTGTACCACTGATTTTGTGGTTTTGAGTTACTGTTGTCATTTTTCTCCATATATTGCTTGATTTCTGTTTTTATTTGGTCATTGATCCATTGATTATTTAGAAGCATGTAGCTAAGCCTCCATGTGTTTGTGGGCTTTTTCATTTTCTTTACATAATTCATTTCCAGTTTCATACCTTTGTGGTCTGAGAAGCTGGTTGGTATAATTTGAATACTTTTGAATTCGCTGAGGTTCTTTTTGTGGCCTAGTATATGATCTATTCTTGAAAATGTTCCATGTGTACTTTAGAAGAATGTGTCATGCCACTTTTGGGTGGAGAGTTCTGTAGAAGTCTGTTAGGTCCATCTGTTCCATGTGTTGTTTAGTGCCTCTGTCTCCTTACTTCTTTTCTGTTTGGTTTATCTGTCCTTTGGAGTGAGTGTTTGCTGAAGTCTCCTAAAATGAATGCATTGAATTCTATTTCCCCCTTTATTTCTGTTAGTATTTGTTTCACATATGTAGGTGCTCCTGTGTTGGGTGGAAGATATTTGTAATGGTTTTATCCTCTTGTAGTACTGACACTTTTATCATTATGTTATGTCCTTCTTTGTCTCTTGTTACTTTCTTTGTTTTGAAGTCTATTTTTTCTGATACAGATACTGAAACTCCTACTTTTTTCTCCCTGTTATTTGCATGAAATATGTTTTTCCATCTCTCACTTTTAGTCTGTGTATGTCTTTGTCTTTGAAGTGAGTCTCTTGTAGACGGTCTTGCTTTCTTATCTATTCAGTGACTGTATGTCTTCTGATTGGTGCATTCAGACCATTTGCATTTAGGGTGATTGTTGATAGAGATGTGCGTATTGCCACTGCAGGCTTTAGATTCGTGGTTACCAAAGGTTCAAGGGTAACTTCCTTACTATCTAACAGTCTCATTTAACTTATTATGCTATTACACACACAAGCTAAAGGTTCCTTTTTTTTTTCCTCCTTTGTCTTCCTCCTCCATACTTGCTATTTATTTGGTATCATATTCTGTACTCTTTATCCCTTGACTGACTTCGGGGGTAGTTGATTTAATTTTTCACCTGCTTAGTAATTTACTGTGGTTTTTTTTCCTCTGGTGACAGCTATTTAGCCTTAGGAACACTTCCATCTGTAGCAGTCCCTCCAAAATACCCTTTAGGAACAGTTTTGGGGAAGTAAACTCTCTCAGTTTTTGCTCTTCTTGAAATTGTTTAATCCCTCCTTCAAATTTAAATGATAATCTTGCCGGGTAATGTATTCTTGTTTCGAGGACCTTCTGCTTCATTGCATTAAATATATCATGCCACTCCCTTCTGGCCTGTAAGGTTTCTGTTGAGAAATCTGATGATAGGTGATGGGTTTTCCTTTGTATGTGATCTTTTTTTTCTCTCTAGCTGCTTTTTAAAAGTCTGTCTTTATCCTTGATCTTTGCCATTTTAATTATTATTATGTCTTGATGTTGTCTTCCTTGGGTCCCTTGTGGTGGGAGATCTGTACACCTCCATGGCCTGAGAGACTATCTCCTTCCCCAGATAGGGGACGTTTTCATCAATTACCTCCTCAAAGACACTTTTTATCCCTTTTTCTCTCTGGTACTCCTACAATGTGAACATTGTTCCCTTTGTATTGCTCACAGTTTTCTTAATATTCTTTCAGTCCTACAGATACTTTTTTCTATCTGTGCCTCAGCTTCTTTGTATTTCTGTTCTCTAATTTCTATTTCATTTACTATCTCCTCTACTTCAGCTAATCTGATTTTAAATGTCTCCATTGTATGTTTCATTTCAGGTACTGTATTCTTCAACGTTTGTATCCTATTCCTGAATTTGTCCCTTTGCTCTTGAATATTGTTCTTTAGCTCTCTTAGCATATTTATATTTTAATTTTTAAATCTCTTTCACGAAGATTGATGAGTTCAGTTTCCCTTGGCCCTCCTTCTGGTGTTTGTGAGATTTTGAACAAGGTTTTGAACAAGGTTCATTCGACATTTCATATTTGTATGTGGCGCCCTCTAGTGCCCACCCACAAGCTCTACTCTCTCGAGATGCTCAGCCCCTGGAGTAATAGTGGTTGTCTTAGGCAAGCAGCACTGGTGCCTATCAGGAGGAAAACGGTCTTTCCTGCATCCCGCTGCAGTGCCTTTCCCCACTGTCAATGGGCCAAGTGGGTAGGGAGAAGCCTCTATGCTTTGCCCTTGTAGCTGCCATAGGTGGGGCCACCCTCTGGCTGACCTGGTGCAATGGCAGGGGCAGCCAGTTTGTGAGCCGGTGCCTGCCATGAGGAAGGCACAGCAGGCTGTGTATAGTGGAGGGGGTCCTCAGAGCTACATAGCCAGACAGGGGATGGAGTACCTGAAGCTCCTGAAAGTTCCCAACCTACTGGCCAAGTGCTCCTGGACAATTTTGTCCACCTGTCCTTTTTCCTGAGCAGCTTTCTCTGTGCAGTCCTTGCCACTTTAGCAGCCCTCTCACTGTTAGTATGTCTCTCAGACTACCCACCTTTCTTTTGTCCCTGAGCGGGCAGATGTTGATCTCTATTTTCCATAAGTGGCTAGAATATCAGTTGTCCACATAGTCCACCTGTCTTAGCTTTCCAACTCCAGTAATGTCCAGAGCACCATGTAATATAGTTCATGCTCCCAACGCAGATCTCCAGGGCTGGGTGTTCAGCAGTCCTAGGCTTCCACCCACTCCCTACTCCATTTCTCTTCCTCTGTCTGGTGAGCTAGGGTGGGGGAAGGGCTTGGGTCCTGCTGGTTCACGGCTTTGGTACTTAACCCTTTTCCTTGAGGTTTGCTGGTTTCCCCAGGTGTAGACAGACTGCCACAGCTTTCTTCCTTGTTTCTCTTTCAGGATTTGATATATTTGCTATATTTTTACATTATATGTGGTTTTTGGAGGAGGTTTCTGTCACACCTCTTATCTTTAATCTTCACCCCATTGGTTTTCAATCTCAGACATTTTAGGGGTTGTCCATTGCAGTTTCCAAGTCTTAGGTTTCAAACCCCTTTCTCTTCAAGGAGATGCTCTATATTTGTGAGAACCCTCCTGTTTGTAGGTTGCTCTGCTAGGGGTGGAAGTATTGGCAATATTGTGTCTCTGCCTCTTCAGTCTATCTTAGTGTGCCCTTCCTATCCTTTGTTGTAGAGGAGCTGTTAGGTAGTTTTCAGGTCTTTTTCAGAGAGAATTGTTCTATATGTAGCATGGATTCGCTGTGTTCATGGGAGGAGGATAGTTCAGGATCTTCCTACACCACCATCTTGAACTTCCCTCCACATAACTCACAGGTTCCTTTTTAAGTATTTTAGAACTTTATGTTACCTCTGCTTTTATTGTTCAATTCTTCAAGTCATTCATCTAATAAATTTACTTATATCATTAGGTTGTCATAATCAGTTTATTATCTTGAAAGCACTTGATCTAATCTTAATGGAAGGGAATTACAGCTCCAGCTGACAAATCTTAATGCTTCCAAAATGATCTGCATTTTCTACCACACGAGTACCCCCAATTAAACATAGTGTTAATTCCTTTGTTTTTATGATAAACAATAAGAAAATGCTTGGCATAAAAGGAAATTAGTGCTGTGCCAGATAATTTCACATTGATGCTAGCACAACAAGATTTTACAGTCTGGGGAATATGACAAGTCAAATATTCAATACTAAGATTTAATTATTTGACTTTTTCAAAATCACTTTTTTGGTTAATGAAATGACTTCACATATAATGAAATCATATTTTAAACTATTTACAAATACCATTTGGAATCCAATATTATTTCACTATTTCATTTCATTTTGTAAGATTTTGGGTGAAATGTACTTATTTCAGAAAAGTTATATAAAATAGACTAATACTCTATAATCAATCCTAGGTCTCAAAAATCATATGTTATAAAATAACAGATATTATACAATGGCTTTAGTGTAAAATGGAAACAATTAAATTTTGATGCTATAATTTTTAATTTATATTGGCTGATGGTTAGCATTTTTTAAAAAGCCAATTTTCAAACTACGAAGGAAAATTATAGTATTTCTACTGAAGTCATTAAGAATCTTAAAGCAGTATGTAACGCCCTCCAAAGATAGTCCTTAGAGTTTAAATGCTCAATCATCCCCTTTGTTAGTTTAATTCAACAGAAAAATATATTGTTCACATGATGAACAGAGTTGGAAAGAAGCTACAGAAGATTATGATTATTCAATAAGAGATCCGTTATGTTTATCTTGATCTGCTCATAATCTCATATCTATAGCACTACAACTAATTAATTATATTCAGTTGGTGGAAAATCAGATTGAGTCCACAATTTCTCTCTTTGATGAATTGTTACTGGGGATTCGTATAGGGCCTTATTAACACAGCGTATGAAAAACTCACTGTAAATAACATGATTATTCAAAGTAATTATACATTTTTATAGTTTCAGCTTGGATTCAATATATATTTTGAATTAAGGAACCACAGATTTACCAGTATATGAGACACACACACACACACACACACACACACACACAAATGGTTTAGAAATACCTGAAGAATGATGCTAAACAAATTTAAGTAGCATAGTCATTTTGTTTTAATTCTTTATTTGGTCATCACCTAGACTAAGGAATACAATAAGCTTTAAACAGACATTTTTCCTTGTACTTCATCCTCACTGGTTCTTATCTTTATCCATTTGATGTGCCATAATTTTGTTGCCCAGTGTTATTATTGAAGCATTAAATTTAATACATCAATCATCAAATCACACTTTTCTCTGCATCTTTTGCTTTACTTTAATGGGGGAGCCATAGTCTTTGGATTATCTCCAATCACTTTATTGCCTTAGCTGTGCAAATAAAAATATGGGATAAAGAATAATTTCAAAACAAAGACTGAAGTCCTTCTGGTTGGATCAGCCATCTTCCCTTTTCCAAAATGCAACCAGAATCTAAGTTCCACAACTAATTAACAAATACTGTTTTCGGTATACTATTACCTCAGGCACTCTGTCCAGTATAGGTTTATAGATATGTGACCCTCTCTTTAATATGTGCACCTTCTCCAACTCCCTCCCTGTCTTGGTCTGTTTGGGCTCTTATAACACCATAGAAGGGGAGCTTATAAATGACAGAAATTTATTTCTCACAGTTCTGGAGGCTAGAAAGTCCAAGATCAAGGCACTGGTTGGTTTAATATCTGGTGAGGACCCTCTTTCTAGGTTGTAGACTGGTGACTTCTCAGTTTCCTCACATGGCAGCTCTCTTGGGTGTCTTTTATAAAGAGACTAATCCTATTTGTGAGGACTTCATCCTCATCACCTCCCAAAGGCCCCTCCTCCTAATGGTATCACTTTGTGGAATAGAAGTTCAACACATTAATTTTGTAGGGGACAAAAACATTCAAAAAAATAGTACTCCTCCATGCTTTGCTAGTGTTGTCCTTCTCCTCATGAAATCATCTTGATTGTTGACCCAAATAATATTCATTGGTAAATAGTCAATATATTTTTAGCTTAGGGGGAAGAAGAGGTGATATGCTAGCTAATATCATTGACCTCGCCTACCTAAACAATATATAATTACTATTAATATCTCCCAACATTAATTAGTGGCCTGCATATTCATAAGTCATACACAGATTGAAATTTCATATTTTTTCTCCCTTCATACCTAAGTCTCATTTCACCACTTACAACTTAATAAGAAATAAACATTTTATGAATTGAAATCCAAATTAACTCAAACTTTATAACTTACATGATGATTATTTGGAAAGAAATGCTCTGGATCTTTTTTGTCTTTGTTCTAAATTAGGTGTGAAATTTTGAGGTACTATAACTTGACATTACATAAGCAAAGAAAATAGCTGCTGGTCAATTCTGCTTTTAATATATACAAAAGGAAAAAATGTATATTAGTTGTTTTAGAAACTAATTTATATAAATATGTTGTGCAAAATGATTTAAATTTCACACATTTTGATTTAATCACCTTCCCTTTGAACTACTATGGGGTGAGTTAAGGAACTAGTTTAATACACATTTCTCTTTAGAGTTAATTTAGATTACATTAATTATACGTAATATCTACTACAAGATCTACACAGATATCAGAATCTTCACCTATTTATGGTGCTTCCTGTTGCTATAAATGAAATAACAATGCTTCTATCTAAAGCTAGTCCTGCCACTAATACACTAAATATCTCTGCCTTGAGCTTATACTTCAGAACAATGCTCTACAGTCTCCCCTCTTTCTCCTGCACAAATTTTCTATCTCTATAAAATAATTCCTATGATCATATAAATATGGATTTATTTTCCCTTCATAAAAAAGAAATAAAATACATTTCAACCCCTGATTCCCCTGCCAGCTATTACCCACCCCATAGCTGTTTTTCTCTGCTGCAAAATTTCTCAACAAAGTTGATCATTCTTGCTTATCACTGATAGTCTCTAAATTGTATTTTTCAAATAGGCTTTTACTACCACTGTACTATTAAAACTTCTCCTGTCAAGGTAAAAAAATACCCTCCACATGGTTAAGTCTAATTGTCAATTCTCTGTATATATCTTACTTGACAAATTAGCAGTATTTAGCTCAGCATTAAATACCCAATTTTCCTCTTTACTTTTATTCATTTGTGTTCCAGAACACTATGCTCTGGGTTTTCCTCCTACATAATGTTTTCTCCCCCTTTGCCCAGTCACTTAATGTTAATGGTCCTTTGTCCTCTTCTCTAAGTCACCACCTCAGTGATTTCACCTGCTTGTATATTTTAAACACCATCCACATGTCAGCTCTCACATTTACATCACGATCTCCTGCTGGAGCTCCAAACACTCAGAACTACTTTCTTGATATTCCCAGTTAGATACCAACTGAATTGATTTCCTACAAAACTGTTTTACTCACATTTTTCTTCATCTCAGTTGATGTAGTTTTCCTCCTTCCACTTGCTCAGACCAAAATTATTGGAGACATCACTAACCTATTTCCTCTTCCCCCTCATTTCATCTACCAGCAAATCCTCTTAGCTTCACTTTGAAAATATATCCACAATCCAGTCAATTATCACTACTTTCATTGCTATCACCATGGTCAACCACCATCATCAATCACCTAGATTATGGCAATAACTTTCTAATTGATTTCTCTTCTTCTATCCTTTTCCCTCACCCCCAACACAGCCACAATCATCCTTTAAAACCTTAAGTCATACTGTGGCCTCCTTGCTCTTCTTCAAACACTCCAGACACACCTTCTTTAGGACCTTTCCCCTGATATGTGTTTGCTAGCCTCCTCATCTATTTTCAAGTCTTGGCTCAAATGGCATTTTTCAGGAAGACCTGCCTTAACTACTATATTAAAAATTGTAACCCATTCACCTTTCCACAGTTTCCCTAATTCTCCATTTTTTAATGGTTAACACTTATCACTTTTTAATGGGCTATAAAATGTCATGTTTATATTTAATTGTCTGTCTCTGTCCATTAAAATACAAGCTCTACAAGAACTGGTATCTTTCATTTCCTTTTCTTTTTTTTTTTTCCATTTTTTTTGGGTGGAGGAGAGTTGGAAGGTTCTCATTTGTTCATTGCTATGCCCCAAGTGCCAAGAGAAACACCTTGCATGGAGTGGGTGTTCTGTTCATATTTATTGAACAACAGAATTGGTGTACTTAGTATGTGCCAGGCAACGTGTTGTGTTGATTATCTGATTTAATCTGTACAATAATTCTATAAGATAGTGATTATTATGTTCCCTCTGGTAGGGTTGACAAAACCGAGTCTTTGTGATTTTAAGTAATATGTCCAAAGTTACACAGTCAGCCGTAGCAAAGGTTAGATTTAAGCCCAGGTGGCTTTATGCCAAAGCCTGGGATTCTCATCTCCATTTCCTCATTATTGCGTGAAAAACCTCTAAAGCAAAAATTGAACTCTGAAAACAATGTTCCTGATGATACTCATGGAAAATAACAGTCCTACTTCTTGACAATAATGTAAATTCATTGTTGTAGACATTTGATATTTAGAATTTATCTTACACTTTAATGAAATATATCAGCTAAGCCTTTTGCTGCCTTCATAAGTGTGTGATGTGACATGTCCAATCTAATATACTCACCATGAGAACTGGCAAATACAGATTGAAATGCTTGTGAGAAATGTACTGAACAGTTTTGACTCATTGGTGGCCCAGTGACAGAATAGTCTCTTAGGAAATAGGAGTAGTACATATTCTGTCACCATTGGCAAGACAATTCATGGAAAAATGCGTAGTCATTTTTTTAAGAAATCTGTGATATTAATGTTTGCTTTTGTTCCTCTCTCTGTCATTTCCTACAAGCTGTGCAAATGGTTCTATGTGCTTAATGATTATTATATTTCTAGATTATCAGGGTTTTGAACTTATAATTTAACTCTATATTTTATAGATGCATTAACAGTTTACTTTTTGTTACCCATCAGCTAATTGTTAATGTGACCTGCATGCTACTTGCAAAAATATGACATTTGAATATTTCTAAATTGCTAACATGGGATTCTGTTTTAGCCTATTATATTTTGTATGTTCAGGGAGCTACAATAGAAAAAAAGCCAACAGATTTTTTTTATATAGTATAACCTTTTATTAGTTGGATCCTTCCACTAAGCATAGTGTTTTTTTCCCTATCATTAATGTACAATTACTATACAATCATATGAGCAACATTGTGGATACTAGATTCCCCCCATTCTCAAGCCCTACCACATACCCCATTAGAGTCACTGTCCATCAGTGTAGTAAGATGCTATAGAGTCAATACTTGTCTTCTCTATGCTATACTGCCTTCCCCGTGCACCCCCTTATGTTATGTGTGCTAATTGTCATGCCCCTTATTCCCCTTATTCCTACCTTCCCACCCACACCCCCCAGTCCCTTTCCCTTTGGCAACTGTTAGTCCATTCTTGGGTTCTGTGAGTCTGCTGCTGTTTTTTTCCTTCAGTTTTTGCTTTTTTCTTATGCTCCACAGATGAGTGAAATCACTTGGTACTTGTCTTTCTCCGCCTGGCTAATTTCACTGAGCATAATACCCTCTAGCTCCATTCATGTTGTTGCAAATAGTAGGATTTGTTTTCTTCTTAAGGCTGAATAATATTCCATTGTGTATATGTACCACGTCTTCTTTATCCATTCATCTACTTATGGACACTTAGGTTGCTTCCATTTCTTGGCTATTGTAAATAGTGCTGTGATAAACATAGGGGTGCATATGTCTTTTTGAAACTGGGACCCTGCTTTCTTAGGGTAAATTCCTACCAGTGAAATTCCTGGGTCAAATGGAATTTCTATTTTGAGTTGTTTGAGGAACCTCCATACTGCTTTCCACAATGGTTGAACTAGTTTACATTCCCACCAGCAGTGTAGGAGGGTTCCCCTTTCTCCACATCTTTGCCAACATTTGTTGTCGTTTGTCTTTTGGATGTTGGCCATCCTAACTGGTGTGAGTTGATATCTCATTGTGGTTTTAATTTGCCAACAGATTTTTTATCTTCACTTAGAAATGAATCATTTTAATACCCTCCTTTAAATTATAATTCATGATGTTTTTATTCTTATTACTGTCATTTATGCTAATAATTTTATAGTTTAGTAATAGACATTTTAGATACATTATTTTCTGTTTTTATTTTGAAAATTTTAAAACTGAGAAAATTTGAAAGAATGATAAAAGAGGCACTTTATACTGTTTACCTAGATTCATCAGTTTTTAAGGTTTTGCCATATCAATTCATTTTCCTTCTCTCTCTCTTCACACAAACACCACACAGACACACAAACACACAAACACAGACTTTATTAATTTATTACTTGTTTGTTTATTTTGCTGAATTATTGGAAAGCAAGGTACAGACATCATGCTGTTTTCTCTCTAAATACATAAGTATCTTCTAATAAGAAACTCCCCCTATAGGCCTCAGTATTATTATCACACCATGAAAATAAAGATTCTTTAATAATATCGTCTACTACACCTCCATTTTCCATGTCCCCATTTGGACCAAAAAGGTTTTTATAGATTTTTTTTTTTAATTTAATATCCAGTTAAATTTCACTGATTGCATTTGATTGTTATGTCTCTTTTTTCTCTTTTACTCGGTAACAGTCTCCTTGCATTTGTTGTTTTTCATAATTCTGACGTTTTGCAGAGTTAAATCAGTTATCCCATAGCTAATCCCAATAACAACTTGTATTCTTAACACAGCCCAGTAAGATAGTTTCCTTTATTTCCTATAATGAAATAGTCCCAGAAAGTTGACGTTAACCTCCACATTTATACACTTAGCAAGTTGTAAAGTCAGATTTCAATATATATGTATAATATATATTATATATATATCAGGATCCCTGCATCTTGAACAAATCATATTCCTATATTTTGTTTAAAATATATTCATGACACTTGCTGAAACAGTAAGACAAACTTTATTCATGGGAGGCAGGGGACTATGGCAGTAGGTGTAGGAACTGCCCACAGTGGAGTTTTGCCATAGGGAAGAGAGGCTAGATTGAACTCTGAGTACAGCATGAGCTAGTCAGATTTACAGCCAAAGAGCAGAGCGGAGTCAGTGAATGGAAAAACACAAAGGGGAAGCCGAGGGTAAGAGGGATTCTAGCTAAACCATCCCAACAGGAAGACAGGTCAGGGTGATTAGATATCACCTGAAGGATGATGGAAGATGAGGAACCCTATGATATATCAAGGGTGATCAGATATTCACCCTTGGGGGTTGGGGGTGGTTCTTGCTAAACTGACTTAGGGTTCTTGCCAAAATTGAATTCTACAAGGAGGTGCAAAGATATGCCTACAAGGAGGTTCAGGAGCCTAACTAAAGTTTGGTCAGGCAGAAGATCTTGGTCAGTTTGTAATTTTGATTTATTTGTTGTCTAATCCTGAGATATTTTTCATGTGCATCCTACCTTACACAGTATATGCAGTGATATCATCCCTTCAAAGACAATGATGGTATTTGGAAGGCCAATAACTGGCAGTCAAAGGGCAGGAACACTAGGACAATGATAGTTCTAGGGCTTCACTAAATGTCTCTTTTCTTTATTATCAAATAGTGCCAAAAGCTGACAAAGCAAGAATGCATCAAGGAACAAAGCATTAGTAAAACCATAGATGAGGCAGTTTTGCTAGATCAAGGACAGAACTTGTGAAACCATTATCACTGATAAATATTTGTCTTCTCTTCCTTAATTTATTCTCCTTACACAGCCCAACTTCACAGGATTTATTCTACCACACATTTGGCACATTAGTATTTTTAGTGTGGCTGTTACTAAAGTCAAAGAAGCTACACTGATTCTGGTTTTCCTGGTGATTTGTCCAGTTTTTCACATATCAGAGTATCAGATAATTAACAGATCAACTAACAAACGTCCTGTAATAGGTAAGGCATTGTACCATTGAGCTAAGTAATTCTAGCCTAGTGTTGTTGACATTTAACTGATGGACTTTGTGACCAAACTTGTCCTAGTGTTAAAGCACTGTAGGATCACAGATGAATTCTAGACTTTCTAGAAAGTGTAACAATATAGACAATGAAAGTGTGAAGGTGGAGGATACATGCCAAATTGATCATAATAGTAAAGTCATCTCAACTTCCCTTGAAGATTAGTCTCCCTTTACTTCCACATAATATGGAAATATAAATATATTATAATATGATAAATGTGAATAAATATGTATAAATAGAAAATATAAATTTCTACTATAATATTACCTATATTCTAAATATTTCATCTGAAATCTAGGCTGTGAGCTCCTCAAATAACATTTTTTTCTTTCTTTTTTTTTTGGTAAGAATCTCTGTGCTTGGCACATAGAAAGTTTTAGTGAATGCTTGTTGAATAATAACCACATTCTGGATGGGGACTGAACTGCACAGAAAACTACCTGCATCTCAGTACAGAACTTGCTTTATTTGTGGAAGGAAGTAATTCATTCTGTTTATGTGAGATCCACATAGATCTGGAACTCTTTAAAATATAAAGTCTTAAAATGATCAGATTATCGGTGAACTATGTAATACTTAGCTTTTACTGTAGATAACTTTAATATCTTATGAAACATTATTTGGAGAGTATCATAACAAATCAACTTTGATATGGAATAATTTGTTACTATCACATTTCCCTAATCTGTTATCAAATCAGGGTTCATTTGAAAGCAAAAGAAAGCTCTCTAGCCATTTAAGCAGAAAGGGATTTAAAGTGATAATCTGTTTTTTTAATGAAATTGTTGGAGTGGCCAAAAGAGCAGGTCCTAGATTGAGTGGACAAGAGAGCCTGCAAGAATAAGAAGTAAGCTGCCAAGGGGGTGCTGCCTCCGCCACTGTCAGGAGGGTGGGAAATCAGGACATTGATGTTGGCTCCACAAAAGCTTCCTCTTAAGAAACCCTTTGAATTGCTCTCTGAACAATGGACTTTGACTTATTTCAGAGAAACCCAGTGCCCATGCCTGCCTTCATGAACAGAAGCACAGAGAAGATGAGGAAAATGGTTTCTGTGTCACTCCCACTTCTCAAATTTTACCTGAATGCACCTAACTGACTACATCGAATCCACATCTAGAATGCTAATTACAAAACAGTTTTAGATAAAGTAAGCTATTTGTTCATTTGTTCTTTTAACTCCCTAGTCCTGGAAGGTATATCCTAAGACGTTTGGAATAGGTGGTCAGTAGTAATCCCCATCCCTATTTCACCTCCTTAGTTAAAACAGGCCGTTCTCTAATAGCTTTCTTTGTTTTCTTAATTCCTTTCACACTTCTACTCTTTTTACCTACTCTCATTTCTTTCTTTGCATTCTCTGAGGCCTTGTTATATTACTGACATTTCTATGTTAAATTTTAATCTCTTTCTAGAAAAAAATGTATATATATATATATATATACATATATATAACTTTTACCTGGTCTTCTAATCATATTTCCATCTCCCTTCCCCAAGGTGTATTATGCATATGCACATTATTCTATAAAATACATAATTTACATATTATTAGGATCATCCTTCTTTATGTTGTACCTAATGAACTTATTTTCCTTCACATGAAATTTGAGGTAATTACTATGGTTAAAATTTGATATTTGATTGGTATATTTTGATATATGAATAATGTCTTCATCAAATTTAGAGCAAACTTAGAAATGTTTTCTGCTCCATTGAGAGGTATCCAGTTGTAAAGCTTTTCTAAACAGAAAACAGCACTAATGCTAACCTTATAAACAGATTTGCATTTGCCTTTAAGAACTTTCTAAAAATTGCCTATTGTGTCCCATATACTGTGTTAGGTGATAGGCCTGTAAAGATGAAATAGACAAAGTTAATTGATCTACATACTTTCAGAAAAGTGGGGACAGGTACTTATAAATAGGTCATTTAAATTTGTGCTATTAGCATTTAGAGCAAACAGTAATGATTTGCTAAAAATGGGGGTATGGTAAAGGTTGCCTGAGGAAATGACACATTAGATAAGTCTTGAAGGATGAATAGGAATTTTCAAGGTGAAATAGTAAAAAGTCTGAATTTAAAATATGTAAAATGAAATGAAGTTTTGTTGTGGAATACTTTTCTCTTACATTACTATATATATGACTGTCACCCTAGGTCACAAACCCATAACCTTAAGGGTACTGAGCAAAAATTGTTAAGGTGGCAATGCAAAGAGAAGGAAATAGTTCAGCTGTTTGACTAACCAAGTGTGCTTTTGAGTTGAATTGAGAAGACAGTCTTGAAAGCCAGGCTTTGTCAAAAAGAAAAATGAAATTTCTCAGTTCTTTACTTCTTATGAAGCCTATCACCATAGAATTTCCTCCATAAATGTATAGGGGAAACATCCTTTCTACATATGCAAGTTAGGCAACCAGGCTCACTACAATAGAGGAGGAGAAGAATATGAAAAAGATAATAAAAAGCCTATAGCTAACACCACCAACAGCCTGGGGGATTATGGAAAGAAATAAGACTGTGAGGTTATTGCCCAAGGACAGGCTAAGGACAGCGGCCCTAGTGTTGAGTTGGGTGATGAAGTCTGCAAGCCATAAATGAATCCAGCTTTCCACTGAATATGGCATGGGAGAAACTTCAGGCCCTATTTTTAGTTCTATACAGTCTGCACATGTATGGAAATACAGTAACTCCTACTTTCTCCAGTGAATATATACATAATTCCTTATAAGACTGATGGACAGCAGAGGTCAAGATTAAAAAGCTGCAAAGTATAAATACCTTAACAGAAAATGGCCAGATCCCTTGGATGCACAAATTACTTTAAAAGTCCAGAATGGAATAATTTTACCTGAAGACTCATCAGTCTAAGATAAGATTTTAAGCCAGCTACTACGCTACATCAGCTACAACAGAAAAATCCAAGGACATCAGATAATTACTGGGCTTGCAACCCTGTCAGTCTCCCTATTGTCACACAAGGTCACCCATTTTGTAACCATTTTGAGGAGCAGGGGAATGTTAAAGAATGTGAAATATTTACATGAACCAACCACTTAAACTGTAAATAAATTTGTTTAATAAAAAGTAACTGAGTTACCTAAAAAGATCACTTAAATTATGGGATTGAACTATAATTGGTTTTCCCCCACCAAGTTGACAAGGCATTTTTATTTCCATTTGTTTTTCATCAAAATAATGTTTCACTGAGAATCCTGCCCTTCCAGACAAAGCTACCTTGTTAGCTCAACTTGAGCTCAGAGTTTAAACCCTGAGAGTGTCTGTGGTGGTAGAGGTGAGTGGCTCTTCCTCAAATTTTCTCTCCATTTTTCATCTGAAGCCTATAGCATCACTGACTTATACCCAGTCACAAATTTTACCTTCTAACCATAACTTTGTTCTCTATCTGAGCTCAGAATCTCTTCCATAGGCCAGCAAAGTTTCAAGGACCAAAGTTTCTCAATAATTGTTGTTTCTCCTATCGCTCTTCTCAGGCCTCTGCACACTGTCCTGCATCCCTAGCCCCTTGAATATCAAATCCACAGTTCAGATCTGCTCCTTGGGTCTCTCATCCTTGGAGCAACAAATGGCAGAATAGAAAGCAGAAACATGCAATGCCTCTTATAAAGCAAAAAGCTTTTTCAAAAACTCTCATCAAATATCTCATTGTAGTTCATGCCCTATGTTGCCTTAGGCCTGGCCAATCCTAAAACAAATATTGTCAATGGGATGGGACTATGACTAATTAGACTAATTAAAACCCACTTACGGAGCCAGGTGGATGTGAGATGATGGAGGGTCAAACACCATGTTCAATTTACAAGTGTATATAAATCATGTAGATTTTTAAAGATCTTTTACTGTGTCTAATTTATAAATTAAATTTATCATATGTATAAATAAGGGAACAATGATATATACGGTTCAATAATATCTATGGTTTCAGTCATCCACTGGGGGTCTTGAGACGTATTCCCTGTGATAAGGGCAGACTTCTGGATATCCCAAATACACCTTGATATTCTTCAAAAATTACATAGTCATTTATCTTACTAGTTGAGAAGACTTAAAATGCAGATAACTTACAATAAGTTACATAATGATTCAAATTCAAATTAAGATATACATGATTCACATATGGTCCTCTCCTGAAATTACTGAGATCAAAGCTCCTGGAGCCTGAAAGATAGATAAAAACAATTAATTATATGAAGAAACCCGCTCTGAGGACCAGTATTATAGTTATTTTTTGTTTTTATATCTATCTCCAATGTTCCAAAATGCCTAATTAAACGTTATATTTATCTCCTTTAGCAAACACCTATTCCAACCGATCTAGGACATCACTTCCCCGCAACCACCAGATGACTAGCTCAGCACATATGGGAGCTCAATACCTGTTTCTTCCACTGAAAGAGGTTGTGTGGATAGTCCCAGGACTAAACTCATAAAGGGCTAGTATTGTGTCAACATTGTTATTTTTAAAACCAAAGTCATATTCTGCTCATTTGTTGCACTCTGGATTTTCTCAATGTAGTCTTTTTTATAATAATAAGAGCAGTTGGTTTTTCTTACTTGCTTTATAGATATACCTATACATAATTATAACTTCTTTCACCATCTGTTACATAAAGTAAGAGCAAAAATGTTTAGAAGGTTTCGATGGTTGCTATTAGGCTGAAAGCAGTTATGGTTCTTTTGAAAGAAAAATACCTTTACTTTGATTGCTATTATAATTCAAAAATATTGATCTATCCTTGCTTGCAAATCCTTTTAAAAAGGTAGCTACCAAGATTTAGACAAAAATCTATAGCTCACTTTATTCTTTCATTCAAGGTACTTCAAAAGGAAAATATTTAAAGTGTAGACAGTTAAGTGAGGTTGAAGCAAACAATGCTATGTTGAGACTTCTTATAAAAAGGAATGCTTCCTAATATTTCCATTTCACTGCTTAATTATTAGACTATTAGTTTCAAAGGAAATAAGATCATATCTCTTTAATTGACTCTATTTCATGTTGAGTTCATTTCACATGAGGTTAGTGTGATTGCTCTGTGTAGAGTATTTGTTGGGTGTGCATCATCAGAATGCTTTATCCACAGCTTATGTCTGCTTAAAATAAAGTCAGAGGCCCTTCACATTGCTCACAGGATATCCATATCATCTCACTAATTTCTTACCTCCCACACCTTACACCCTAACTCCAGCTATGTACTAAAATTTCTCCAAATTTGTTTTGAGCTACCATCCTTTGATCAAACTGTTCTCTACCTGAAATGTCACAAACTTCCACTTATCCTAAACCCACCGACCCTGCAAACCACATACATGTCTGCATCTCTGCCCAATCTTAGTCTGTGTTTCATATTTCAGAATCTTTTTGGCCTTTGTACTCCCAAGGGGAATTGTTCATTTTCTTCTTATGTCTCCCAAATATCTTATTCCAAAGTTATATAATATATCATACTTTTATGTTTCTGTATAACTGTCTTTCCTGGAAGGCAGTAATGGATTAAGTCTTACCTTTTACTCCCAACATTAAGGATAAAGTATAATTTCAAATCACTTTTTTCTTGAATGAACATCCTAATAGAATCTATATATTGGATTTCCTTGTCCTGCTGGGGGTCCCAGCTTGTTATATATATATATATATATTTTTTTTTTATAAAGGTATTATTGATATATACTCTTATGAAGGTTTCACATGAAAAAACAATGTGGTTACTACATTTACCCATATTATCAAGTCCCCACTCATACCCCAGTTCAGTCACTGTCCATCAGTGCAGTAACATGACAGATTCACTGTTTGCCTTCTCTGTGCTACACTGTTTTCCCCGTGGTTCCCCACACAATGCGTACTAACCATAATACCCCACAATCCGCTTCTCCCACCCTCCTCACCCACCCTCCCCTTTGGTAACCACTAGTCCGTTCTTGGAGTCTCTGAGTCTGCTACTATTTTGTTCCTTCAGTTTTGCTTTGTTGTTATACTCCACAAATGAGGGAAATCGTTTGGTGCTTGTCTTTCTCCACATGGCTTATTTCACTGAGCATAATATCCTCCAGCTCCATTCATGTTGTTGCAAATGGCAGGATTCCTTTCCTTCTTATGGCTGAATAGTATTCCATTGTGTATATGTACGACACCTTCTTTATCCATTCATCTACTGATGGACACTTAGGTTACTTCCATATCTTGACTATTGTAAAAAGTGCTGCAATAAACATAGGGGTGCATATGTCTTCTTGAATCTGAGAAGTTGTATTCTTTGGGTAAATTCCAAGGAATGGGATTCCAGGGTCAAATGGTATTATTTTTAGTTTTTTGAGGAACCTCCATACTGCTTTCCACAATGGTTGAACTAACTTACATTCCCACCAGCAGTGTAGGAGGGTTCCCCTTTCTCTGCATCATCACCAGCATTTGTTGTTCTTAGTTTTTTGGATGTTGGCCATCCTTACTGGTGTGAGGTGATATCTCACTGTGGTTTTAATTTGCATTTCCCTGATGATTAGTGATGTGGAACATCTTTTCATGTGTCTGTTGGCCATCTGAATTTCTTCTTTGGACAACTGTCTCTTCATATCCTTTGCCCATTTTCTAATCGAGTTATTTGCTTTTTGGTTGTAGAGGCGTGTAAGTTCTCTATATATTTTGGATGTTAACCCCTTTTGGATATGTCATTTACAAATATATTCTCCCATACTGTAGGATGCCTTTTTGTTCTGTTGATGGTGTCCTTTTCCATACAGAAACTTTTTAGTTTGATGTAGTCCCATGAATTCTCGTTTGCTTTTCTTTCCCTTGCTCAAGGAGATGCATTAAGGAAGAAGTTGCTCATGCTTATATTCAGGAGATTCTTGCCTATGATGTCTTCTAAGACTTTTATGGTTTCATGACTTACATTCAGGTCCTTGATCCATTTCGAACTTACTTTTGTGTATGGGGTTAAACAGTAATCCAATTTCATTCTCTTGCATGTAACTGTCCAGTTTTGCCAACATCAGCTGTTGAAGAGGCTGTCATTTCCCCATTGTATGTCCATTGCTCCTTTATCGTATGTTAAATGACCATATATGGTTGGGTTTATATCATGGCTTTCTCCATCAGTCTGTTCCATTGGTCTATGGGTCTGTTCTTGTGCCAGTACCAAATTATCTTGAGTACTGTGGCTTTGTAGTAAAGCTTGAAGTTGGGGAGCATAATCCCCCTGGCTTTATTCCTCCTTCTCAGGATTGCTTTGGCTATTCTGGGTCTTTTGTGGTTCCATATGAATTTTAGAATGATTTTCTCTAGTTCATTGAAAAATACTGTTGGTATTTTGATAGGAATTGCACTGAATCTGTAGATTGCTTTAGGCAGGATGGCCATTTTGACAATATTAATTCTTCCTATCCATGAGCACAGGACGTGTTTCCATTTATTAGTATCTTCTTTTATTTCTCTCATAAGTGTCTTGTAGTTTTAGAGTATAGGTCTTTCACTTCCTTGGTTAGGTTTATTCCTAGGTATTTTTTTATTTTTGAAACAACTTTGAATGGAATTGTTTTCCTGACTTCTCTCTCTGTTAGGTCATTTTCAGTGTATAGAAATGCCACAAATTTCTGCATATTAATTTTGTATCCCACAACTTTGCTGAATTCAGATATTAGATCTAGTAGTTTTGGAGTAAATTCTTTAGGGTTTTTTATATACAGTATCATGTCATCTGCAAACAGGGACAGTTTAACTTCTTCCCTGCCAATCTGGATACCTTTTAACTTTGTGTTGTCTGATTGCCGTGGCTAGGACCTTCAGTACTATGTTGAATAGAAGTGGGAAGAGTGGCCATCCTTCTCTTGTTCCCGATCTTAAAGGAAAAGCTTTTAACTTCTCACTGTTAAGTATAATGTTGGCTGTGGGTTTGTCATATATGGCCTTTATTATGTTGAGGTACTTGCTCTCTATACCCATTTTGTTGAGAGTTTTTATCATGAATGGATGTTGAATTTTGACAAATGCTTTTTCAGCATCTATGGCGATGATCGTGTGGTTTTTGTCCTTCTTTTTGTTGATGTGGTGGATGATGTTGATCGAGTTTCCAATGTTGTATCATACTTGCAACACTTGAATAAATCCTACTTGATCATGATGGATGATCCTTTTGATGTCTTTTTGAATTTGGTTTGATAATATTTTGTTGAGTATTTTTGTGTCTGTATTATTCAGGGATGTTGGTCTGTAGTTTTCTTTTTTTTGTGGTGTCTTTGCCCGGTTTTGGTATTAGGGTGATGCTGGCCTCACAGAGTGAGTTTTAAGTATTCTGTCTTCTACTCCTTGGAAAACTTTAAGAAGGATGGGTATTAGGTCTTCACTAAGTGTTTGATAAAATTCAGGGGTGAAGCCATCTGGTTCAGGCATTTTGTTATTAGGTAGGTTTTTGATTACCAATTCAAATTCGTTACTGGTAATTGGTCACTTCAGATTTCCTGTTTCTTTCTGGGTCAGCCTTGGAAGGTTGTATTTTTCTATAAAGTTGTCCATTTCTTCTAGGTTACCTAGTTTGTTAGCATATCATTTTTCTTAGAATTCTCTAATAGTTCTTTGTATTTATGTGCTGTCCGTAGTGATTTCTCCTTTCTCATTTCTGATTCTGCTTATGTGAGTAAACTCTCTTTTTTTCTTGATAAGTCTCCTAGGGATTTATGTATTTTGTTTATTTTCTTGAAGAACCAGCTCTTGCTTTCGTTGATCCTTTCTATTGTTTTATTCTCCTCGATTTTTTTATTTCTGCTTTAATCTTTATTATGTCCCTCCTTCTACTGACTTTGGGTCTCATATGTTCTTCTTTTTCTAGTTTCGTTAACTGTGAGTTTAGACTGCTCATATGGGAATGTTCTTCTTTCCTGAGTTAGGCCTGTATTGCAATATACTTTCCTCTTAGCATAGCCTTCACTGCGTCCCACAGATTTTTGGTGTTGAACTATTGTTGTCATTCTCCATATATTGCTTGATCTCTGTTTTTATTTGGTCATTGATCCATTGATTATTTAGGAGCATGTTATTAAGCCTCCATGTGTTTGTGGGATTTTTCATTTTCTTTGTGTAATTCATTTCTAGTTTCATTCCTTTGTGGTCTTAGAAGCTGGTTGTTACAATTTCAATTTTTTTTAATTTACAAAGGCTCTTTTTGTGGCCTAGTATATGATCTATTCTTGAAAATGTTCCATGTGTACTTGAGAAGAATGTGTATTCTGCTGCTTTTGGGTGGAGAGTTCTGTAGATGTCTATTAGGTTCATCTGTTCTAATGTGTTGTTCAGTGCCTCTGTCTCCTTACTTCTTTTCTGGCTTGTTGATCTGTCCTTCAGAGTGAGTGGTGTGTTGAAGTCTCCTAGAATGAATGCATTGCATTCTATTTCCCCCTTTAATTCTGTTAGTATTTGTTGCATATATGTAGGAGGTCCTGTGTTGGGTGCATAGATATTCATAATGGTTATATCTTCTTGTTGGATTGACCCTTTTACATGTTGTAATGCCCTTCTTTGTCTCTTGTGACTTTCTTTCTTTTGAAGTCTATTTTGTCTGATATAAGTACTGGAACTCCTGCTTTTTCCTCTTTATTAGTTGCATGAAATGTCTTTTTCCATCCCTTCACTTTTAGTCTCTGTATGTCTTTGGGTTTAAAGTGAATCTCTTGAAGGCAGCATATAGATTGGTCTTGTTTTTTTATCCATTCATAACTCTATGTCTTTTGATTGGTGCATTCAGTCCATTTACATTTAGGGTGATTATGGATAGGTGTGTACTTATTGGCATTGCCCGCTTCAGATCTGTGGTTACCAAATGTTCAAGGTTAACTTCCTTACTATCTAAGAGTCTAACTTAACTCACTTAATATGCTATTACAAACACAATCTAAAGGTTCTTTTATTGTATTTCTTTTTTCCTCCTCCTTTTTCTTCCTCCTCCATTCTTTATATATTTGATATCATATTCTGTACTGTTTGTCTATCCCTTGATTGACTTTAGGGATAGTTAATTTAATTTTGCATTTTCTTAATAATTAGCTGTTCTACTTTCTTTACTGTGGTTTTATTACCTCTGGTGACAGCTATTAAACTGTAGGAACACTTCCATCTATAGCAGTCCCTCCAAAGTGCACTGTAGAGATTGTTTGTGGGAGGTAAATTCTCTCAGCTTTTGCTTATCTGCAAATTGTTTAATCCCTCCTTCAAATTTAAATGATAATCTTGCCAGATAAAGTAATCTTGATCAAGGGCCTTCTGCTTCATTGCATTAAATATATCATGCCACTCCCTTCCAGCCTGTAAGGTTTCTGCTGAGAAGTCTGATGATAGCCTGATGCACTTTCCTTTGTATGTGATCTTACTTCTCTCTCTGGCTGCTTTTAATACTCTGTCCTTATCCTTGATGTTTGCCATTTTAATTACTATATGTGTTGATGTTGTCTTCCTTGTGTCCCTTGTGTTGGGAGATCTGTGTACCTCCATGGTCTGAGAGACTATCTCCTTCCCCAGAGTGGGGAAGTTTTCAGCAACCACCTCCTCCAAGACACTTTCTATCCCTTTTCTCTCTCTTCTTCTTCTGGTACCCCTATAATGAGAATATTGTTCCATTTCAATTGGTCACACAGGTCTCTCAATATTCTTTCATTCTTAGAGATCCTTTTTTCTCTCTGTGCCTCAGCTTCTTTGTATTCCTCTTCTCTAGTTTCTATTTCATTTATTGTCTCCTCCACCATATCCAATCTGCTTTTAATACCATCCATTGTGCTCTTCAGTGATTGAATCTCCGACCGTAATTCATTCCTGAGTTCTTGAATATCTTTCCGTACCTCCATGAGCATGTTAATGATTTTTATTTTGAACTCCCTTTCAGGGAGAGTCATGAGGTCAATATCATTTAAATCTTTCTCAGGAGTTGTATTAATAATTTTACTCTGAACCAGGTTCCTTTGGCATTTCATATTTGTGTATGGCGCCCACTAGTGCCCAGAAGCTCTACCCTCTGGAGCTGCTCAGCCCCTGAAGCAATGTCGGGGATTGCAGCAGAGTGGTATTGGTGCCTGAGGGGAGGAAAGAGCTGTTTCCTTGTTCCTGGTTGCTATGCCTGTCTCCACTGCCTGAACCAGTGGGCTGAGCACACAGGTTTAAGCCTCTGTGCTTTGCATTTTCAGTTGCTATAGACAGATCTTCCCTCTGGCTGGCCTAACAGAAGGGTAAGGTTTCCCAGTTTGCAAGTCTGGTGGAGCTGGTCAGGAGAAAGGCGCAGTAGTCTGCTGTCACAGAAGGATTTCTTGGAGCTGTGTAGTCAGCCAGGAAGCTGGAGCACCTGAAGGTCGTGAAAGCTCCCAATCTGCTGGGCAGAGTGCTCCTGGACAATTTTGCCTAACTGTCCTTTCTCCTGAGCAGTAAGCTCTGTGCAATCCTTGCCCCTTTAGCAGCCCTCTTGCTAAGGGCTTCTTTGTTAGGAAGTCTCGCAGACTGCCCCCCTTTCTTTTGTCCCAGAGCAACTGGATATGGATCCCTGCTTTCCACGAGCAGCTGGAATCTTAGTTTCTCCAGGAATTCTGCCTGTCTTAACTTTCTAACCCCCTAATTATGAGAGTATCATGCAAGCACCATGAAATGTAGGTTTGTGCTCCCAGAGCAGATCTCCAGAGTTAGGTATTCAGCAGTCCCAGATCTCCACTCCCTCTCTGCTGTGTTCCTCTTCCTCTTGCCTGTGAGCTGGGGTGGAGGAAGGGTTTGGATCCTGCAGGACCACAGCATTAGTACCTTACTGTTTTCCGTGAGGTCTGCTCTTATCTCCAGGTGTATGCAGTTTGGTGCAGTCCTCTTTCCTGTTGCTCTTTCAAGAGTAGTCGTATTAGTTATATTTTCATATTGTATGTGGTTTTAGGAGGAAGCCTCTCTCTCACCTCTCACGCCAACAACTTTAATCCTCCCTAATAGAATATTGAACAAACACACCAATAAATGAATGTAGGAATAAGTAAGATCACTGTACCTGAAAAAAAGATTGATAATGATGCTCTCTGTAGTTAGCTGTTTTACTGGTTCATGGCATCAATTGATTTGAGATTTTACAAAGAAAATGCCCTTGAATTTGTCCCTGGATTTCCTAATCTCAATCAGACTGCCACATTATCCTTTCTTCACAGATGCTGTACCTAGTCCCAAACTAAAGGCAAAAATTAAGGAAGTCCTTCAAAGAAATTTATGAATATAAACAATGGGTCAGGTTTTAAGAATAGTACCTGAGGGCATGTCAGAGGAGTAATCACTTGTCACTTTGCATTTCATCTTTAAGATATCCCTTAAGTCAGAATACATAGGAAATGTATTCTCAAATGATCTTGGAGTTTTAAAATATTTGCATGTTGTAGCATAGGTGTCTACCACAGCATAGTCCATTCTCTGTCTCTTAAAAATGCAGGCCAAGGAGTTAAAAAATATATCCTGAATACACCTATTTGGCTGCTCTTATAGACTGTTTTTTAAGAGTCAGGGTTATGACATACACCTTTTTGTGGCCATATTTCCTAGCATAGTTCTTAGTTCAAGTGGATGTTTAGCAAATATTGAACTAAAATGAATTGATTATACTTTTCAGTTTATAAGAGTAGCCTTTAGATTTTCTGAACTAAGATACTTTATTATTATCACAAAGTATTTTTTAAATTGATTCTCACCTGCCCCATTAAAATGTGTCGGACAATGAAATAAATATATGTGCTAGGAAACTATTCTCATTAGTTCTCAATTTTGGAGTTTCACATTGTGGTATAGCTTCAATAAATATATTATTCATAAAACTTGAAGTAGCTACTTTTGTACATTATTCATTTCTTTTTTGTTAGACAATACTTAGTCTTTTCCCTAGAAATAGCCTTAGTCCCATTCTTTTGTATTCCAACATGATCTCTTGTAAGAGAGAAAAGCGGGTAGAATTATAATTATTGAGTGTTGGCACCCATGGAACATTCTTGGTTCCCATTCTTGCCTAAAACCCCATAAAACCCTTGGGCAGAAGAAAGTCTAATGGCTTGGAGGAAAATGCTACATAATCCAACTTCATAGGTCCCTTACCTATCTTAGTCCAATCAAGATCTGATAATAAAATACCACAGATGGGCAATTTATAAACAACAGAAATATATCCCTCATGGTTCTGGAGACTGAAAGTCCTGAATCAAGGTGCCAGCATGGTGACCTTTTGTTGAGACTTCTCCTCCAGGTTCATAGTTGGTACCTTCTCTTTATGTCCTCACATGGTAGGGCAAGGGCTCTCTCTGGAGCTTCTTTCATAAGAGCACTAATCCCATTCGTGAAGACTCTGCCCTCATGACCCACTCACCTCCCAAAGGCCGCCCCCTCCCTCCAGTACCATCGTCTTTGAAGTTTGAGGGGACACATTCAGACCACAGCACCTCTGAAGGCTGGCACACTCCTTGTTTATGTACATAGATGTTAACTCTAGTTCCCTCAGCTATCCTCTGCATTTGAGACCTGAGCACTGAGATAACAACAAAAAAAAAATGTTTTTTATCATAAATAAACCAGTACAACCATAAAACAGCTCCACAGTAATGGTATATCAAATAATATCATATTTAGATCCAAAGAGAAGCACCTTGTTTTTATCATAGATAAAGAGTTCCTAATTCTATTAAACATATTAAGGTATTCAATAATTTTTTATGATGAAATATGAATGAAGGTTTGTTTGTTTTTTTTATCTTAAAGGAATGTGTGATTTAACTACTGGCTGCAGATATACCTCTATACCAGCTCTGTGGGAAATGGTGAACTAAGGGACTCTTGTCTCAGTATACTTACCAGCATTCTGAGTTTTGAATATTTTTTACTAAATGGTTGTACCTAAACTGAAGCTTTATAAATGTCAGTGTTTTCATCCTGATTGTAAAATACTTTACACATTTATTATTGCAAATCTGTCCTTCATTACTTTGTCTAGGAAGTTACAGATTTCCTTCTTCAAATCTCTTTAAATATTGACTATAGTTTCATTTGTCTGAGGTACTTGAAGGTGAGACCAAGTTTAACTCACAAGGTCTTTTCTAGCTGCATGGTTCTATATTTCACAACCTTTGTAAGTCCGTTGCTAAGGTAATAAGATTCCCAAGAGACTTCTTAACATTAAGAATCAGCAAAACTCCAAGTTTTACAGATCACTTTCTTTTAACCTACACAGTTTCTCTGTAAGGTATTTGAATTACAGTGTCAACTGTTGTCAAGTTAGAGATTGATCAATGAGGATTTCTGTGTCACTTTAAGGCCAGATGTTAGTCTTTGGCTAGAAATCTGATTACATTTAAAATTAGAGTCTAATTACTTTAGGCATCAAGGATCAAAGTTACTTGGTCACTTACCAAAAAAAATAGATGCTGAAAGTCCTGGTCTACAAATTTCAGCCACTGCCATTTAAACCTCTATTTCCTATTTTGTTCTTAACTCACTGCAGGAGAGCCTTCCTTAGTATTCTGCTTATATTTCCTCTGACCTTCCTTCCTCATTTATTTAAGCATCTCTTCCCCAACTTCTGATTTCTTTGCTTCCACAGCAGGGCAGAAAAAGAGCAGAACCAGGTGCTACTTCCATGGGTGCCAACCTCTGATTCTGGGATGGATTCTCACTCTATTCCTTCCAAATTTAGTTGAGAAAGATGCACAGTATTGAGCTGACTCCCAGTAGAGGCAACATTTCTTAAAGATATCCTAACCACATTTTATATTCTAAGAGACAAAAATATAAGGTAATAAAATCAAGTGTCAGTGGGATGCTAACTAAATTCTATTTGCTATGTGAGATTTCAAAAGTATGTTACATTGTATCATTCAAGGACACTGCAGGAAACAAATAGCACCTTCACACTAAGTGTGTGCAGGGAAACAGAGATTAAGGAAACTACCAAGAAGTTATACAGTATCCTTGCCAGTGACAGCAGGGAGCATTATCACCTTCAGGAATCATCACCACAGCTCTCAGAGGACAGCTGTATGGAAAGGGCAGCCTGACATAAGCTGGGCTTTCAGTAAAGGGACACAACAATCCCATGGTGATCAGTCAGAAGAGTTAGGAGAAAAATACCCTACTGCACTCTCTTACCAACCCCCTCACCCTGTCTCCTGCCAGTGCCACCTCTTCCCTGACTATATGGTACACACAGAGAATGTCGGGTAGCACAAGAGCCTGGGCTACTGTGGGTCCACATGGGTCAGCCTTTACTCCCAACTCAGGGGTAAAAAGAAGGGCAGGATGATTCTAGAGGGGTAATCATCCAGCACTCGTATCCTACAATTGTAAGGCAACTATAAAATTTAAATTATTCAAGACATAACTGAAATGTGTCATTCTGTGAGTTTTGATATATATGTAGTTCTCTGTAACTACAAGAATTTGTGATTACTTATATTGCTTACTAACAGAACCACTAATTTTTTGTGCTCTTACTGCCTTCCTTCCTTCTTTATATATTCCACAACTATTTCTTGAATATTACCAGACTGATTGGGGGTGTAGTGTTTAAGGACTTGTATTTTGGAATGACAATACCTGTTCAAATTCCAATTCTGCCCCTTAGAATTTGCGTGACTTTTAGGAAATTTACTTACCTCTTTGGGTCCTGATAAGGTTGTGTCAGAATTAAATTTAACATATGCTTAGAATTTTGCCTGACACATGTGTGTGTGTCTATGATCATTTATATTATTAAATATATAAATGTTTGTAGTTACCATGTGTATAGTTACCTTTGCACTGCAAAGGTAAATAAAAGTCCACGGGAAGAGACAAATGAGTAAATAAGTAATCATAGTAAAATATATGGGACAATATAAGAGTGTCCTATGGCTCAAAGCTGACTTCCCAAAGAAGCCCAAAGAAAGGAGCAAATAACTGCTTCAAACTCAGGGCAGTCTTTAGGTAAAAAGGCATGATTTGACCTTGAGAAGTGCATAGGAATTTCCCCAGATTTTACATACTGGAAGGATTTCTTCTTTAAAGGCAGAGAAGATGGCACACCAAAGGGCATGTAAGTATGAAAGGGAACAGTGAGTGTCAACATTCCTGACCTTTGGTGTCTTCTAGGAAAATGGTGGGAAACAGCACTGTAGAGGCAGGAAATTTAGATCATGAAGGCCTTCCATGGCAAGGAATTTGACAGAGATCTAAACACTTTTAAAATTGCCCTGGTACCATACGGTGGTGGGATTAGTGTGTTGAAGCATTCAAGACAAAAACCTCTCTTAAAATTAATGTTGCTATCTTTTCTTTTTCAATACTGGAATCAAGTTCATCTGTCTCTTTTCTTTTATTATTCCAGTTCCTGGCTCCCAGTGTTCTCAATATCTGTTCTCTTAAGCAGCATGGAACAGTAGAAAATAGTATGGTCACTGGAGACACTTGGATGCCGAGTAGAATCTAATTTGAGCTATTTCTACACATATGAGTTTGACCAAGCTCTCAGAATCATTTTTTTTCATCTCTTAAGCTGGAATAATAGTGCCTTACTCTTAGTGATGCAGTAAGAAATATATGTTTAAAGCAGTTATAGTATTTAGAAAATGTCTTGTCATATAACAGTCACTCAGTTGTAGCAGACAATATTTTTATGTTTCTGGAAGTCACATCTATGTTTACTACCCTTATATAGCCCAGTCTCTTACCTTGTCTACTACCTGTTTGCCAGTGATAAGCCACTTGTCTTAGCTTTGGTTGTCTTGAAAACAGGCTGGGGCAAAGTGTATGGACTAACACATTATAGGGAAAGGAGGGAGTACAACTCTGAGACAGGAAAAATGAGGAAAAAAGAGATATAACAGGGGAACAGGGGACTCAAATATAAGGTGGTATGTTATTGAGTATTGCTGAGCTGAGCACAGCCTCACAAGAAACACAGCTGCATTTTTGGTCATATGGGCCAAGTAGACCAGTTGTGCTATGGAAACATCTGTTTTGGTGGGGGAGGCATGAACAGTTCATCTGCTGGTCTTCCTATCTCCTGCCTCTTGGTGGTTATCCTGCAGGTATTAAGTTCAATCTGGTTCATCCCTCAGGCATTAACTTCTCTACAATTTCAGGTAGTATTGAAGCCCTTTAGGGTTGCAGTTGGGGAAGATCAAATTTCTGGCAATCCAGTGGAGTTAAATCTGGGTTCTGGAGCTGCTGTAGTTTTTGTTGCAATGTACAAGGTAAAGTGGACTGTGTCATGCTTGCTCCATGCTCCAAACCAGCAGGGGCCTTAGACAGCTGGTAATATTAGGAGTGGAGCCAAAAGGAGTGGTCATGTCATTTTTCCACATTCCATTCATTAGAAGCTAGTCATTCGTGCTGACCAAAAAAAAATCAGAGAGTAGAATTTGACTCCATCTTTGACTAAGAGGAAGATTAAAAAATTTGCAGACATGATTTAAAACCACCACAGAACTATTTGAAAGCAAGATGCAAACATAATGTCTTATCACTCCCTGATATCAACTTGAATTTCACCAAAACAGACTCTCTTACCTAACAACAAAATAACCATCCAATTTAAAAAATCAATAGTGATACAGCACTACCAAATAATTCACAGACCCCAATTTTCACTAACTATCCAAGAAGTGTCTCTTTTCCCTTCTTTGTCTGGTATTCAACTCATGAAACTATTGCACTTACTTGTCATGTTTCTTTCATTTCCTTCTATCTGGATGAGTTCCTCAGGTTTTCCCTGTCATGACCTTGATGGTTTTAAAGAGAACAGGTCTTTTGTTCTGCAATATGTCCTTCAATTTGGATCCACCTGGTCTTTCGTCATATCCAGACTTAGACTATATGTTCTTGACAGTGGTACCACAGAAGTGATGCTCATTGTGTCAGTGCACCACATCAGAAGGCCAACAATATCAGTATATCCCACACTGGTTATGTAATCCTTGATCATCTCGTAAAATTAGTGTGTCTTCTGGATTTCTCCATGGTAACATCACCATGTTTGCCTCTGTGGTTGATAATTATTTCTCAGAGAGGTAGTCCAAGACTATTGTCATTATCTTGTTTTTGATCATTCATCCAGAATCCAAAATCACTGTGATGGCTACCAAATGTTGACTTTCTATTTTCATTAGTTCTTTGTTTTTTTAAACTGTCATTCTACATGGAGACAGAGTTTTCTTTTCTCTCCCATTTACTTATATCAATGTGGATTTATGCATTTAAATTTTTTTCAATTAGTTGTAACCTGTCATTGTCATCATTGTTTTGATCAGCAGAATATTCTGCCCCAGAATGGCTAGTGGAGCCCCTTCAAGCTGGGCTCTATGTCTCTATGTCCTTATGATATGTCCCCAACATTCTTTTATTTTTTTTAGACACAACAGGGTGTCCCAGACTCATCTTGTACTGTTCTTTGTCCAACCTTGAAAGCAGTCTTTCTGGTATCTGTTGGTGAAGAATGGTGTTTGGAAGCCAAACTCTGGGTATTCAGTGTGCTTGTTATTACAGGGATTTACTCCTTTAGGACTCCTAGTAGATAGAACTAGAAAATATGTCTGCATACAGATATGTACATATGCATGTATATTTGACATGACACATTCATCTCTATATATCTATATTTTAAACATGACTGCACCCAAGTTCCTCCAATTTTAGTTCAGCTTCTCAGGATTCTTGGTAACCTTCTCTTTTTTCACATCCATTTTTGGTAATGAGAAGACTGGCTGCCCTTATCCTTAAAATATTTATCATTTTCACTATCCCATCATATATACTTAATCTCCCAACATTACTGGTTGCCTGCTTGGCCTCAAAACATACCATCACCCACCTGACCTCACTACCTCCTCAGCTCTTAGTGCCACCATTACTGTGTTAGCTATAGGCTAAATATTTGTGTCCCACTGAAATTCGTATGTTGAAACCCAATGCCCAGTGTGATGGATTTGGAGGTGAGGCCTTTGGGAGGTGATGGGGTCATGAGAGTGCAGCTCTGTGAATGGGATCAGTGCCCCAGAGAGTTCCCTCACCTCTTTCACCATGTGAGTGCACAGCTATAGGGAAGGAAAACTTCCCTTCTAGGTTCTTTGGCTGGTCTAATAATTAAATTGACATAAGACAAATTAGAGGAGAAAACCAAATTTTAATTTAATCTGTGTGGAAACCTCAAAGATATAAGGCTCTCCAATAGTCAGGCAATTAAGGTTTATATGCCATCTTTTCCCAGGAGAAATTTTTAGAGGTCTCAGACTTTAAAAGGAACAAAGAAAATTTATGGGAGGATGGGAATAGCAAATGTTTGGTAATCAAATGTTGGCCATGCCTGCAGAGACAATGGACACAGAGAGCTTGAAAGCCCATACTTTTTATAGTTATTTCTGGTGATAGCTTTCTTCCTAGACTAGGCCCACTGTATCAATTTTTTAGGCAGTTAAAGGGGAGGCAAAAAGCTCCTCCTGAGTCTCCTGGGTCCTGATTGTCTTTAGCTCAAAACAATCCATACATCAAAGTGGCATACTCTGGGGTGGCCTGCCTGAAACCCATCACAGTGAAAAGATAGCTATCTGAGAACTAGAAAATGGGCCCTCTGCAGTCAACAAGTCTGCTGGCATCTTGATCTTGGAATTGCCAGCCTCCAGAACTGTGAGAAACAAATTGTCTGTTGGTTGTAAACTACCTAGTCTATGGCATTCTATTATAGGAGCACAAGTGGAATCAGACAACCTCCTAATCCCAAAGAAGCCACTCCTAGGGAACGAATGGGAAGCAAAAAAAGTATGTCTTTTTGATACTGCTCTTCTCCTTCCACCTGGGAAACCTTTCCTTCCTTATTCTTACCCGTTTCACTCAATAAGAGAACTCCAAGAGAGCTCAAGGGGCAGCTCTTCTGTGATGCCTTTAACTACTTGCCAATCTCCAACTCCAAAGGGACTTAGCTAAACCTTTGTGCTTTTATGGACAGGCAAGGCCACATCTTACTTTTCTTGTCCTTAGTGCCTAGTATTATTTTGATCCATATTAGAAACTGGCTAAGCATTCATAAAATGAATAATTAAAAAATGAAAATTCTTCCACAATAGTTTGGTAATTAATACTTCAAATTCATACAGACCTGAACTGTACTATTCACAGGTTATGTGAAATTGTGAAGGTTAGTGTCTAAGTTTGTTTGGGCTATTATAACAAAATCACCATAGACTAGGTGGCTTATAAACAACAAACATGACAGTCTGGAGAGTAGGAATGTCAAGATTCAGGCACCAGCAGAGTCAGGCCTGGTGAGAGCATGTTTCCTAGTTCATAGATAGGTGTCTTCTCCCTCTGTCCTCACATGGCAAATGCATCAGGGAGCTTTTAAAGGTCTCCTTTATAAGAGCTCCACCTTTGTGACCTAATCACCTCCCAAAGACTCCACCTCCAAATATCATCACATTGAGGATTAAGTTTCAGCATATGCATGTTGGGGAGATACAAATATTCTATCTATAGCATTATTTAACTTCTCTGACCTTCAGTTTTCTCATCCATAAATAGAGATGACAATAGTTCCCTCATAGGATTGTTATATGTTAATTACATAAGGTTGTAATTGTATTAGCTACTAATTAACGTTTTCAAAAATGTTTTCACAGTGTCAATACTGTTTTAATGCTGAAAAATGATAGCTGCTATTATTAATAATTGTTCTTTGTGTGTACTCTCTACTATGACACTCATCTGTTGTATATTAATTATTTGTTCAGATATCAGTTTTGTTTCCTGGGTAGAAAAGTTTTTCACAGGCAGTGATATATAATAGGAATATGTTTATTTTACTTGGTGCATATTGCTTTTCAGTCTCAGAAAGTATTGCTTCAAAATTATACCCTAATTTGAACATATATCCTTGATTTTAAAGAATGTAGTATTAAAAGAGAAAAGAAAAAGTATGATTTCAAAATAGTAGAGTAAGCACTTAGTCTCAATCATAACCCAAAGATGATAGAAAACATATTAAAAAATCCTCTGATGCTTCAGAAGATAAAGGAAAATATATCACTTGTTATGAGACTGTAAGGGATCCCTAAGATAAATAAATATAAATAAGCATATAAAGGTATATGTGGAATATGGAGGTCAGCTGAGATTTTCATAAACCTGTGCCACCATGGAGGCTGTTGCTGCAATTTCTGCACAGGAATCCATTGTGATCTGGGCAGAAGCCTCCAGGGAAGAAGCCACCGGCAGTCCTGAGAAACTGCAGTGAAAGCCACAGAGGGAAATATTTCAGCTGCAGAGCCAAATGCTCAGAAATGGAGTGGGAGTCCAATGCAGTTATCAAGAGGAAGGTCTCCCCAACTCAGGATGCAGACCACACAGGGTACTGTGCCACAGATCAATAAAGGGAAAAGGTTACACCCAGAAGTACAAGTGATTTTGACATTAGAAAAAATAAGGCTGAAGGTGTTGATGGAGATTACAGGACCTGCACAGTTATAGAGAAGCAAGCAAACGAGAACATGTCTCTGACAGCTTGTTTCAACCACCAGTTTTGTTCTCTGCCAAAGCACTTCGTCCTGCACCTCTCATCATAGGCTTAACAACCATTATGATTTACCACATATATTTTCAAATATTTTGCCTTAGAAAAAAATGTAACATTATTCTCTAAGTACGCTTCTGCTTATACTCAAGGAAACAGAATTAAAAGAACAATTAGAAAATAATTTCAGATAATTATACTAGTTATACTTACAAAATAGAGGTGAAAACTGTATCCATGAAAAAATAATAGGAGGTTATGAAGCAATGAAACATAATAATCATTAAATATTTAGGAAATAACATAATTTTTTAGTCTATAGGCTGAATTGGGATCAGATAAAAGTGCAGAATAAGTAAATTTCAATTTATAATACATATATACATATAATACATATATTTACATATATATAATTCTTCTAGAATGTATAATACAGAATTTTAAAACTGAAAGTTTATAAAACTGAGCAACATGGAGGCTAATTCCCAAAGTCCCAACATTCAATGTAAAGGAATTCCAGAGATGACAGCATGTGAGAAACAATATTTTAAAAGAAATACTGGTACCAGTGTCCTAGAATTAAACAAAAAAAATGTTACAAGAAGGAATCTATCAAACACCAAGTTAACAAAAAAAGAAAAAAGATTTAAAAATCCGTACCTAGGTAGATGATAGTAACGTTTAAAAGCAGCAAGTCTAGAAAGGGACCCCAACATATATGGGAGTGAAGTAAAGGAAGCAGGGTACAGATTAATTATAAGAAAATTAAGATTTAAATTTGGTATAATATTTCTTATCAGAAATACTGGGTGGATGAAAAAACAGGGAAAACGTCTTAAAAATCCTGAGGGAAAATAATTTTGAATTAAAATTCTAAGCCTTGCCAAGTACCATTCTATAGTGAGGACACAGTAAAGTCATTTTTCAGATGAAGAACTTATGCTTTCAGTAACAGAAACTATCTCAATAAGTATAAGAGTAATATAATTTTGTGAGTCTAACAACACTGTCATCCCACCACCACCTAGCACTTAAGGCCCATTACTTCCAACTCGACATTTTCTCCTCATAGCATGTATCATCTTCTAAAATAAGATGTTATTAATTTATTGTGTTTTATTTGTGAGTTCCAATTGAATATACTCTACCGGAATGCAGGAATCATTATCTACTTATTGCCTGATCTTGTACCACATATCTAAACAGAATCTGCTACATCACAGGTGCTCAGATAAATATTTACTGAATAAATTGAATGACTGGTGGTTTAAAATACATGAAATGAATTTGATTCAACTCTATGTGGTGAAATCCACACTCTGTCTGGAACTTTAACACACAGTTCTTTTAGAAACTGTCAGAGAGGGTAGACAAAAAAATAATTAAAGGCATAAGTAATTTCAATTTGACAAATATAACAAAGTGAATTGAATATGTTTTACTGGTTTATCCAGTGCAAAACCTATTGAATACTAAAGCAATAACATTAGAAATGAACAGCAGAATGATAACACCCACCCATAAATTTAAAAACCGTTTGAAAAGTAAGAAATGTCTTTGGATGCTGCAGAAAATATGTATGTTTGTATATGAGTGTGTATGTATTTATGTATGTAGTACTGACAGGAAATCTAAGTCTTGTCATAATTGTTCTGTTAAGCACAAGTTCATTAGCCCTAAGGACCTCAATTTCCCCATCTATGAAATGAGAGAAGTACACTAATTGTTCTATAAAGATCATTTCATCAAATCAAATCCATAGAGTAACAAAAGAAAAATTAAGATTGGAGAACATGTTCACTTTTTTACACTGAAACATCTCAGCTATAGAGAGCATATGTCTACTAAACCAGTTGAATGAATATCATATACATGAAACCCTTGGAAGGTGACTTTTGTCTTCTATTTTTGCAGAAATTGAAAAAGAAAGTTGTGGCGATCCTGGTACACCCTTATATGGAATTAGAGAAGGCGATGGATTTTCTAATCGTGATGTTTTAAGGTTTGAATGCCAGTTTGGGTTTGAATTAATTGGAGAGAAATCCATTGTTTGTCAAGAGAATAACCAATGGTCTGCAAACATACCCATCTGTATCTGTGAGTACCAAATGCTTTACTTCCAGATAGCATATGTTACCCTGTCCTTGCATATAATTGCTTTTGTAATTAATTGCAAAGAGCTGGAACCATGTAATTATTTTTGAACGAACAGCACTTTGTGATACTATCTTTAACAAGTGTGCTTATGCCAAATTATAAATTTCATTACAGATTTAAATAAAGTTAATGTAGTTCACTTGGTAATTGCAAAGTATGTGTTACATGTGTTCTCATAACACTTTATGGGTGCCATTTTATACTTTATAGATGGCATACTTCTTGGGAATTACACATCTCAGCTAATTCTAATAGTATTTGCTTATCTGCAATCCAAAGCACTTAAAATCTTTAAAGTTTATATTCTGTGTTTAATGCATTAATTATTTTTGCTTGTAGGTGCTCATACTAATCCATACTCATATGACATTTATTTATATTACACAGAGTAAAATTAATTAATGTTTATGATATACAGTATGGATTAAAAGAATTCATCTCTCCAAATATATTAAAATATTCTAATTCAAGTACAACAAAAATATAATTTGTATTATCTGTTATTGCACTTGTGATTCAATTAAATACTATCTTCATTACTGACAAATACAACTTACTAGGTGTGAGCTCAATACTGGAAATTTTGAATTTTATTTTTTAATAGTCACAATTGACAACATATAAGCCAATAATCAAAAAAGTAAAAATTCTTTTCTGGTTTTCAAATATTCATCAGTATCCACCGTATAATGATTGTGTTCTCATTTGTGAAATCCTTTATTCCATACAAAGGCATTAGTGCAAATTTTACTTTAATATTTAACTTGTTTAGAAAGAATGAATCACATTTTCCAAGATATACATTTTATCTGCATCATATGCTGCAAAATACATGATTTCCTTTATTGAAAATTATTTAACATTCTTAAGGAAATAACTGAGAACTTTTAAAGTGACTACAGACCAAATATTTTCTAATATATGTATTGGTTAGATTAAAAAAAAAGAAAATAGCAAGTAAGCATTACGGTTTCACATTCAGTATTCTAGATACATATTGCCATGATAATTAATCTTACATTGCAGCAAAGTGGGTATTTTTAGAATGTGGCAGAAATTTCTCCAGTTAAAATATATTTTGCTTGCTCTTTAGGAAATCTAGAAGAGGAAGAATGTACAGACCCCCTTAACAGAACCCTTTTCAATTTAGGACGAGTGCTCATCCCTAACCAAGATCACTTTGTGAAGTTCCTATTGTGAAAGAAGAAAAATACATTAGCAGAGTCAGCTTTGATTCCATTAGCATTATCTGAAGCTTAGTAATACTTCAGAAGAGTTTAATCAAAGATCTTTAGTTCTAGGTGTTCTTCCAAGGAGCCAGTGTTGGTGAATTATTGGAGAATCTCTTAATGTCATATATCACATGAAAAATAAAAATGTTACTAATGCATCTTAATAGATGCTAAAATGTATTTAATAATATATTTAAAATATTGATTATATAAATGAATTTAAAAACTCTTGAAAAACCTAGAGAATACTTTTTACTATTCTAAAAATAATTAATACCTACAACTTGATATATGATAAAGATGTAGTAGTAGTTTCCTTATATACCAACAATAGATAATTTGAAAATATAATTGAAAGAAAGCATATTCAGAAAAAATAAAATTGCATTTAAAATACCTGAAAATCATCTTTACACAAATCCAAATAACTCATAAGAAATTTATAATCTTTCTGAGAAAAATCTCCTTTTCTGTTTTTATGTTCCTGAATGAGAAGACATCATATTAAATATGAGAATTATATAGAAAATGCTTTGAAATTTCAATAAAAATCCTAACATAATTTCTTTAGGGACTTCACCTAATGTAATGGCACACAAGGTAAAAAATGAGCAATAAAAGAGATGTGAGAATTTTTTAAAGCAAAGTGCTTATGTGGATACTAAAGCATAATATTAAGTTATCATCATAAAATTAGCATGTACTCATGGAAATATAATATTGAGCCAATAAAATTATATTATATATATATATATATATATATATATATATATATATATTGCCTCTAATAAAGGGTTTAGAGTATTATATAGCTATATACCTATCTATCTGATAAAGGAGATTAGCATAGTAGATTTTGGTCAGGTCTTACGCCACATGGAGGATCATTTAGATCAGAGATAGGCAAAATAAGGCATATGTGCCAAATCTAGCTTGAAGGGTAGTTCTGTAAAGTTTTGTTGGAATATAACCATGCACTTTCATTGTCATGGCTGCTTTCCTGCTACAGGGGCAAAGTTAAGTAGTTGCTAAAGAGTCCACGTGACTTACCTTTATAAGCATTTACTATCAGTCTCTTTACAGAAGTTTTTTGATCTTTGGTTTAGAACAAGGTTTATAGAATCATAATTCCAGGATACAAACAATAAAAATGTGAAGAGGGAACAGGAAAGGCTAAATGTGTGTGCACTTGTATGGAAGTTGATAGGGAACTGGAATCAGTAACTTTTCAGGAGACCTAGAACTCCAGACTTTTTCCCCTCAAATGTGAAATATGATAATTTCAAGATTTTGTGCGAATATAAGAAAAAAATCAAACCAAACACATTTGCAGTCTGGATTTAGTCCAGTGTTTATCAGTTTCCAAGCCCTGGTTTTAACTCTTAGCATTATTCCATGCAGAAAAAGCTAATTTAAGTTGGAAATATAAAAAAAGTATGAGAAAACTATATATGTAAGAATATATATATAAAAATGTGAAAAAACATAAACAAAACAAAAAAACAAAAAACTTCAGTAAAGAGGGTACAGG